>JAINUW010000338.1:0-588071 GCA_020205615.1 Panax quinquefolius
GTTAAGGGTACTTTATATTTTATAGTTTTTGCCTATTATATTTTGATTAACTCTAACCCCCTGTCTTAACTGTCTATATGCTGGGTTAGGGTAGTTTAGCGTCAGTTTTGTTTGTGGCCTTTGACGGATTGTCTTGTAATTATATAATTTTCCTAGACTAGTGGCAAAAGCTATGTGAATTTCGGGCGTGTGTTTTTATATAAATCAAGACTGTCTTGGATCCATCCATTTAGCGAGCACTGACCTATTATCTCTCTAGTGATTTTCCAATTTTTGGTTGTCTTTTTACCGTGTTGAAAATAGTATGAGTTGTTAAATGCTCTGTCACCTTGTATAAAAGACTTAGAAGCTTTAGCATTTTTCGGCTCTTTAGTTTAAAAAAAAAATTATCAGTCCTACGGTGGGTTGAGATGGAGCGTGGAAACGCACTCGCCCATAAACACAGGCTCGTAAAATCTATTTTTGACTTATGTTGTTTACGTGGCCTTTGTGCTTGAGTTATTAGATTCTTAGGGGTGTTCTACACCTAGTGCCCTAAAGTCTTCTGCCTTGGGAGTCACTTATCAAAAGCTTGCTAATGAGTGCTCTGTTTTGCCTAAAAGTAATCAAGTACTGTCTAAGTCAGAATTTACTTCACTATTCTAAAACTTTGAGCCTTTAGTGTTTTGGCATCTTATCTTATTATTTGCTATGTATGTGAGTTGCATAGTTGCCTATTGGTTATCACGGTCGACTGTATGATTTTAATTTGGGTTATGACTAGTTTAGATATGTGGTCTTCACACACACAGAGTATAGATCTATTACAGTCTCTTATTTATTTTTAGACTTTAAGCCCTCATTCGCAATGCGTTTTTTTTTTGCCCTATTCTTAGAGGATGTTTATGATTGTGCTTAGAGGCCATAATTTTAGTTATTAGTATTAGTGTTCATACGTATCTTGCATTATTGGGTATGATTGTCTGATAGTTTGCTTGAGGACAAGCAAAAGCTTAAGTTTGGGGGTATTTGATGAGTGGGCTTTATACCCGTGAATTAGAGCCTTTGTTTCTTAAGTTGTTGCATGTTTTCAATCTTTTAGTTAGCTTTTATATATATCTATTATTATATTTAAGTTGAAGTTCTCTATAGGCAGGGTTTGCAGATTGTTTCCAGCTCTCTTGGGCATTTTTTCCGTCTTTGAAATAACAATACCAATGGTTGTTTAGAAGTCAGCCACAAATACTTGGGCTATTATGAGCCTCTTGTGTAAAGTGGTACCCCGGCGCCATTGGCAGTGTAATGATCCACACCGCAGCGGCAGATGTAGCTGAGAGCTGCTAGAAACTCGCGCCCCGGCGCCAAGAGCCAGCGCCCCAAAACCAAGGCCGGCGCCCTAGCGCCACAGACGGCGCCCCAGCACCCCTCACTTTTCGCGCCCCAACACCGTTTCCTTCGTGTGAAGCCACGCTGCAGTGTGACTCCCGGTTTCTCAAGCCATACGTATAGCCATGATGCGTCGCTTGTTAAGCTTTATGCTTTCATACTGCAACATGAAAGCTCCGATGCCCAAACGAAAGAAAGTGTCTTTAATAACCTAGAAGAAAGAAGGGACGAGTATATATAGAAAAGGAAGCCGCCTGCATTCAGGATCAAATATCAGAGCTATCGACAGAGAACTTATTGCAGCTTAGACGAGCATTTATTTTCTGTCTTTTATTTTTTCTAGAAGAGAAAGAAGCTTGTGCAACGGAAGAAAGTTAATGCATCCAACACAGAACTTAGAGCTCTACAAGTGAAGAGAAGATTTGGAGGAAGAACACTTCAAACCAGGGTTTTTTTTATTCCAAATCTCCCATTTATTGTTTGGGTCTGATAATGTGTAATGTATTGAAAATGCATGTTAGTGCCAATGTTATGAACTAACTCCATTTTTAGGATTGCAATGTAACCTTTTGTTTAGCTTAATTGACTTTCTCTCCTATTTTATATAATGAATCATTTTGGAATGGGTTGTTGTGTTTGGTATTTAATGACTGATTGCTTGATAATGAAATTGGTATTGATAGTAATGGAAATTGACAAATGGATATTATTATCTATCTTTAAATACAACAACACCTTTTATGACCATGCCAATGGAATGTATGCATAATATTCTAATAGGATAGACATATCCCTCTTTGCCTTGTGTGGCCTTGAGACTTATCTTAATTACCTTGACCTAGTGTTTGTCACCAATAGACATATTGTGATTTAGCTGGTTAGGGATGTGCATTTGACCTTCGACAGAAGCTTATGCGTATTTACTATTCTCGATTGACCATTCCTTGATTCATTTATATAGTGGAGAGTTAGGAGATTAGGCGACGCATTAGGGAAGTTGTAATCCTATCTTGACTTCCTAGCACAACCACTTCTCTCTTTCTTTCAATTTTAATCATATAGCTTAACCAACCACGTGTTTCTACTTGTTTAGATAAGATTAGTAATGACTTTGCCTTAGTAATTGTTTTTCTTTTAAGACTTTGTCCTCGTGGGTTCGACACTCTACTTACATATATTACTTGTGGACCGCGTATGCTTGCGCGCAATTTGGCAATAGCTAAATCGACCAAAAACTATCCACATGAACATAGGCATGACTAGGTGGCCATTCAGTAGCACATCTGCCCACAATCATAAACATCCTATATATGCATACATATATAAAAGCCATAATCTATAAGGGTAGCCTAATTACCAATATTACTTTACTTTTTCACCTTAGCTCATTTGTCCTCAAATAGGATAAGAAATAGCAGAAAAAGGTGCCAATTTGACTGTTTCAAAAGTTAAATTTTTTTACATCATTATGTTCAGCATGGTTAAATATTAACATTTACTATGTTGAATATTTTTTATCAAGTAATATGAGCATGCATATTCACTACTATGTGTTTAGAAGCATTTCATGTGATATTTCATTTTCTAACGGATAAAAACTGGAAAAGAAGACATGCATACATTACCAGGACAGTGTAGAACACTTGTACGGTGACAGAATTTGCAAAAAGACATCCGAACTCAGCAAATCTAAAGAAGAGCTCTCAGATTTCCTGTGTGGCGCAACTTGGAAATGAATTATGAAAGCAACCTGTAGCTTAAATCCACCCACGGTTGGCCACAGATGTACTTGCGGCTACAATAGGTGTACCTGTGGCTCCCCTAGGTGGGGCCCATCCCTCTGGCTCGGTCCAGTTTGAGTTGCAAATGAGGTCTTGCAAGCTGAAAAGGCCAAATCAGGAATAAAATTACTACATAATTGAGTGAAATAGCCTAAAATCCTGGTTTTCAGAGACCCGAGTATAGGTCCACCTGTCACTCATTGGTATTCACCCAAACCCAGGGTTTACTATACCAATGATCACAACAGTTGCAAGTTACACTCGGTAATACCTCACGAAGGTCCGATGCCATTATTTTGGGGTATTAACTCCAAAACACTTCTCCCCAGCGGGGATTTCATTCGTTGATGCACATGTCAATGAAGGTCAAGCATCCTTGATGCTTTGCCCAGCAGGGATCTCATCTGTTGATGAACACGTCGACGAAAGTCAAGCCACCTTGACATCATTAGTCGTTAGCCTTTAAACCCAATAAAGCGTCAGGAGCCATCCGACGATCTCATCCGTTGATGTACATTTCCGCGAGGGTCGTGCAACCACAGCAACACACGGATTATATTAGCGTGCTTTCGATAGAAACAGCGAGACACTGGGATACAAAACAGTGAAGAAAATCCTCATCGGGGAGGACCAATGATGGAATATGTTATACACATCCTCAATGTAAAGTCTGTATCAAGGATTAGGGACTTTGGTGATAACCCCAACGTCAACATCCTGGAAGTTCTTTAGAACTTTGGATCACCCATCCAAATAATTCGTCAGGGTCGTCAGTGATAACTCCAGTCCCCATCAAAAGGTGGGAAAACAAACAGTCATCACATTCCGTTGGAGAACAGTCTAACAAACCACATATATCTTTCATTTGCATCATGCTATTGTATATTGCATCATGATTATCTTGTCACATTTCAAGTGTCTAGTATTCTTTATCCTATCCATGACATTGCATTGCATGAATATGATAAAGAGGGGCATCTGTAGACACTCAAAATTTTGCATTCCTGTTACTAACATTGCAGGAGGGCAGAATCGTCTTTCAGAGATAACCATTGAGGACAAAACAGTTCCAGTTTTGAAAATCCCACCGGATAAGCCTTTTCAATCTCAGAGATAACCCCAAGATATTCAATCCCAAAAATAACACCGGGAGTTTTAGTTTCAACCTCGGAGATAAACCCGAGGGATACAGATGTAGTTCCAGAGATAACCCCGAAAAAGCTCATTTCAACCCCCAGCGATCAGCTTCAACCTCGAAGATAACCCCGAGGCACCTAGTCGCAAACCCGAAGATAACCCCGGGAGGTCAGGCACACCTCAGAGACAACCTCGAAAGCACATTCAAAGACACTTACGTGACTCAATCTCGGAGATAACTTCGAGCAACGACCACTTTATCAAATTTCAAGGAGATAACCTTGGTGAAAGGGAAAAATCATCATTTTGCCACCTCGATCCCACATGTGCACTGTCTAAACACATTTCAACATACATTCTACATAGCAGTGTCCTACAAGAACCAAATAGCTGCAATCCCGAGTGACTACTACACAAGACAGCACACCGGATAGAATTTGAAGCTTGAAGACCAAAGGCATGGTCCCATCTTCCTGACTTCTTACAACTTCTAATCACATGTCATTTGTGTAGCTCTAGACAATAGCACTCTGAAACAGGTCTTATATACCTCAATCGGATGCCAGAATTGAAGTTCTAAAAGTTCAAGCGGATAACACATTGAATGCATGCACGTACTTTGAGACGGCGGGACCCGCAGAGCCCGGGGCACCCCCGGGCAATCGCAGGTGCGCCTGTGGCTCCCCCCTCTATAAATAGAGGGCTTGGAGTGGCCATTTTGGAAGAGAAAATGGCGAGGAAGCCCTATCCAGTTTGCTCTGTACACACTATAAATTGAGTGCTTTCTCATTTTAAACACTTGTGAGCTTATATATTGCTATATTTTTACTGGTGGGAACCGAGTGTTCATCCATTTAAAGCTATAGAAGTCTTCTTTAGCAGTCCACTGTAAGCCTTCTTACACCTTTCAAAGCCTTTTCTCCACATTTTGCACACACAGTTCTTCACATTGAGAGTCGTGTTGCGTGTGTATGTCCAGACTTCGGTCTATGGCTTTTATTTCATTTATATATATATATATATATAGACTAGTATTATCGAATTATGCCTTGATTGAGCCTGGACTCACGTTCGGAGCATTTATTGCTTTTATATATACACTTATATATAAACTGTGGTCGAACTCTGTTCGATGAGCCTGGATTTACATCCAGAGCGTTTATTGCTTTTTATATATATATATATATATATATATATATATATATATATATATATCTTGTTGTCGGACTCTATTCTATGATCCTGGATTTTATATAAAGGAGTGTTTATCGCTTTTATATATATAAATACTTTTATATATATATATACATTTAAATCACTTCCCGCCTGAAGTTTACTTCGTGATGGTCGGTCATTTTACTGCTTTATTTACATTTTGTCCCGCCTAGAGTTTACATCGTGGCGGTTGATTGTATTTACTACTTTATCTACATTTTCGATCCCCCATGGAGGTGCTTCGTGGTGGTTGATCTTGTCTCTCTCTATATATTTACATTTACAATCCCCCATGAAGTTCGCTTCGTGGTGGTTGACAGTCTGTATATATATATATATATATATATATATATATATATATTAACAGCTTTTATATATATAACTGCTTACATCTTTCATATAAATTGCTACATCATGTGAGTCTAGGAATCTTGTGATCACAGATTCAGTCTTCTGAATCTAGATTCGGTTCCCGTGATGGTAATTTTAAGTTGTAAACAACTTGTACATTATTCACGGTGTCTGAATTTCCTTAGACGGCTCTCATGCACACAAAGAGTTCGGCACTACGATATATCTTATTTTCTCGAAGATGCCTCGCATCTCGAAAATAAAAGCAATTAAGCCGAATACTTAATAAAATTTAAGTATCAAAGGCCTCAATTACTATTGAGCATAATGGTTTAAAAAACTTCTTTTATAAAACATCACTGCTATATCTTGTTAAAACTAAATTTTTACACAAATTCAAACCCTTTGTATATAGGTGCGAACGAGGCATATCACTACTTCCAAATAATTGCACATTGACCCACACACATACACATTCATATAAAAGTTTAATTGAAAAGTGGCGGTCACCGTGGTAACACGGATGTCGGGGGGTGTCTAACACCTTCCCTCCGCATAAGCAAGTCCCCGGACCCTAATGAATCTCGGTTTCACATACCAGTTTAGCAGTGTCACATCACGCAGTCAACGTGCAAACCTTTTCTCGATTGAGTTGGTGCAACCAATTAAAAATACCAACTGGCGACTCTTACAGTTCAATCGTCGACATATAAATGTCGGACCTTTTCACAACTTGTTTTTTCAAACAAATCTCACCTAATATGAGAACACCAAAAGACAAGAACAAAAAAGGGACAGTAAAAATCCCGACGTCGACACTAACAAAACAAAAATTTTATATAAAATATAATTTATTTTATTTATAATATAATAAAATAAATAACTTTATAAAAAATATTATGTTTTATATAAAAAGTTTTCTATTTTATTACTATTATAATAATAATAAAAACAAAACTTCTATATAATATATATTAACACACACAAATGTGATATATATATAAGTAATAAAACAAAACTGAGATAATTTTTTACCGATGATTTTGAAAAATGAGTAAGTGGGGGTCCATGTAATAAGCCAAATTTACAACAAATACTTCATAAAAAAACCCTTCTATTTATCTCAATTCACCTGGCTTCAGTAAACATATTTTTAATAACATTTATTCATCATTAATATTATAACTCGTAATATTAACAACCAGATCATTCCCAGGAAAGAGGGGGCTTTCCGATAAGGACTTCTCCTTATTGGCGTGCAATTAGATGACCAAACCCCTTTCCTCGACAGAACTTTCTAGACATTGTCAATAATGCAAATAATAATATGATTAATTATGTTGTCTCAATTATTGATTTAATAATATAAAATATTGTGCAGATGATACTGTAACAATAATTGAATCAATAATATGAGATATTATGCATCAACTACTCTTGCAATAATTGAATAAAACTGAGTGACTTCTCACATAAGCATCAATAATCAAAGATATTGTACAATATCGTGTGCTACTGTGCAACCACGCGTATTACTGTACTTTTATCTCTGGGTATTTCAACTATTAACGGTAAAAGTTTTGTCGTTATTTTTATAAAAAGGTTATTTCTGTTACTTTCTATATCCGACAGTAATTCTGTTGTGGGGTCCACCAATGATTGTTCCGTCGTATAGATATTTCCCGACAAAAAGAATATTCTTCGACCAAATGAATATTTTATGTCAACTTGCTTACTTTACAAAATTTATAAATATTACCCACAACTATAACATTAAATCAAATCCACACCTTATTATTCAAAATGATATTTAGAGAAAATTAAATCTTTATTCATAAAAGTTGGGGTCTTATAACATCCCCTTCTTATGAAATTTCGTCCTTAAAATTGGTGTACGTACCTGGTATGTCGAAGAGGTGAGGATACCTTGTTTTCATTTCAGATTCTAACTCCCAGGTCATTTCCTAAACATCGTGGTTTCTCCATAAAACTTTGAATTGAGTTATAACCTTTTAGCGTAGAATATGTTCCTTCTTATCCAAGATTTTAAAATATACCTCTTCATACGTTAAATCTTCCGCTATCTCGTCTGGTTCTAATTCAATAATATGGTTCGGGTCTTCCACATATTTATGTAATATATATATGTGAAAAACGTTATGAACACGAGACATACTTGGCGGTAAGGCGAGTCTATAGGCCACAGTTCCTACTCGGTCAAGGATTTCAAATGGGCCAATGAATCGAGGATTGAGCTTTCCTCTCTTTCCAAATCTCGTAACTCTTTTCCATGGAACAACACTTAATAATACACGATCTCCAACATTAAATTCCACGTCTTTTCGATGAAGATCAACATAACTCTTTTGTCGATCTTGTGAGGTTTTTATACGTTGTCGGATAATTTGAATCTTCTCCATAGTCATACGTACCAATTCTGGTCCTAACAACGTTGCTTCACCCACCTCGTCCCAGCGTACTGGAGAACGACACTTGCGTCCATACAACGCCTCGAATGGAGCCATGCCTATACTTGCTTGATAACTGTTGTTGTAAGAGAATTACACTAATGGCAAGAACTTGTCCTAACTTCCTTTGAAGTCTAGGACACAGAGTTTTAATAGATCTTCAAAAGTTTGAATAGTCCTCTCTGACTGCCCGTCCGTTTGAGGATGATATGCAGAACTGAATTATAAATCTGTGAATAAGTTTCTCGTATATGATACTAGCATACCGTGCAGTCTTACAATCTCATTTATGTATATACGAGCAAGATTTTCAAGTGAATAAGTTTCTCGTATAGCTACGAAATGAGCTAACTTAGTTAATCTATCGACAATGACCCAAATTGCATCTATGCCTTGAGAAACCTTGGGAAGACCAGTAATGAAATCCATGTTAATGTGCTCCCACTTCTATTATGGAATTTTTAAGTGGTTGCAATGGACCTTTTGGCACTTGATGCTCCGCCTTGACTCGTTGACAAGATAAACACCTTGAGATAAACTCTGCTATCTCTCTCTTCATATTGTTCCAACAAAATATATGTCGAAGATCACGATACATTTTGGTTCCTAGGATGGATTGCAAACGGTGTGTTGTGTGCCTCCATCATGATTTTATACTTCAAATCAGAGTTGTTAGGAACACAAATTCTATAGTTGACTCGAAGTATTCCTTCTTCATCAATTCTTGCTTTTGGAATAGCACTTTCATGCACTTTCTTCTTCATACGCATCAGCTCCGGGTCTATAGCTTGAGCAGTTTTAACTTTATCGATTAAAGTCAGTTCTACTCGTATATTTAACATCATCACGTGGGTCCCCAAAGTCTTTAACTCTATCTCCATCCTTTGTAAGTTAGACAAAATGGGCCTTTGCGTTGACAATATCGCACTCGTACCCACATGCGATCTTCTACTCAACGCGTTAGCTACCACGTTCGCTTTTCCAAGATGGTATTGAATGGTATAATTGTAATCTTTCAACAGCTCGAGCCATTATCATTGCCACATGTTGAGTTCCTTTTGGGTGAAAAAATATTTAAGGCTTTTATGATCTGTATAGATCTCTACCTTCTCCCCATACAGGTAATGTCTCTAGATCTTTAGCGCAAAAATGACTGCTGCCAACTCTAGATCATGAGTAGAATAATTCCTCTCAAATTATTTGAGTTGTCGTGAGGCATAGGCTATGACTTTCCCATATTGCATGAGAACACATCCTAATCCTCTGCCTGAAGCATCACTGTAGATGACAAATCCCTCCGAACCAGATGGTATTGTCAGAACAGGTGCTGAAATGAGTCTCCTCTTGAGTTCTTTAAAACTCTTCTCACATTCCTCGCTCCAACCAAATTTTATATCTTTTCGAGTCAGTTGAGTTAACAGAGTGACGATTCAAGAAAATCCTTCCACGAATCTCCGATAATAACTAGCTAAGCCCAAAAAGCTACGTACTTTGGTTACTGACTTAGGTTGCTCCCAGCTTTGTATTGCTTTAATCTTTATCAGGTCAACTGATATTCCATAATTTGATATCATGTGCCCAAGGAATGCTACTTCCTCAAGCCATAACTCGCATTTCTTCAACTTGGCATATAACTTGTTTTCACGAAGCTTTTGGAGTATCAGCCTCAAGTGTTGCTCATGATCTTCACGACTTTTGGAGTATATGAGGATGTCATCAATAAAGACAACCATAAAATGATCCAAATATTCCTTGAATACTCGGTTCAACATATCCATGAAGGCATCAAGAGCATTAGTCAATCCAAAAGACATAATTAGAAATTTGTAATGCCCATACCGAGTTCTGAAACAGTCTTTGGAATGTCATCATTTATAATATTTAACTGATGATATCCGGGAAGAAGATCGATCATTGAAAAGAATTTGGCACCTTGCAACTGGTCAAACAGGTCATCAATGTGAGGTAACGGGTACCTATTTTTTATGGTGACATGATTTAACTCCCGATAATCAATACAAAGTCGCATACTCTCATCTTTCTTCTTTACGAATAAAATAGGAGCACCCCAAGGAGACATACTAGGACGAATGAAACCGATGTCTAACAATTCCCGCAGTTGGGTTTTTAACTCCTGAAGTTCAATAGGAGCCATTCGATATGGGGTTTTGGAAATGGGTTTTGTATCGGGTTCAAGGTCAATACAACATTCGATTTCATGCTCTGGGGATAGGCCAGGAAGTTCTTCAGGGAATACGTTAGGAAATTTATTAATAATAGAAATATCATTTAAATCTAACATATTTTTTTTAAATCCGTGATATGGGCTAAGAAAGCTTGACATCCATTTTTTAATAAACGAATGGCTTTATGGCTTTATGACTTGATATGACAGTGATTGACTTTAGTGGTTTGGTTGCTTGAATTCACATAATAGGTTGGTTAGGAATATGAAAACTAACAACCATACGAAAATAATCAATTTTAGCATGATGAGTAGTTACCCAATCAATCTCTAAAATCACATCAAATGCAAGTATTTTCAAAGAGATAATATCGATAAGTAATGTGAGGGTGCCGACTTGAATCAAATAAGATTTATAAACAGTGGATGTAATGAAGGTTTCTCCCAACGGAGTTTCAACAGATAAGTCAAAGTCTAATTTCTCTGGAGTCAAATTTAAACGTTGAGCGCAAGTAGGTGAAATAAAAGAATGGGTAGAACCGATATCAAATAAGGTATAGACTTCGCAAGAGTTTATGATTAGCTTACTCGTGATAACTTCGTTCGGGTTCCTCGCTTTTTGGGAGGTCACAAAAAACACTCTCCCTTGAACTACCGGCATTGACTTGTCTGGGACAGCCTTTGGTGTCTCCATCTCAGCTGGACTTAACTTCACTACACGATAAAATCGAGCTAGGTGACCTTCTCTTCCGCAATTAAAATATGCTTTGGGTTGCTCCGCATCTGTAGCATATGACCGGTGGTCGTTCTCCTTCCTTAAAAATGGGTGTTGGTGCTGCTGTCTTCCATCATTGTTGAATCTCCTCTTTTTGAAATTTCCACTTCTGTTATCTTGGCCAGGATTACCACCGAAGTGGTTACCATTTCTAGCATGATGATTTCCTCCACATTTGTTGTCACCGCTTCGATAACTGCTATCCTTTGGTTGGGCTGACTCATTATCGCGCTCCAATAATTGAGCCTTATTCACAACATCTGAATACAAGTAAAGTTTGTGAGAAATAAGGTATTGATGTATTTCAAGTTTCAAACCTCGCAGAAACATTCGCGTCATTTGCTTCTCATTATAAACCAAATGGGATACAAACTGGGATAACTCCGTAAACTTAGCCTCGTATTGCGATAAAGTCATATTGTTTTGCTCCAGCTTGATGAATTCTACCTCGTTCATGTGGAGAATACTTTCAGGAAAGTACTTGTCATTGAAAAATAATTGGAACTTCTCCCAATACATCTTTAGTGTGGAAGGTTGAGTACGTTTTACAGATCTCCACCAGTAATCTGCCTCTCCTGGAAACATGAAGGTGGCAAAGGGAACCTTTTGCTCCTCGGAGCATACCAAGACATCAAATATCTTGGTGATCTGTTTAATCCACGTCTCTGCCTTAAGTCGCTCTGGATTTCCCAAAAACTCCGGTGGTCCCAGCTTCTTGAATTGCTTAGCAGTGATCAGTCGTGAGTTGCCATTGTTTATACCTGCATTTTGAACAGGAATCTCTCTCGCTTGGTGTTGCGTGAATTGCAAAAAGCTCCTAAACATCCCATCATTCATCATTTGGTCGGTGTTGTTTATATGAGGATTATTGCCTTCCTGATGCACATTATCCTGGGTATTAATTGGTGGTGACTCAACAGTCTAATGTGCTCTATTTCTTATCTCAACATTTTTAGATGTCATTTTCAAATAGTGCCACAAAACAAGGGTTAATTGACATGCCACATATTATCCCTATATTCCGACCGACCAATTAAATAACAAATAAGCTTAGGTAGGTCATACTAGCGAAAGATTTATCCGTCTCTCCCCTCCTAGTTCCACCCTCAAATATGAACCAGTGATCATATCCTTAAGCTTTGATACCAATTGTGAAGCCCCAAAATAGGTATACAAAACCCATTCTGAGTTGCCAAATAAATGGTACATAATTTAAATACAACTTAATTTATACATTTGTCGTGCAAAATGCGACAAAACATAAGTTGAGAGTTTAACACGAATATTGTCTCGTAGACAATATCCAAACTCAAATGAAGTCCTCATTACAATTATTATCACACTATTTTATAGAATAGTGAGGACTTCTATAGCAACTATCCCGGACTATCACTCCATTCCCCGACTATTCCTAACTATATTCTCATTTCTTGAAGAGAACAATGAAAGAAAAGGGTGAGCCCAACTAGCCCAGTAAAGAATATTATGACTAAGATAATGCAGAATAAATTATCCTTAGCCTTCAATAGTATAAAAACTGATAGAATACAATAGACAACAAGTTTAACTGCAGCAAAACAATCAATTCATTAGAAGAGTCAAGTAGAGCATGATATCTACTATCTTCTATGATTTAAAAGTTCGTCATCAATATTTTATCTCTGTAACACATCTCAATAAATAATCCATATCACCGAATTATCCATGCACTACGGGCCAAGGATATTCATTAGTATCACATCCATGAATTATCCATGCACTACGGCCAAGAATATTTGTTAGTATCACTAATGGTCATGATCATGCCAAACAACTGTCCATCAATGCACTACGGGCCAATGAGGACTTTTACTACATCATTTGTAATATTATAGGTCATGATTATACCGATACATAATTCTTGGTCATAATCATACCAATCAACAGTCCATCTATGCACTACGGGCCAAAGATGACTTTCATCATAATATAAGCATGAAGATGATGACAATGATATAAAAATTCAATTAAGTGAGATAAAGGATAAATTTTAAATATTCATAATTAAATTTATTCAGAGTTTGAGAATGTCTAAATTATCAATATGATAACTGCTTTGTGGAGTAAAATTCAAGAATAATATTCATGTATCAAAAATAATTTGGACATAAAAGAAAATAATTTTTTTCCGTGAATAGTACCCCGGGTGAATAGTACCCGAGTGAATAGTATCCCGAGAATAGTACTGTGACTCCCCCAAAATAGGTATACACAACCCATTCTGAGTCACCAAATATATGGTACATAACTTAAATACAAACTTAATTTATACAACTGTCGTGCAAAATACGACTACATAATAGCTGAGTTTTAACACGAATATTGTCTCATAGACAATATCTAAACTCAAATAAAGTCCTCATTATAATTATTATCACACTATTTCATAGAATAGTGAGGAATACTAAAGCAACCATCTTGGACCATCACTGCATTCCCCGACTAGTCCTAGCTATATTCTCATTTCCTTGAAGAGAACATTGAAAAAAAGGGTGAGCTCAACTAGACCAGTAAAAAATATTATGACAAAGATAATGAAGAATAAATTATCATTAGCCTTCAACAGTGTTAAACTGATAGAATATAATAGAAAACAAGTTTAACTGCAGCGGAACAAGCAATCCATTAAAAGAGTCAAGTAGAGCATAATATCTACTATCTTCTATGATTTAAAAGTTCATCATCAATATTTTATCTCTGTAACATATTTCAATAATAATCCACATCACTGAATTATCCATGCACTATGAGCCAAGGATATTCGTTAGTATCACATCCATGAATTATCCATGCACTATGGGTCAAGGATATTCGTTAGTATCATCAGTGGTCATGATCATGCCAAAAAAAATTCATCTTTGCACCCTTGGCCAAAGAGAACCCATGGTCATGATCATACCAAACAACTATCCATCAATGCACTACGGGCCAATAAGGACTTGTGATGCCCCCAAATTCGAACCTCCACTTGGTCACTCAAATTTGGTTCGTCACGTGCTCATGGCATACAAAATAACTAAAATATCAAGTTCACAATGAAAGATCTAATTTAGAATAATATATAATGATTTATTATAATTATTCCCCTAAGGCTCGCAACCTACAGTACTTAATAGATTACATAATAAAATCAAATAAGGACTTATTACATAATCCTAATTAAGCTTAAACATTATCTGAAAATAGTCTGAACACAGAATATAAAATTTCAACACAAAGGAACAAGCTAGTCGATAACCTTGCCCTTGCCCTTGTCTTCTCCAGAGACACTTCCCTGTTTCGCCTTAACTAAAAGGTTTTAAATAAGCAAGGATGAGCACAAATTGCCCAGTAAGTAATATTCAACAAGGGTGAAGAGTGTAATATCACAAGTTTGGAATATCACAGTATAATCTCCAAGATGGTTTAGAGTATTAGAATAATATCATGAACAATGAGTATCAACAATTCTCGAATCCAATCTTTGGAATATGAAAGGATAGCTCAATAAAGTCAACAATCTATATTAATTCAAAAGCTATCAACGTATCCAACTGGATAAAACTATTCATACCGAGAAGTCACTAAGGACTATTAGACATCTACTAGAATTACCAATATTAAACTGATAACCCAAAAGAATCAAGTACTATAGATGATCAGTCTACAATACTCTAAGTTATGTATAATAGTAATAAACCACTCATGTGTTGGGGTTTCCAACAATATACACTCCCCTTACCATAAGGGTTGTTCATCTCAGTTTTCAAGATTTCTACACCAATCAATTGGTTTGGACAGTTTTATAAATATGCATATAGTCTAGCCAAATCAATGACATAGACCCTTTCACAATATTCAAGAACAATACCAATTTCAACATGAATAATAGTTTTCACAAAAGTTTTAAACATACAAGTTCAATTGAACGAATAAGTAGGATAACTTGCATTCAAAGAAATAAGATTACGATATCCATTGAATAAAGTAAAGCAAGGATTTAGGATACTTGCACAATAAAAGTAGGGTTCAGATACTTGCCTCAAGTTAAGTTTACCAAAATATCGCTTATCAATACTCTTTCGAATCCTAACATAATATAATACGCTTATAGGATATTCATTAGTGACATATGCTCATACATGATATGTAAATTTAAATGCATGAATAAACATCTAACTTAGTTTTATATTCTTCATATACTTCATTCCACACCTTGCATACTTTTACACCAAATCAGTTTATAAGTCACCATGAAGTCAAATAACCTAAACTCTAATCATTTTTTTATGGGTTGCAAATACTTTTGGGACCTTATCATTTGAAAGTCTATAATCACTTCATTAAACATTCACTCATATCACCTAACATGCTCTTTAATATAATGGATATGTATTGATCATATAATACATGCTAGAATAACACTTCAAGCATGCAAACACCTTTAAACTAAAAATAGAAAGCTGATCCTACTGCATATTGGCGCGGTCGCGCTTGGTTTGTACTAAGGAGTGGCGCGGTCGCGCTGCTCCTGGTGTAAACCAAGACATGGCTGTTCCTGCAGAAGGTTAGTGCACATCCACCATGCACATATATAAATAATTATGCACAACACACATGTTATTATGTGAATAACTAATTTGGACCCT
Source organism: Panax quinquefolius (assembly GCA_020205615.1). Classification (NCBI taxonomy): domain Eukaryota; kingdom Viridiplantae; phylum Streptophyta; class Magnoliopsida; order Apiales; family Araliaceae; genus Panax; species Panax quinquefolius. The sequence continues at coordinate 15,945 of JAINUW010000338.1, forward strand.
TCATCAAAACATATCATAAGTCATTATTCATTATTCATTTAATCAAGACTTCCTATGTTAAGCTAACAAGGTCTTTCATGTCTACTCATTACACATGTTACATGGTCCTTTGGTCTCAACTATACATGCTCGTTAGTTACATCATGTATTTCAAGTATGAAGTCCTCACTTAGACTTATCGCATTACATGCTCAACTACTTTACAATTCTCATGACTAGTTAACATGCTTGTCAATCGTGTCTAGATGCATGATGGTCCATAATTTCAGAATACTAATAGGGTACTCCCCAACAAAGTTGGTTTTCAACTTCAACATTTTTATTGATAATATCATGTTAAACCAACTAAGCATGCAAAGTTACTTCATTTATTATACATCATGCTCTCCTATATACATATTAGAACATATAAGCATACTCACAAGTTCATATATAATTCATCAAATTTGTATTTAAAACCTTATGACTCCCTTAGTAAATCATCAAAACTTAAGCATACAAAGTAAGTCCATGTACTCTATGTCATGCTTTTACATTTATAGATTTAGATTATGATAACATGCTTTCAAGCTCAAAACTTAATGTATACATAGCTTACTTACACATAGCCTTTTACTTGAAATTTTCCCTTTTAATCATGCTTGAATATCTCATACTATTTCAACAATATAAACTAGTTTTTGGTCTATTATTAGAACTTAACATTTTGCGGCTTAAGGTCAGAACATGCATTACACTATATTTATCAAACTAGTTTCCAAATCTTTAAGTTCTCTTTGAATGCATACTAACCCAAGCCAAAATAACTTACTATTTTTATAACAACTCCTATTCATGTTCTAAGTTCATTTATATACATGTTCAACTTAAGTAGCATGCTCATGACATCTTAAAGAGCCAACATCGATGAATCTGTGACGAGTGCAACTGGCACATGCGCGTGGTGAAGAAGGACTAGGGAAGTGTGTGTGTAGCGCCACTTCGTCCAAAGGCAAACAAATATGGCACTACTTCTGCAGAGCCTCAATCACAAGCATTGTTAATAGCTTCTGTCACAACACAAACTACTTCTAGACATGCATACATACTTAATTAACACAATGGCATGATATATCCCACCAATCAACAGAGAATTCATGAGAATTGCAAGAATTTGACAAAACTCAACTCAAGAACACAAAAATATAATTTTATACCTCTTGAAGCTTAATTGAATTCCTCAACACAATTATTATACTCGCTCACTTTCTCAGCAGCTCACCCTCTTCCTACACTTATCAGATAATTTTCAAGCACCTGAGAATGAGAAGGATTTGGCTGCCATTTATAGAGAAATGACTCCCAAGTCCATGGCTTTGTTCCATGGTTTGATTCAATGGAAATTGAGAAGAAATGCTGGGTATAGAAGTGTTGGCCAAATGCCAATTCTTATCCATCATCACAGCCATCTCTAGCTTCATCATTTTCCTCTTAGCCTTTTTCATTTTACTGAGTTTCATGTAATAGTAGGGGATAGGCCATTGGCCTAATACGCAACTAGCAACTGAGACTTTTAATTTGGGACAAGGTTTAATTCTCAGTAACTGCTTAGCTCAATTCAGTTACTTTGTTATCCAAAAATGGGTTTTAATGTCCAAGTGTTACTATAATAGGAAATTTGGGAGTAATTATACACTCACATCATATAATCCATATACATTTTATCACACCGATATACTTTATTCGGATGTTATCACATTACATTACCTTCTTTATTAAAATAATAGTTTACAATATGTTCATGGTATTTTAATGTATACCCACACATATATTGTCACATAAGCACTTCATGATGTATTTATAACATATGGTTTTAATAAATACAAATCTCCTTATATGGTTTCTATATATAATATAGCCACATTGCACTTTACACTTCATATTATGCATATAGGTAGTTACTATACATATACATTTAATTATCACATGCTTGCATACAAAGTAATTAATAATTATTTATCTTACAAATTAATTAACTAATCCCTTCCTTATTAATCAATGACATTATTAATCTTTATAACAATTAAGAATCTTGTTATATTTATAAACACGTTACTCATTGCTATTATATCTCTTATACTAATAATAGTCACATACTATTAATCACCATTAATATTTAAGTAAAATTCTCTAATAACAAATAACAATTAATAAAGATTAATTGTTCGCTTAGCAATTCTTTCGTTAATTAATATATTCATTAATATTTCCCATCACCGTGCCACACAAGGCTTTCAATGAGTTCATCATCAATTCCATATATTCTCAATTATTCAATTATTCAATATAATTGAATTGACTCATCTTGTAACACAAAATCATTTATATTCAAATAAATATTCATTTCCATTAATATGTTCATTTAATAAGACGTGGAATTTCTCAGGAATTTCTCGGGTAATAAGACGTGGAATCATTTATATTCAAATAAATATTCATTTCCAAATATTCAGATATATGAAACACGTTATGGATGTTCTCCAACTCAGGTGGTAGTGCAACTTTGTATGCTACTTCGCCCACTTGCTTTAGAATCTCGAACGGTCATATGAATCTTGGACTCAGTTTTCCTTTCTTGTCAAAACGGATCTTTCCCTTCCATGGAGATACCTTCAAGAATACAAAACTGCCAACTTTAAAATCTCGGTCTTGCAGATGCAAATCCGTGTACTTCTTCTGGCGATCTTGAGCTGCTACTAGTCTGGCCCTTATCACTGTCACCACATCCGCAGTTTATTGTACTAACTCTTGTCCGAGTATTCGTCGTTCTCTGACTTCGTCCCAACATAATGGCGTCCTTCACTTCTTACCGTAAAGAGCTTCGTAAGGTGGCATACCGATACTCGCATGTTAACTATTATTATAAGAAAATTCGACTAAGGGTAGGTGGTCGTCCCAATTTCCCTTGAAATCCATCACGCAAGTTCTAAGCATGTCCTTCAACGTTTGTATTGTCTGCTCACTCTGTCCGTCTGTCTGAGGATGATAAGCGGTACTCAACCTTAGTTGTGCTCACAGCCTCTCTTGCAAGCTTTTCTAGAATTTTGACGTAAAATGCGGGTCTCGGTCAGAAAAAATTGACACTAGCACTCCATGTCGTGAAACAATTTCCTTTACGTACAGATTTGCTAACTGATTTAAACTATATCGGATCTTGATTGGTAGAAAATGTGTGGTCTTTATAAGTCGATCCACGATAACCCAAATGGCATCAAAACCTTTCTGTGTAACTAGAAGTCCCACCACGAAATCCATCATAATACTCTCACATTTCCACTCTGGTATTTCCAACGGTTGTAGTAAACCACTCGGCCGCTGATGCTCCGCTTTGACTCGTTGACACGTAAGACATCTACTAACGTACTCCGTGATTTCTCGTTTCAAATTTGGCCACCAAAAATGTTTCCTTAAATCCCGGTACATCTTCGTGCCTCCCGGATGAATGGAATATGTCGTATTATGTGCCTCGTACAAAATCTCCTCTCTTAACTCGGCTACCGCTGGTACCCACACTCTACCTTCGAATCTTAAGATACCGTCTTTATCCATTCAAAATTTCTCTTCCTTATTTTCTAAAATCCTTTTCCTGATCTTCTCACATTCTTTATCTTTCTCCTATGCTTCTTTTACTCTATCCAACAATATCGGACAAGCTTCCATTACAAATAACTTTTCTTTAAACCTCTCTGATCCCTTTACCTCTAATTCTAATTTCTCCATTTCTCTAATCAACTCTTCCCGAGTCGTTAATTGCATTAATTTCTCCCTTCTTTTCCTACTTAGCGTGTCGGCTACTACATTCGATTTCCCCGTGTGATAAAAAATATCGCAATCATAATCCTTAATCAATTCCAACCACCTTCTCTGACGCATATTCAACTCCTTCTATGTGAAGATATATTTCAGACTTTTGTGGTCTGTGTATATCTCACATTTCTCTCCGTACAAATTATGTCTCCATATTTTTAACGCAAAAAACTACTACTGCTAACTCTAAGTCATGAGTAGGGTATTATTTTTTGTAATCCTTCCACTGTCGTGATGCATACGCAATGACTTTGCCGTGTTGCATAAGCACACAACCAAGTCCCTTGTACGATGCGTCACTATATACCACAAAATTTCCTACATCATTTGGTAATTATAACACAGGCGCTTCGCTCAATCTCTTCTTCAACTCTTGAAAACTTTCTTCGCATTTGTCAGTCCATACAAATTTCACTGTCTTCCTCATCAGATTAGTCAATGGAGTTGTTATCTTAGAAAAATTCTAGATAAATCTTCGATAGTACTCAGCCAACCCTAAGAAACTTCTCACTTCCGTTGGAGTTCTCAGTTGTTCCCAATTACTTACAGCTTCGACCTTCTAGGGGTCTACTGAGATTCCATTCTCATCCACCACGTGGCCTAAGAATTGAACCTTCTTCATCCAAAATTCGTACTTAGAAAATTTTGTTAGGTTAGTAATATTCATGAACGCAATCAAATTGCATAAAATAAGCGGAAACGTGGAAAATCAAAGTTTTAAAATTTTACAAACCATATAATCGTATCACCCTTTATGCACAATTATTAATTAAACGAAAATATGAAGAACATGAATCATACCCTTGAAAATTCGAGCTTCCTCAGGTACAAATTCACCTCCAATCTTTTTCGCATTCAACTTGAATCCATCGGGTTTGGTTTCTTCCTTTGATCAATGTTAGCCACCCAAGTGTTTGGCCTCTAGAGGTGATCCAGTAAGGAAGAAGAAAGATTCAATAAGATGGGTGTTTGGCAAAACCCTAATTTTTCTATCTCTCATAGAAAAAGAGCGTACTCTCCAATAATTGGAATCACGTATGTTGATATCTAATATAAGACTCATCTTATAAAGATATTAGTTAACCATTCTAATCTAATTAGAAAATAGGGTATTATTTAATTAATTAAATTTTTTTAATTAATTAAGCTCCATAATCTTATTATGAGTAATTAATTAAACTTTTTAATTAATTTAACCTCCTAATCTCATTAGGAATATATGAGAGTACTTTTATTAATTAATTCTCACACTCCTTTAGGAATTAAATAATAATAATAATAGTAATAATAATAATACTCCTCTTATTAATTTATATTTAATATTTCCAAAATATTAAATAATAAATATAAGCTATTTAATTTATTCTATCACCATAGATTAAATTAAATATACTTAACTTATTATTACGATTATGCCATTAACTTCTTAAATAATTATTCTTCCTTTTATGGTGTGACCCTTTAGGTTCTCCATATTAAACCGGTTGTGAATAAAACAATTAGAACAATTCTAATCTTATTTAAATAAATAATATTTATTCTACAATAGGGATAATCCTCCCTAGCGATTAATGACTTTCTAGATAATATAGATTTTAACATTAATCATAAAAGAACCTTTGAGTAAATAGTTACCGTACAATTCAATCCTTCCACTATACAATGTCCCAATTAAATATAAGACATGAAATTACTGTCAAGTCTTATTTTATTTAATTATATGTATTTCGATCCTTAAATGCACAACTCCAAATAATGTAAATTAGAAACTTCTTTCTAATTTCATTTTATCTTGGCCAAGGACTACTGTGTTGTCATTTATCGAATCACATAGGACATTTCTCTTCTTTTACTAGAAGTGGTAGATTCTTTATTGATCATACATTATATCCATGTACAACTTATTATACCCAAGCATACCCTTTGATATACCCTAAGGGTCTTAAGGAATAAGTCAAAGTATAACTCATCATACACAAGATACTATGATGATCTCAAGTCCAAGGATCACTTAGATTACTATCACTACTGAATTCCTATTGACGAGCAAGTAAAACTCCATTAGGTATTCCTTAGCGAGCCACGTTTAGTGAACTTATTCTCTAATAAGCACCTACATACTTGGTTTAGTGTCTCCACACAAATGATCATGAGATCAATCATCCTCATCCAATGAGCAAGCAACGTATGTACCAATCTACCTAGATTCACTAATCCCCAATTTAGTAATCCAACGATTGGGAACTATTTTAGTTTTAAGCTTTCTAAGAATTTAGATCTCATTAGAATGATCATCATCATTATTCTAAAAGCATTGCTTAAAACTATGAGTTTATCACATATTATAAAGTATTATCATGTAGATAATTAAAAGTCTTTAATAAATTAATACTTTTTATTAATAAATGAATAAGATTGTTACAAAGTATATACTTTATCATCAAACATAATTGGCTTGTGTGCATACTACTTTCAATCTCCCACTTGCACTAAAGTCAATCGCCATGGTATCTCATACACTTCTTCTCTAAGTGACGATTATCCTGCTGTTGGATAAGCTTTAGTGAATGGATATGTAATGTTGTTCTTGAGAGTTCACTATCTCTATAGTGATTTCCCATATTTCAATGATTCCTATAATCAAATGAAAGTGCCACAACATATGTTTAGATCCATTATGAGACTTAGGAACTATTCCTAGTTCTATAATGAACTTTTCATCCAAACAATCAACATGCAGCTTCATTTATAGCTATATACTTTGTCTTTATCACTAAACCAGCAACTTCTTTTTGTTTGAAACTTTTCGAATTCACTGCACCACCGTTCATGGTAACGCTTTACCTTAAAGTGGATTTTCGGTCGTCTTGGTCTGTCTGAAAAACTTGAGTCTGTTAAGCTCTCTAGTTTTAATTTAGACCCACCATGAATATGATCACATCCGTAGTGTCGGTTAGGTACTTTAAGATGTTTTTCATTGTCTTACAGTGATCTTCTCAAGAATATAACTGATAAACATAAGTTCTCGTATATTTCATTGTATACATGATTGTCACTCATGCGATCTCTCTTTTCAGGAGTCTATGGGGACTATTAAGAGAGATACACTCCATGGCTCATCAACATGAGACATCTTTTGGAGGTTGCCAGGCTAAACGACTTTAGCATCAAATGAATATACGTTCCTTAGGTTAAGTCGAGCATCCTTTTAAATCTATCTATATAGACTTGTATCCCCAATTACGATACTCTTCCCAAATCATTCATGGAGGAATATTTAGATAACTTCATCTTTACTGATTGTAGCATTGGTATGTCATTCCTTATCCGTCGTATATCAACATATAATATATGGAATGTCACGACGCTCCCACTGACCCATTTTTACACACTAGGTTCATTCTTATTTTTGATAAAATCAAACTTTTTGATTGTCTCATCAAAATGAATGTTCCATATTTGAGAAGGTTGCTTCAATCCATTTCTCTGAGTGTCTACAACTCTTCCTTCATCGTATGTAACTGGTTCACATCTTTTATGATGTGTACCTCATCATCATCACATATGATGAATCCATACCTCCTAGGTATCTTCAGTACTATTCCAGATTTACAATTCGGTTGTGGTATAATATGTCTATCTACAGGTTCCTCTTATTTGACTTATAGTGTTTTGTGGTTCTTGAACTCTTCAAGATCTATTATCCTCCCACTAGCCCCTTCTATGATAAACACTTTTATCTTAGAAGGCAGCGTGTTTCACAACAAACACCTTTTTACTAAGTAGGATTATAGAACATATACCCTAAACTTACTTTAGGATGTCCCACAAATTTTTATTAGTCAAATCTTATCCCAAAATTTTCCTTTGAAACCATTTCACATAAGTTGGACAACCCCTTATCTTAACATAATTAAGATTAGAAATTCTTAATGTCCATAACTTTTATGGAGTCTTGTAGCCGGATTTTGAGGTTACCTTTTCGTAGATATGCAGCCATTTCTAGGACATAACCCTAGAAGGATACTAAAATATTTGTAAAATCATTATGGACAGCACCATGTCCAATAAGGTATGATTTTTTCTTTCAGATACATCAGTCAATTATTTAGTATCCGGAGGTGTCCATTATGAGAAAACCATTTGAGATGATATAGAAACTTATTGAACAAGTATTTATTCCTTGATCAGATCAAAGAATCCTAATACTTAGCCAATTTATTTCACTTCTGAATTCTTTGAACCTTTCAAATAATTCATACTTGTATTTCATCAAATACAAAAATTCAACTCTTTGAATGATCATCTCCTTTTCATATACTAGTTTGTTCAATTTATAAAATAATTTTTCACGTAAGTTAAGTATACAAAATCCATTAAGTAATATTCCAGTTCTATACAAAACATTATTATTATAAATAGAATAACAATTGTTCTTAAATATAATACCAAAGATTTCATTGTCCAACAACAAAAAATAAAAATAATGTTTCTAACAAGAACTGGAATACAATAACAACTTATTGACTTAATAGATTTTCCCGTAGGCATTGCTAAACTATAAGTTTCTATGGCTAATGTAGCAACCTTTGCTTCATTTTCCAAACATAGGATTACTTATCCTTTGTTTTTGCCTTTCTGTTTACCTTCTTTGAATCGTTCTTCTTTTTAGAAGATCCTTTGGCCCCTACCAGTAAGACTTGGTCTTTCTTGGTTGGAAAGTGACTCTCAGCTATTTTTCAACATGTTAAGCAAATCAGCGAGGCTGATATCTAGTTTGTTCATATGAAAAAATCATAATAATTGTGAGAAGGAGTCCGGGACTAACTACAAGATCAAATCTTGGCTCAACTATCCATCCATGACAAAACCTATTTTTCTAATTGTTCAATCAAATTGATCATTTTAAGGACTTGTGTCTATACTGTGGTGTCATCGGTTATTCTAGATCAGAAGAGCTCCTTAGATATCTAATATCTATCAGTCCTACTTTCCTCACCATAAACTACTTGACGTGCATGAGTATAGTAGGAGCATCCATAGTTTCATGCTGACGCTGAAGCACGTTACTCATTGATGCGAGAATAATGCATTGAGTCAACTGTGCATCATCTTGTCAGTTTCTAAAAGTAGCAATCTCTTTCTGAGAGGCATTGTCTGCAACCATTGCAGGGATAGGCGTATTAAGGACATAAGATATCTTTTCAGCCACGAGAACTATTCTCAAATTCCTTAACTAGTCCGTTTAATTCGGTCTGATTAATTTAGCATCTAATATGCTACTCAATGATAGTAATTTTAGACATTATAAAATTCTGTAAATGAATTTGTAATTAACAATATTTTAGCATACATTCTTTTATTAATTACCAAAATAATTTAGGTCTTGTTTTAAATTGGTATCTCCCACTATTTTCATCAACTATATTACCCTCATTTATATAGTTCAGCAAAATCTAATTAAGGATTTGCTAGTGAAAATAAGGATCCCATTTTAAATGTATATAGCCTTGTGGTGACATAACAAGCTATATATAAATAAATAGGTAGACAACTCTTGTCAATTACATCAACTATGCAACCCCTTGTATTTTACCTCTTAGATTATTTTGATCAAGTGGTGGCATATCCGAATCAAAATTATCTAAGTTAAGTCCAACCTAGCACTCCATATATTCAAAAAAGAAAATTATTGTCCTTGTGGTGACACAACAAAATAACATTGTTCAATTTTCTTTATAAGCATTGAATGTGATAAAATTAACATCTCAAAGAATTAAGATAAGCCTTGTGGTGACATAACAAATTTATAATAATTAATTGATACTCTATTTTTTTATCATGCTAGAAGGCGACGTTCGATATTCCAAATATCTTTGAACGCTTAGGACTTAATATAAAAAATTTGAGGAATTTGTTATTAATTTGTCTCATCTTGTTTAGCGCGCATGCACATATATATATAAAATACGTGTCATATTAATTAACATGTGAAGCATGTTTGCATAATATAATATATATATATATATATATAGTATAAGCATGCACATATAGAATAATATATTCTACCCGGGTTGATTATGGACTTTATTCTAATTTGGTTCACTAGAGCCACCCAGTGAACCAAAAGGTCAAACCTATAGTGCAAGAATTAATATTTAAATATAATTATTACATTTAAACTCGGGCTCCATTACAAACGGGTCTTCAAGCGCTCCTTGTTCCTTAATCTCCAATTCTTCAAAATTAATTTAAATTATTCCTATTACAAAACTATTTAAAATAAATAGAAACCTTAATCGAAGTCGAGGGAAGTGCATAGGAGGAGATAGAATTTACATTAAGAAAAAAGAGAAGATTTATGACGTAAACCCCATTTAATAAAACTCATACATTCATGCATCCAACTAAAATAAAATCCAATCACATTAGTCAATAAATTCATAATCAATCCCATTTATTATCATACACATCATCATACATCAAAAAATAACATTCATCTCATAAATAATAAATATTAATATATATATATATATATATATATATATATATTGATATCATTTAATGGGAAAATCTAGTTAGTATAAAATCTAATTTTGAATCAAAATAAACTCTTTTATTTTAATCCAAATTTAAATACAAATAAACTTTTTTTATTTTAATTTATCCAATTTTGAATAAAATAAACTATTTTATTTTAATCAAAATCTTTAATCAAAACAAACTTTCTTATTTTAATTAATTATGGAATCCAATTCCAAGCAAAAAATCTCATTTATTTAAAGGAAACACGGATTCTCTTTCCTATTCACAAATAAACTCCTTTATTTTGAATAATATGAAATTTTATTCCATATCTAAATAAACTCCTTTATTTAAGGAAATATGGATTCACTTTCCTATTCACAAATAAACTCCTTTATTTTAGGAAAAATAGAATCCAGTTTCAACTCCAATTAGTTATCATGGAATCCAATTCCAACTCTAATTAGTTAGCATGAAATTCTAATTTTAAAATTAAAATAAACCTTTTATTTTAATTATAAAATAATTAAGAATATATATATAGAGAGAGAGTGGGATCGGTCCAGGACTCGCATTTTAATAGAAAAATTTGGACCCTTTTTCACTTTTTTTAAACAACTAAAAAAAAAATTATGGAACTTTAATTTTACATGTCTGAGTGTTTTTGGGTGTGATTTGGATATATATATCACAAAATATGTATATACATGTGCACATGCGCATACATACATTTTTTAGTATAGTATCCAAATCACGCCCCAAAACATATATATTATGGGAAAATTTTAGTTCCATAATTTTTTTTTTTAATTATTCTACAAAAAAAAAAAAATTGAGGTCCGGATTTTGTATATGTCTGGAGTCCTAGACAGGATCCATTGTCTATATATATATATATATATATATATATATATATATATATATATATATATATCATTATATAGAAAACCGTAGGAATCAAGATGGTGAATCATGCAGCATATGTTAACATGTTAAATTATTAACATAATATAATATATATATATATATATATATAACAAGTAATGCCCCAGAAGATTCTCATGAATCATATAATCTGGTTAACCAATATATATATATATATATATATATATATATAACGTGAATTACCATGATTATTCGCATTTCCTGATCCTATAACTTAACTATCACATATTATATTAACTAGCACATGACATGCTTATATTAATATTCATGTGACCCATTGCTATTACCGTGCGAAGTAACAGGAATCAGCGAATTACCAAATCAGCGAAATCAAATATCGCATTTTCAAAATAAGTTTTCTTTTTGTTTAAAATAAATTTTATACAATAAATTATGCCCAAATAAATTGTTCTAAACATATATTAATATACATATCAAAGTAAAACAATTAATAATTCGCATAAAGGTTTGGTTATGATGCCACTATTAGGTTTGTAATATTTATGAACGCAATCATATTGCATAAAATAAGCGAAAAAGTGAAAAATTAGAGTTTTAAAATTTTATAAACCATATAACCGGATCACCCTTTATGCACAATTAATTAAACAAAAGTATAACGAACAAGAATTATACCCTTGAAGATTCGAACTTTCTCAGGTACAAGTTCACCTCCAATCTTTTTCGCGTTCAACTTGAATCCACCGGGTTTGGTTTCTTCCTTTGATCAACGTTAGTCACCCAAGTGTTTGGCCTCTAGAGGTGATCCACCAAGGAAGAAGAAAGATTCAATAAGATGGGTGTTTGGAAAAACCCTAATTTTTCTATCTCTCATAGAAAAAGAGCGTACTCTCCAATAATTGGAATCACGTATGTTGATATATAATATAAGACTCGTCTTATAAAGATATTAGTTAATCCTTCTAATCTAATTAGAAAATAGGGTATTATTTAATTAATTAAATTCCTTTAGATAATTAAGCTCCCTAATCTTATTAGGAATAATTAATTAAATTTTTTTAATTAATTTAATCTCCTAATCTCATTAGGAATATATGAGAGTATTTTTATTAATTAATTCTCAAACTCCTTTAGGAATTAAATAATAATAATATTAATAATAATAATAAGACTCCTCTTATTAATTTATATTCAATATTTTCAAAATGTTAAATAATAAATATTAAGCTATTTAATTTATTCTATCACCATAGATTAAATTAAATATACTTAACTTATTATTGCGATTATACCATTAACTTCTTAAATAATTATTCTTCATTTTATGTGTTGTGACCCTTTAGGTTCTCCATATTAAGCAGGTTGTGAATAAATCAATTAGAACAATTTAATCTTATTTAAATAAATAAATTAAATTATTAATTTATTTAAATAAATAATATTTATTCTACAATAGGGATAAGCCTCCCTAGCGATTAACGACTTTCTAGATAATATGGATTTCAACATTAATCATAAAAGAACCTTTGAGTAAATAGTTACCGTATAATTCAATCATTTCACCATACAATGTCCCAATTAAATATAAGACATGAAATTACTGTCAAGTCTTATTTTATTTAATTATATGTATTTCGATCTTTAAATGCACAACTCCAAATAATGCAAATTAGAAACTCCTTTCCAATTTAATTTTGCCTTGGCCAAGGACTACTGAGTTGTCATTTATCGAATCACATAGGATATTTCTCTTCTTTTACTAGAAGTGGTAGATTCTTTATTGATCATACATTATCTCCATGTATAACTTATTATACCCAAGCATACGCTTTGATATACCCTAAGGGTCTTAAGGAATATGTCAAAGTATAACTCATCATACACAAGATACTATGATGATCTCAACTCCAAGGATCACTTGTTCTACTATCACTACAGGAATTCCTATTGACAGGCAAGTAAAACTCCATTAGGTATTCCTTAGCGAGCCACGTTCAGTGAACTTATTCTCTAATAAGCACCTACATACTGGCTTTAGTGTCTCGACACATATGATAATGAGATCAATCATCCTCATCCAATGAGCAAGCAACATATGTACCAATCTATCCAGATTCACTAATCCCCAATTTAGTAATCCAATGATTGGGAACTATTTTAGTTTTAAGCTTTCTAAGAATTTAGATCTCATTAGAATGATCATCATCATTATTCTAAAAGCATTGCTTAAAACTATGGGTTTATCACATATTATAAAGCAGTATCATGTAGATAATTAAAAACCTTTAAAAAATTAATACTTTTTATTAATAAATGAATAAGATTGTTACAAAGTATATGCTTTATCATCAAACATGATTGGCTTGTATGCATACTACTTTCAATCTCCCACTTGCACTAAAGTCAATCGCCATGGTATCTCATACCCTTATTCTCTAAGTGACGATTATCCTGCTGTTGGATAAGCTTTAGTTAATGAATATGTAATGTTGTTCTTGAGAGTTCACTATCTCTATAGCGATTTCTCATCTTTAAATGATTACTATAATCAAATGAAAGTGCCACAACATATGTTTAGATCCATGATGAGACTTAGGATCTATTCATAGTTCTATAATGAACTTTTCATTCAAACAATCAACTTGCAGCTTCATCTATAGCTATATACTTTGTCTTTATCACTAAACTAACAACTTCTCGCTGTTTGAAGCTTTTCCAATTCACTGCACCACCGTTCAAGGTAATGCTTTACCTTAAAGTGGATTTTCTGTCGTCTTGGTCTCTCTAAAAAACTTGAGTCCGTTAAGCCCTCTAATTTTAATTTAGACCCACCATGAATATGATCACATCCGTAGTGCCGGTTAGGTACTTTAAGATATTTTTCACTGTCTTACAGTGATCTTCTCCAGAATATAACTGATCATCATCAGTTCTCGTATATTTCATTGTATACATGATTGTCACTTGTGTTATCTCTCTTTTTAGGAGTCTATGGGCACTATTAAGAGAGATACACTCCATGGCTCATCAACATGAGACATCTCTTGGAGGTTGCCATGCTAAACGAATTTAGCATCAAATGAATATACGTTCCTTAGGTTAAGTTGAGCATCCTTTTAAATCTATCTATATAGATTTGCATCCCTAATTACGATACTCTTCCCAAATCATTCATGGAAGAATATTTAGACAATTTTATCTTTACTGATTGTACCATTGGTATGACATTCCTTATTCGTATTATATCAACCAATAATACTAAGAATGTCACGACGCTCCCATTGACCCTTTTGTACACACTAGGTTTATTCTTATTTTTGATAAAATCAAACTTTTTGATTGTCTCATCAAAACGAATGTTCCATATTTAAGAAGGTTGCTTCAATCCATTTCTCTGAGTGTCTACAACTCTTCCCTTATAGTATGTAACTAATTCATCATCTTCTATGATGTATACCTCATAATCATCACATATGATGATTCCATACCTCCTAGGTATCTTCGGTACAATTCCAGATTTATGATTCGATTGTGGTACAATAGGACTATCTACAGGTTTCTCTTATTTGACTTATAGTATTTTGTGGTTCTTGAACTCTTCAAGATCAATTATCCTCCCACTAGCCCCTTTAATGATAAACACCTATATCTTAGAAGGTAGCGTGTTTCACAACAAACACCTTTTTTCTAAGTAGGATTATAGAACATATACCCTAAACATACTTTAGGATGTCCCACATATTTTTATTTGTCAAATCTTGTCCCAAACTTTTCTTTTAAAACCTTTTCACATAAGTTGGACAACCCCTTATCTTAACATACTTAAGATTAGAAATCCTTCATGTCCATAACTTTTATGGAGTTTTGTGGCCGAATTTTGAGGTTACCTTTTCGTAGATATGCAGCCATTTCTAGGACATAACCCTATAAGGATACTAAAATATTGGTAAAATCATTATGGACAACACCATGTCAACAAGGTACAGTTTTTCCTTTCAGATACATCAATCAATTATTGCATATCCGAAGGTGTCCATTGTGAGAAAATCATTTGAGATGATCTACAAACTTATTGAACAAGTATTTATTCCTTAATCAGATCAAAGAATCCTAATACTTAGCCAATTTATTTCACTTCTGAATTCTTTAAACCTTTCAAATAATTCATACTTGTATTTCATCAAATACAAATATTCAACTATTTGAATGATCATCTCATTTTCATATATTAGTTTGTTCAATTTGTAAAATAATTTTTCACGTAAGTCAAGTATACAAAATTCATTAAGTAATATTCCAGTTCTATATAAAACATTATTATTATAAATAGAATAATAATTGTTCTTCAATATAATACCAAAGATTTCATTGTCCGACAACAAAAATGGAAATAATGTTTCTAACAAGAACTGGAATACAATAACAACTTATTGACTTAATAGATTTTCCCGTAGCCATTGTTAAACTATATGTTTTTATGGCTATTGTAGCAACCTTTGCTTCATTTCCCACATATAGGATTACTTATCTTTGTTTAGCTTTCTACTTCTGATTAATCCCTTCATAAATCTATATTTATTATAACCAAAGTCGGTATCCAATACCCAAGTAGAACCTTGACTTAGAAAAATTTATTTTAAATCATGAACAAAATTGTATTTATAACCGAAACTTCACTAAGCTTATTCTGGTTAGCTCTGCAAGATGCTTCTCGTAGTTTCTTTTCCAGTGTCCTGGCTTATTGCAATGGAAGCAAACTCATTTGCTATCCGTATTTGTTTTGTTCTTATTATCTGTAAGACCCCAACTTTTTATAAATTAAGATTTAATTTCTCTAATTATTATTGTGAAACAGTAAAGGGGTTGATTTGATTAATGTGGTTAGTTATGGGTAAAATGCGCAAATATTTTAAATAAGCAAGTGGTTATAAAATATTCATTATTGTCGGGAAATATTCGTTTGGTCGTAGAATATTCTTGCTGTCGAGGAATATTCGTACGACGACGCAGCCTTTTGTGGGCCCTATAACGAAAAGCGATTGGATGAAGAAAACGACAAGTATAAGTTGTTTATAGATACTTGGCGTAATTGTTACAAGTAATCTTTGTTGGAATACGGTGGTTAAAACACAAGATGTCTGGCGTTGTTACTTACGAAGAGTATTACGATATTTCACTAATTATTAATTCTTACGTAAGAAGACACTACTCAATAATTCTTACAGTAATTATTGTTCAATATTTTATTTTATTGATTCAATAATTGCTACGTTGATATTTTATATTATTGTTTCAATAATTGTCACTACACAATATTTTTTATTATCAGATCAATAATTCATATTATTTTAATAATATTATCAGATAGCATTATTGGCAATGTCTAGAAAGTTCTGTCTAAGGAGAGGTTTGGTCACCTAATTGCTTGCCAAGAAGGAGAAATTCTTATTGAAAGCCCCCTCTTTCCGTGGAAACGGCACGGTTGTCGATGATTGTGATTCTGTAATATTATTTGTGAATAATTAATTATTGATTTATATGATAAAAAAAATATTCATTTTATATGGATATAGATGGAGAAAATTTTTAAAGTGACAATTGTTGAAAATTGATATTTTATCTTTTCTGATAAAATAATTCATTTAAATATATTATTATATTATAATAATATAATAATGATGATATTTTACAATGAATGTGTGATATATGAATAAATGAGGAAGAGTATTTTTGTTACAAAAAATGCTAAACACATGTTAAACATGTTGGTGGACAAAATTTTTGACTAAAATTTGATTATAGCCTGTAAAATCGTCTGTATGTGGATTTCGGTCAATTTTTGTTTGAAATTTGGAAAAACTTTCTTCTGCAAAATTTTAGAGAATTGAATTTCCTATGAAATGGACATAAGTTTCAAATTTTTCTGATAAAAGTGCTATTTATTATGAATTATTGAAGTTCCGGAATATTGGGTGTGAATTGATTTTGGGTTATAAAATAATTTTTCATGAAAAACATTTTTTTGTGGGAAAATGTGTTTTTGATGTGGTGGGCTAAGGAAAATTTGATTAAAAATATAATATTTTATTAAATTTTCTGCTTGGGTGTTCTTAAGCATTTTCCTATAAATAGGTTACTTATGTTAGAATTGAAAATCACACCAGAAACTGAAATCTTCTCTCTCTATATTATCGAGCGTATTCTTGTGAGTATTTTGATACTTTAAGTGTTGCTATACGGTGCAAGTTCTTTTCAAATATATATATCGATATTCCAAATGTAAGTACTATTCTTTTGAGGTAAGGGATATTATTTTTTTTATAAATGATATTATTTCTTTCAATATCATTATGCCGGAATATTGGTAAGATTTTTCTTGTGAAATTCTGATCTTTTCATGTCGGAGTTACTATTCACGAGTTACTATTCACGAGTTACTATTCACGAGTACTATTCACGAAGCATGATGATTTTTCTTGTGAAATTTTTACCTTTTAGTGTCTGAGTTACTATTCACGATGATACGGACTATTCACGATCTGATTAATTATTCACGAATCACGACATTATTAATGTAAAAATTAAATTTTCTTTTTCGTGTCCAAGATTGTCTCGTTATGGTTCCTATCTTTGATTGGATCTATGTTTTGATCTTCATTTTGAATTACGCTCCACAATAGTTTATTATGGAGTATTTTTAAACTTGGATTGTCTAAAATACTGAATCCTTAATATTTGTTCTTTTTGTCTCCTTTGGATTCATTTTTTTAAAAATATTTTTCATCATCCTCAGTCCTAAATGATGATATAACTGAATATCTTTGGCCTGTAGTGCAAAGATGAATGATTTCATGATGAATATCTTTGGCCCGTAGTGCAAAGATGAATATGTGTTGAGATGATCATGACCGACTGATTAATATCTTTGGCCTGTAGTGCAAAGATGACTATTTGATTCAAGATATATATTGATTGATGTTACAGGGATAAAATATCGATGATGGACTTTTAAATTCATAGATGATAGTAGATTTCATTCTCTACTTAACTCTTCTAATGAATTGTTGTTTCCGTTGCAGTTGTTGATCTAATACTTGTTGTCTATTGTATTCTATCAGATTTTTCCCTGTTGAAGACTAAGGATAATTTGTTGTACATTATCTTAGTCATAATATTCTTTACTGGGCTAGTTGAGCTCACCCTTTTTCTTTTTGTTCCATTTTTCTTCTCAGGAGGCGAGAATGTAGCGACTACTAGTCGGGGTATGGAATGATGGTTCTAGAAGCTGTCTTAGTAGTCCTCACTATTTTGTAAAATAGTGTATCAATAATTGTAATGATGACTTTATTTAAGTGTGGATATTGTCTAGAAGATAATATTTATATTTAAACTCACAGTATATGTGTTGTCGTATTTTGCACGACAATTGTAATAATGAAGTTGTAGTTGTTTCTGAACCATGTATTTGACGACTCAGAATAGGTTGGGTGGATTGGACCTATTTTGGGGGCGTCACATTATCCTTTATTTTTGCCTTTATGTTTACCTTCTTCGAACCGTTCTTCTTTTTAGAAGATCCTTTGGCCCCTACCAGTAAAACTTGGTCTTTATTGGTTGGAAAGTGACTCTCAGCTATTTTTCAACATGTTAAGCAAATCAGCGAAGCTGATATCTAGCTTGTTCATATGAAAAAATCACAATAATTATGAGAGGGAGTCCGGGAGTAACTGCAAGATCAAATCTTGGCTCAACTCTCCATCCATGACAAAACCTATTTTCCTAATTGTTCAATCAAATTGATCATTTTAAAGACTTGTGTCTATAATGTGGTGTCATCGGTTATTCTAGATCAGAAGAGCTCCTTAGATATCTAATATCTATCAGTCCTACTTTCCTCACCATCAACTACTTGACGTGCATGAGTATAGTAGGAGCATCCATAGTTTTATGCTGACGCTGAAGCACGTTACTCATGGATGCGAGAATAATGCATTGAGTCAATTGTGCATCATCTTGTCAGTTTTCTAAAAGTGGCAATCTCTTTCTGAGAGGTATTATCTGCAACCATTGCAGGGATAGGCGTATTAAGGACATAAGATAGCTTTTCAGCCATAAGAAGTATTCTCAAATTTCTTAACCAGTCCGTTTAATTCGGTCTGATTAATTTAGCATCTAATATGCTACGCATTGATAGTAATTTTAGACATTGTAAAATTCTGTAAATGAATTTGTAATTAACAACATTTTAGCATACATTCTTTTATTAATTACCAAAATAATTTAGGTCTTGTTTTAAATTGGTATCTCCCACTATTTTCATCAAACTATATTACCCTCACTTATATTGTTCGGCAAAATCTAATTAAAGATTTTCTAGTGAAAATAAGGATCCCATTTTAAATGTATATAGCCTTGTGGTAACACACTACTACAAAACAGTAAATAGATAACACGGAAAAAATGTTGTGGTTTCAGTCAGAAAAACGTCGTGGTTAAGGGTGTCATCTATTTGACACCCTTACACAACGTTTTTAAAACGTTGTAGTTAAGCACAATACACAACGTTTTTTAGGAAAAAAACGTTGTAGATTTATTTTCCAAAAATTAACAGATGCTTAAAAACGTTGTAGAAGGTATGATTCCACAACGTTTTTTGGATAAAAATATTGTTGTTTAGTATATCAGACAACGTTTAGGCACATTTACACAACGTTTTTAAAATGTTGTAGATTAAAAAAAAAGAAAAAAAATGTTGTGATTCATCTACATTACCAATGCACCTGCAATATGCTAATGTCATGATATATAACTAAAAGGTCTAAATTCTCAATTAAATTTAAAGCCAAAATGTATCAACCATTCAAAATACATCCCAATAAATTCCATTCGTTTACAGTTTCACATTACTACATCCATAATATATACCAAACTATCCATATATGCATCTCAAATTCACTATCCAAAAGAGAAAGAAGTACAAGTTCCACTATACTTCCAATTGTACAAGGATGGGGCCATGACAACTTATATTAGAAACATATCCAGGTTGCGAAAATGGACTATCGACAGAGGGCTGGCTACTTGGACTCTCCAAAGCAGGAAAACTGAAATTAGACCCAATATTTCCAATTGGTTGCTACGAGCCTTGCTGGTGTGGCAGATGACTACCTATGGGAGCGCCAACACTGCCATGCCCAGCACCAAAACCCCGACTTCCTGGATGAGGAACATGAGGGACAACGCCAAATGAGTCCGTGTACTGACACCATGAGTAGGAATAACATATAATGAGGAGTACCGTGATAAGTTGGAATGGGAACTCGAGGCATTGGATAACAAGTGATATGCGATCCGGGTTTATGTGTGCCATTGGGTGGGCGGTGGCATGAAAGAACCTGCATCATAAAAGCATGAAAGTTCATTTGTCGTGGTAAAGAGTAGAAATTATCACCCCATCAATAAAGTCGATAGGAAAAAAGAAAACAAGCTCTATCCTCAGACTTCAGATACTTCCATTGACCATGTGACCTTGCAACTAATACTAAATCATATACCACTGTCAGAAATCAGAAACTTAGATGAGACAGAGAGAAACCATGAAGACAAAACACTAACCACTACTGTAAGACCCCAACTTATTATAAATAAAATTGAATTTTCTCTATTCATTATTCTAAATTAATGAGGTGTTAATTTGATATAATATTTTGGTTATGGGTGAAATGTGTAAATTTTACAAAATAAGCAAGTGGTTATAAAGTATTCATTTTTGTCAGGAAATATTCTTTTGGTCGTGGAATATTCTTTTTGTCGAGGAATATTAAAATGCAAGTGCGACCATTCGTGGGGTTCATAATGTAAGAAAAGCTTCGGATGAAGAAAAGCGACAAAGTTTGAGTTTTTATAAATAACTTACAGTAGTTGTTACCGAATTAACACTTTGTTGGAATACCCGGTGGTTAAAAATCTGATAATATCGCGTCAGACAAGAGTAATACCGGTATTACGCAAGATTGTTGAATTATTGATTAAATACGTAAGAAGGCACTACTCAATAATTGTTACGAGTAATTCTTCGCTCAATATTTTATTTTATTGATTCAATAATTCTTTGCGTTGATATTTTATATTATTGTTGTTTCAATAATTAGAATCGCATCGGTATTTTCCATTATCGGATCAATAATTCATATTATTTGAATAATATTATTAGATAACATTATTGGCAATGTCTAGAAAGTTCAGTCTAAGGAGAGGTTTGGTCACCTAATTGTGCGCCAAGAAGAGAAATCCTTATTGAAAAGCCCCTCTTTTTAAGGAATTATGCGGTTATTATAATTGTGATTACGTAATATTATTTGTGAATAATTAATTATTGATTTATATGATAAGAAAATATTTATTTGACGTGGATATAAATGATGGATTTATTTATGTGGTTATAAATGAAGGAATTAATGCTGAGGTGTTTTATCAGTATTTTGTCAGAATGGAGGTATTAAAAATCACTTGTTTATGGATTTCAGATATTTTCGATTTGGAATTTGAAAAACTTAAAGGTACAAAGTTGTAGAGAATTCGATTTCAGGCAGAATGGACATAAAATTCATATTATTTTGATAAACGGGCTATTTTTTATGAATGACTGAAGTTTTAGAAAATAAAATAATTTTTATTTAATTATGGGTAGGACCCACTTTTTAGTTGGTGATGAATATGCATGTGGGTTGTTGGAAAATTCAGAATTGGCATGCCTTGATAGTCATGGTCTTGGCATGCATAAAGAAAAAAATAAATAAAATATTATTTTAATATTTTAGTCTCCTATGGCGTTTTAACATTTTTCTATAAATAGACGCTTAGGTTAGAATTAAAAATCACACCAGAAACAAGTTTTCTTTCTCTCTATATTGTCGAGCGTATATTTGTGAGTATTTTGATACTTTGAGAGTTGCTATTCGGTATAAGTTTCCTTCGACTTTCTATCCGATATTCCGATCAGAGGTACCGTTATTTTGAGATAAGGGATGTTATTTTCTTCTTAAATGATATTATTTCCTTCCATATCATTATGTCGACATATTGGTGAACTTTTTAATCAAATTTAAAACTTTTTGTGTTGGGGTTACTATTCACGTATACTGCCATATTCACGAATACGGCACTATTCACTGAAAAATAAAAATTTTCCTTTTTGTTCAAGATGTCTATTTTGGCTACTATTTTTGATTGTATCCATGTTTTGATCGTTATTTTTGAATTCTGCTTCACAATTGGTTATTATGAAGTATTATTGATCTTGGATAAACTGTTATACGAATCCCTAATATTTGTTCTTCCGTCTCTCATTTGGATTCGCTTTCTTTAAAATATTTTTCATCATCCCTCAGTCTAAATGATGATATTCTTGAATATCTTTATTTCGTAGTGCAAAGATGAATGATTAATCGATGAATATCTTTGGTAGAAGTCTGAAGATGAATAGGTGTTGAGATGAACATGACCAACTGGTGAAATAAATGAATATTTTTGACCTGTAGTGAAAAAATGAATATTTGATTAAAAGATGTATATTGATTGATGTTACAGGGATAAAATATTGATGATGGACTTTTAAACCCTAGAAAATAGTAGAATTCATTCTCTACGTGACTCTTCTAATGGATTGCTGTTTTCGCTGTTGTTGTTGATCTAAAACTTGTTGTCTATTATACTCCATTAGATTTTTCCCTGTTGCAGACTAACGATAATTTGTTGTATATTATCTTAGTCATAATATTTTTTACTGGACTAGTTGAACTCACTATTTTCTTTTTTGTTCCATTTTTCTTCTCAGGAGGTGAGAACATAGCAAGATCTAGTCGGGGTATAGAGTGATAATTCTAAAAAGATGTTTTAACGGTCCTCACTATTTCTATAAAATAGTGTATAAATAATTGTAATAAAGACTTATTTGAGTGTAAATATTGTCTAGAGGACAATATTTGTATTTAAACTCACAGTTTGTGTTGTCGTATTTTGCACGAAAATTGTATTATTGATGTTGTAATTTACTTTCTGTACCATGTATTTGACAACTCAAAATGAGTGTTGTATACCTATTTTGGGCGCGTCACAACTACTACCTTAACAATCTACAAAAAAAAAGAAGCAGAATTTGAGCTCAGAAAAATCAGATCAACTCCAATGAGTAACTAGAATAAAAGGAGAAACCACTGTCAGAATTTACCTTTCGTGCAGAAGTTACAAATAAAAGGATAGCAAACAACATAGAGGATGACTAAAATAAAAGGAGAAACCATGTGAAAAAGCTACAAGGCAGAATAGCAAACCACTTATCTGATCAAAAATAAACTACAAGAACAAAAATACAGGTTACTAATATATGTTTTCAACGAGAAAGCTAACTGGTGCAATCTCTTGTTCAATGTCTTGCCTCAATAATCAATGAAAAAGAAACAAATCAAAAAATAGCCATACAGACATGGATGTTCAAATAGAGACAAATAAACTGACATAGAGACGGTGTTTAACAATCATAAACTATAGACTTCAAATAAAAATACAACTTGGATTCAATTTCTTTTCCACCAAAATCCAGAACAACCAGCCAGTCCCTATGATGAAACCTGAACCAAATTCAATTTGCAGAAGTTATAAGACTTGTCAACGCACTTCAATGAAGCCTTGGCCCAAATAAAGACATGCAAACTATCAGCATAATCTGAGAAGTATTGTTACCTTTAAGCTAGTGGCACTAATCTTTTCAGCGAGTTGGTCTACAGTCTACAGCCACGTTACTTGGAGCACATACTGAGAAGTATTGTTACCTAATCAAAGGTGCTTGCTTTGAACATGAGAACCTAGCATCAGCCAATGTTATGGATATTCTATGGAGTTTCAGCAATCCTGCAGCTTCAACACATAGTTATACTATGGAACCATATCCCAAAATTGCAACTCTACTGCCTTCCATCAGTATTATTCCCTTTCCAACCTGTAAATGATCAAAAAAAAAACTAATTACTTTCTTGTTCTTAATAATTCTCCATTGAGCTAATCTATAAGCTGGCTATCTTTAATACTAACCTCAACTGGCGTTCCCTTGTTATTAAAAGGAAGATTAACTGCTCCAACTCCATTACCCCTAGGGAACCTGAAGCAGCTCGGTCAGTCGTCAATGGTTGCTGCTGTTGCAACTATGTGTATGAGCTCTGCTTCATCAGATGGAACCATTACGACCATATGTAACAGTAAGAAGTATTATAAATAAAATAAATCTCATTATAGTTTAGGGCATCATCATGCTTAAGGAAATAAAGGATATACTTAGCCAAAAAAAAAAGGAGAAGAAGCATACTGGTCTTGATAGAAAAACAGATGGTACAGGTGGGCAGGTTGAAATTAAAGCACATCAGTCATTGTAAGTAAGTGACGTACCAGGTGACTGATGGTTTCCAAAAAAGACTAGAAAGATGTTTCCAAGAACAATAAAGGCTGTGGCAACCAGTACCCTGTAAAAAATAAATTTATAATACTAAATTAAGTAAATATGATATTATGACAAAATGAATGTCAGTATCCTGAAAATTTGCTCTGAATTCAGAATTTAGCCTACTTGACAGTCACTGTCTTGTTTAAAACAAAGTAGGCAAATGCAATGTTAGACACAAATTGAATAGATCCCAGAGCTGCGAGAAGTGACTGCAAATTAGAAGAATGAAAAAGCAATTTAGAAAAGAAACAAGAGGAAGAAAAGGTAAAGCTAAAAAAGGATAATATTGTCTAAAATCCAAAGAGCATGTATTAATTATCATGATCGGTAAATTAAATGGGAAGCTCCAATGTCAACTTCATCCATTGTAGTGCAAGAAGGCTCTAAGTGCATGTTTTTTGACTGACCTGAGCAGCATATCCAAAGGAGATGAAATTAAGACAATTTCCAAAAGCAAAAAACAAAATACCTGTGCGCCAATAATAACGAATTTAAATGAGATTAGCAACAAACAGAATACTTGCAGAAAGTGAAGTTTACCAATTCTCCAAGTCTGAAAGTGAAAGATGGGTTTCAGTACATTTTTTCCATTTATTCCATCACTTCCTAACACAGAATGTCTTTCTCTCTACAAATAAGCCCCACACTTGTACAAGTTAGAAGTTGAAGCCAAATGATAAGGCACCTGTACTATTAAATTTTTCCCACTGCTTCATGACACACTATTTAAACTAAGCTTGGGCTGATATGGGTTGAAATGCTTCAGCTGTGTGGGAGAAGGGACAGTGTTCACAATTGCAAAGTTAACAACAGTCAACTACAAGTGACTGTTGATTTTGGCAATTCAGTTTTTCTATTTTTTGAGGGGACGTGGGAGCTTTGAGGGGATATGGGAGCTGCGAGTGGAAAGAAAAATAAAATAACTTACATATTCTATTTGTGAAGAACCATATAGAGAACTGCGAGGCTTCAAACAGGTAACTACAACAATCAATGCAAAACAATAAGATCCACTAAAAAAAATAACCAGGAATAATAACATAATGCTGGTGTATGGCCTACCATAACGTGCAATAGCGTTGCTCTCAAAGATAGGTCCATCAGGAGTTTCCAACACAGGAACCTATAAATCCATATTATACATGTCTTCAGAATAATTCAAATGAAGAAACAGAAACTTTAAGTAAATTAAGAAACTGACTATGAACAGCAAAAGTATACCTTTCCAATAGGGTTCATTGCGAGAAACTCGAGCGTTTTATTCTATACACCCGTCTCAAAACTTTTAAGAATTTTTGTTTGTTTTACCCGCATGCAGGACCTACAAAATAAGTAAACTGTTATATGAATGCCATATCAGTCAGTTGATTATACTCAAAACATCACAATTTGTTAAGCTCAATCTAAATTTTTGACCAAGAATTAAAACTAAAACCAAAACACAATCAAATATTTATTCAACGAGCATTGTCACTTAAGTTACATAAGGCTAGATTGAACAACCGAGCAGGAAACGAATTGTTGCCCTGAAAGCTTGTGACACCCATATGGCAAAGAAATCAAAACTAACCAAGTTTGAGTGAGCAGAAACCAGAATTAAATTGAACATCTTTGCATGAAGCCACTTTCTAGTGAAAAGTTTTGCTAAGTACCAAGATTCAAAATAAGGATCTTCACATCGATAACCATAACTTGCAAGTGCATTGTTTATGGAATCTTGGGGTTCAAAGTAAATAAAAATAACTAGAAAAACCTTCACTTGCACATAAATTCATCATGGCCCAACTAGAAGACGTAAACATAATACCAAACTCATAAATTACTGTTTGATTGAGAAATGATATACTGGAAAAAGATAAGGAGATACTAAAAACCCAAGAACAATAAAATACAAATTTTGATAAACCAAAAATGAATTCTCTTAATTTCTAATAAAATCCCCAAAATTCTCTAACAACTTTTTTTTACCAGATTTTGTAAACAACCAAACAGTGAAGATTAGGGTACCTTCAAATCGAGCCGCTTTTCATACCCAGAAGGAACTTGCAAGTCCAGGTCTAATTCGTTGGAATCAATGGTGGAACAGCCACCCAGCAAATCCCGGGTAATCAGAGCCGATGATTTCGATTTCCCACTCCCCTGCTGCTGCTGTTCTTCCTTGTGCCCGTTCATTGACCGAACCAGTCCTTAAACCCTAGATCATCGAATTCAAAATTCTGAATAGTGAAATTGGAAAAACTAAATGCCGATTTGATGATAGTCATGGATTTGAGAGAGAGTTGGGGAAGTCGTGGATTTGAGAGAGAGAGTCGGGAAGTCGAAGAAAGAGAAAGTACAAAGAAGAGAGAACAAAATAGATCTGAAGTCCGTGTTTTTTTTTTATACACAATGTTTAAAAAAAAAAAAAAAAACGTTATTTAGTTAAAACAAAAAAAATGCCCTTTTAAATAGATAATGTTTATATATATATATATATATACAACGTTTTTTTTTAAAATATTGTAAAAAAAATACCACAACGTTTTTATAAAAAATATTATAGTTTAAGTGTTGTCTATTTAGTATTTTGTATTGATGACACAATAAACTATATATAAATAAATAGGTAGACAACTCTTGTCAATTACATCATCTATGTAACTCCTTGTATTTTGTCTCTTAAGATTATTTTGATCAAGTGGTGGCACATCAGAATAAAAATTATCTAAGTTAAGTCCAACCTAGCACTCCATATATTCAAAAAAGAAAAATATTATCTTTATGGTGACACAACAAAATAACATTGTTCAATTTTTTTTATAAGCATCAAATGTGATAAAATTAACATCTCAAAGAATTAAAATAAGCCTTGTGGTGACACAACAAACTTATAATAATTAATTGATACTCTATTATTTTTATCATGCTTTAGAAAGCTGACGCTCGATATTCCAAATATCTTTGAACGCTTAGACATAATATAAAAATTTTAAAGAATTTGTTATTAATTTATCTCATCTGTTTAATAGCAGTATGCACACATATATATAAAATATAGCGTCATATTAATTAACATGCCAAGTATATGTTTGCATAATATATAATATATATAGTATAAGCATAAGCGACGCATATAAAATAATATATTCTAGGATTGATTATGGACTTTATTCAGTTTGGTTCACTGAGCCACCAAGTGAACCAAAAGGACAAATCTATGGTGCAAAGATTAATATTTAAATATAACTATTACATTTAAACCCAAACTCCATTACAAACGGGTCTTCAAGCGCTCCTTGTTCCTTGATCTCCAATTCTTCAAAATTAACTCTAATTATTCCTATTACAAAACTATTCAAAATAAATAGAAACCTCGATCGTGATCGAGGGAAGTACATAGGAGGGAGATAGAATTTATATTAAGAAAAAATAGAGAAGACGAGGTACGCAGATCTCATTTAATAAAACTCATACATTCATGCATCCAACTAAAATAAAATTCAATCACATTGGTCAATAGTCTATAATCAATCCCATTTATTATCATACACATCATCATATGCATAAATAAATAACATTCATCTCATGAATAATAAATATTTAATATATATATATATATATTGATATCATTTAATGGGCAAATTTAGTCAAGTATAAAATCTAATTTTGAATCAAAATAAACTCCTTTATTTTAATCCAAATATAAATACAAATAAACCTCTTTTATTTTAATTTATCCAATTTTGAATAAAATAAACTATTTTATTTTAATCAAAATCTTTAATCAAAACAAACTTCTTTTATTTTAATTAATTATGGAATCCAATTTCAAGTAAAAAAAACTTCTTTATTTAAAGGAAGCACGGATTCTCTTTCCTATTCATAAATAAACTTCTTTATTTTGAATAATATGAAATCTTATTCTATATCTAAATAAACTCCTTTATTTAAGGAAACATGGATTCACTTTCCTATTCATAAATAAACTCCTTTATTTTAGAAACCATATAATCTAATTTCAACTCCAATTAATTATCATGGAATCCAATTCCAATTCTAATTAGTTAGCATGAAATTTTAATTTTAAAATTAAAATAATTTTTTTATTTTAATATTAAAATAAACCATTTATTTTAAGATTAAAATAAATTTTTATTTTAATTATAAAATAATTAATATATATATATATATATATATATATATATATATATATATATATATATATATATATATGAAACCATAGGAATCAAGATGGTGAATCATGCAACATATGTTAACATGTTAAATTATTAACATAATATAATATTATATGTATAACAAGTAATGCCCCAAAAGATTCTCATGAATCATATAATCAGTTAACAATATATATATATATATATATATATATATATATATATATATATATATATATATATATATATCACGTGAATTACCATGATTATTCACATTTTCCGATCCTGTAACTTAACTATCACATATTATATTAACTAGCACATGACATGCTTATATTAATATTCACGTGACCCATTGTTAAAATATCGCGTTTACAAAATAAGTTTTCTTTTTTTAAAAAATAAATAAATTTTATACAATAAATTATGCCTAATTAAATTATTCTAAACATATATCAATATACATATCAAATTAAAATAATTAATAATTCGCATAAAGGTTTGGCTCTGAAGCCACGGTTAGGTTTGTAATATTCATGAACGCAATCAAATTACATAAAATAAGCAGAAACGTGGAAAATCAGAGTTTTAAAATTTTATAAACCATATAACCGGATCGCCCTTTTTAATTAAACAAAAATATGAATAACAAGAATCATATCCTTGAAAATTCGAGCTTCCTTAGGTACAAGTTCACCTCCAATCTTTTTCGCGTTCAACTTGAATCTACCGGGTTTGGTTTCTTCCTTTGATCAACGTTAGCCACCCAAGTGTTTGGTCTTTAGAGGTGATCCACCAAGGAAGAAGAAAGATTCAATAAGATAGGTGTTTGGCAAAACCCCAGTTTTTCTATCTCTCATAAAAAAAGAGCATACTCTCCAACAATTGGAATCACGTATGTTGATATATAATATAAGACTCCTCTTATAAAGATATTAGTTAACCCTTCTAATCTAAATAGAAAATAGGGTATTATTTAATTAATTAAATTTTTTTAATTAATTAAGCTCCCTAATCTTATTAGGAATAATTAATTTAACTTCCTAATCTCATTAGGAATACATGAGAGTACTTTTATTAATTAATTACCAAACTCCTTTATGAATTAAATAATAATAATAATAATAATAATAATAATAATAATAATAATAATAATAATAATAATAATAATAATAAGACTCCTCTTATTAATTTATATTCAATATTTCCAAAATATTAAATAATAAATATTAAAATTATTTAATTTATTCTATCACCATAGAATAAATTAAATATACTTAACTTATTATTACGATTATGCCATTAACTTCTTAAATAATTATTCTTCCTTTTATGGTGTGACCCTTTAGGTTAACCATATTAAACCGGTTGTGAATAAATCAATTAGAACAATTCTAGTCTTATTTAAATAAATAAATTAAACTATTAATTTATTTAAATAAATAATATTTATTCTACAATAGGGATAAGCCTCCCTAGCGATTAACGACTTTTCAGATAATATAGATTTTAACATTAATCATAAAAGAACCTTTGAGTAAATAGTTACCATACAATTCAATCCTTCCACCATACAATATCCCAATTAAATATAAGACATGGAATTACTGTCAAGTCTTATTTTATTTAATTATATGAATTTCGATCCTTAAATGCATAACTCCAAATAATGCAAATTAGAAACTCCTTTCTAATTTCATTTTGCCTTGGCCAAGGACTACTAGGTTGTCATTTATCGAATCACATAGGACATTTCTCTTCTTTTACTAGAAGTGGTAGATTCTTTATTGATCATACATTATCTCCATGTACAACTTATTATACCCAAGCATACCCTTTGATATACCCTAAGGGTCTTAAGGAATAAGTCAAAGTAATACTCATCATACACAAGATACTATGACGGTCTTAAGTCGAAGGATCACTTGTACTACTATCACTACAGGAATTCCTATTGACAGGCAAGTAAAACTCCATTAGGTATTCCTTAGCGAGCCACGTTCAGTGAACTTATTTTCTAATAAGCACCTACATACTTGCTTTAGTGTCTCCACACAAATGATCATGAGATCAATCATCCTCATCCAATGAGCAAGTAACGTATGTACCAATCTATTCGGATTCACTAATCCCCAATTTAGTAATCAAACGATTGGGAACTATTTTAGTTTTAAGCTTTCTAAGAATTTAGATCTCATTAGAATGATCATCATCGTTATTCTAAAAGCATTGCTTAAAACTATAGGTTTATCACATATTATAAAGCAGCATCATGTAGATAATTAAAAGCCTTTAATAAATTAATACTTTTTTATTAATAAATGAATAAGATTGTTACAAAGTATATGCTTTATCATCAAACATGATTGGCTTGTGTGTATACTACTTTTAAATTTTGCATACATCTTCTCCTTTCACAGTGCCTCCAAAACAATCTTCAGATGTTCAGCGTGTTCTTCCTCTGTCTTCGAGTAAATTAAGATATTGTCAATGAAAACTACCACGAATTTATCCAAGTATGACTTGAAAACTCGATTCATTAAGTCCATGAATGCTGCCGGAGCATTAGTCAAACTAAATGACATTACCAAAAACTTGTAATGTCCATAACGGGTTCGAAATGCAGTATTTGGTATGTCCTCATCCCGCACTTTCAGTTGGTGATATCATGTCCGTAGGTCGATCTTCGAGAAACACTTTGCTTCTTTTAGTTGATCAAATAAGTCGTCTATCCTTGGTAGCAGATATCTATTCTTGATCGTTACTCTGTTTAATTCTCAATAATTGTTATAGAGCCTCATCGATCCGTCCTTTTTCTTAATGAATAACACTGGTGCTCCCCAAGGAGACACACTTGGTCGAATTTAACCCTTATCCAATAACTCTTGAAGTTGTATCATTGATAAGTAGGTTTTATACCTACTTATCCGGTATCTGTTACTTGAATTAGTTACTTATATTAATGTTTCTTAGTTACTTTTCATACATTTTATGTTATTTTGTAGGCTATGACATGACATTGGCATGAAGAAGCAAGGAAAAACAATTCGGGGGGGCGCCATAAATGAACTACGAGTGGCGAGGCGCCACGTGTCACAGATTATATACATCAGAATATGGCGGTAGCCAAAATGGCCTAGGAACAACGTGGGGCACACCAATCGGTGGGGAAACAGCTAATTTGGGTTATTTGATGTACAGTTTGAGCTAGAATAGGATTCTTAGTTGCCTAACTTGCTAGGGTGTCCATTAGAACTATAAATACTTGAGTTTAACTTGGATTGGGAGGCTAGTTTTTGAAGGATTCCATTAGATTATATTAGAGTAGATTAGGAGCAAAACCATAGTTCTTATGAGATTGAGAGATTGAAGCAACTTAGAGACCATTGAAGATCAAGAGCAGGAGCTTGAGTAAGATGGAGATTTGCTGACAACAGATTTATTCTTTACTCTACTCTTAGTTTTGTCTTTTAATGTGTATTCAAGTGTGGATTCTTAGTTTTAATTCAATGAACTAATTCTTTGTTTGAGATTACAATGGATCTTATTTTGTAGTTTATTTTAATATGCTTCGCTATTAATTACTATGTTCTATTGTAAGGATTGTCTATTGTGATTTGGACTTAATTGTTTAATTAATTGGCCATCAATTACCGTGATAATCTATATAAACTCGAGAGATGAAGTATAGGTTTAGATCTGATCATGATAGCATGTGTTTATGATTTATGCATAGATGGAATTCATAATTCGTATTTAGGATAGAGATATGCCTTTACGCCATATGTAATCTTATAAGGAACTTGTGCTTTAAATCCTTTTTAACTGTAATTCACATAGATATATAGTGAATTAGTTAATTAGGGTGTCTTGCTTAATTCTATCATCTGTGGATTTAAGTGAGTGTGTGTATTATGCATCGAGAGGTGGTTTTATCTGCTTTAGTGTTCTTGACTAACAATTCAGGATAGGGAATAATTGATGAGAAGTGTGTTAACTTAAATGAAGCAATAAGTGAAATTATGATCTTAAATCTCCATAATCTTAATTTAACTAGTGGAATTTAATAGTAGTTTAATTATATAATTTGAAATTTATTCGTTTAAATAAGATTGAGTTGGTTACGGGTTAGTACTTGGTGATTTTTATTAAACAAATCCTCGTGGGAACGATACTCTACTTACACTTTATTACTTGTTGACCACGTATACTTGCGTGTTGTGCGTAATTAGATTTTTCCTAACAAGTTTTTGGCCCCGTTGCCGGGGAATTATTTAATATATTTTTGTCAATATTAGCTTCAATCAAATTAGTCTTAATTTAAACATTTTTTTCTTTTTATTTAATTCTCTTCCTAATTTTCTTTCTTTTCAGGTACCATGGCGGAATTTAATTATCCATGTCCGTATACAAGAATGACTCAGCCAAAGGGAGCGGGGATTGATGGTCTCAATGCATTTTCTGCATTATCAGTGTAGCTTGAGACACTTTCAAGGAGGTTGGACATTGTAGCAGCCCAACGTAATCGAATGATAGTAGTTAATTGCAATTATTCTGATGGTAATCATCCGAGTCATCAATGCACCGTTAGTTTTGGGTCGGGACAACACGGTGGTGAATACCTCAACGATTATATATATGCTAATTATCATCAAGTTTGGGGGTATCACCCGGATTCGTCACGGAGCTATACTTATGAAGACCAATACTACGCTCCAAATCCAACATATACACCGGAATTTTCAAGTAAACCTCCATTGCCACAAGAAGAAAAGTCAAATTTGGAGGAATTACTGTCAAAGTTCATAGTAAACCAAGAGGAGAGGATGATGAGTCAAGAAATATCGAGCCACAATTTTCAGAACCAAATGGAACAACTCATCATTACTTCAACCCATGGTCCTCAATACATGGATTCTAAAACTGAGACAGATAATTCAAGGTTGGAAGAATTGTTGTCCAAGTTCGTAGCATTAAATGAGGAGAGGAGGATTAATCAAGAGCGATTAATTCAGAATCAAGAGATATCAATTCAAAATTTACAGAACTAGATGGATCAAATGCTCAAAGCCTTGAATAACTGTCCTTAAAATAATTGGTGTTATGATATGGATTTCGAGATTGATGAAGTGCCCGAACTAAATATACAACTGGATGAGCCACAAGATATCGAAAGAGAGGATACAAATGGGGATAATGAAATTGAGGTCGACAAAGATCTAAATTCCAAAGAAAATTAATCGATTCTGTTAGTTCCCCAAGTGCCTTCTCCACCAAAGATCAAGAATTCAGTTAGATTTGCAAAACCTTGCCTGTTAGGTAGTCATGTCGTCGACGAAGCTCTTTATGACATAAGAGCGAGTGCAATAATGAAGCTGTGGTGGGATGAGAAAGAGAAGATAGACGAAGAGCCCATTGTGTTTGACACACTTCCATGCCCAAATATGATCACAAACACAATGGAGATAGCACCTAGTTATTTTCCCTTCTTCATGGAGATTATACCAAGTCAGTGAAAGTAGTATGCATACAAGCCAATCATGTTTGATGATAAAGCATATACTTTGTAACAATCTTATTCATTTATTAATAAAAAGTATTAATTTATTAAAGGCTTTTAATTATCTACATGATGCTGTTTTATAATATGTGATAAACCCATAGTTTTAAGCAATGCTTTTAGAATAATGATGATGATCATTCTAATGAGATCTAAATTCTTAGAAAGCTTAAAACTAAAATAGTTCCCAATCATTGGATTACTAAATTGGGGATTAGTGAATCCAGGATAGATTGGTATACACGTTGCTTGCTCATTGGATGAGGATGATTGATCTCATGATCATTTGTGTGGAGACACTAAAGCAAGTATGTAGGTGCTTATTAGAGAATAAGTTCACCGAACGTGGCTCGCTAAGGAATACCTAATAGAGTTTTATTTTGCTGTCAATAGGAATTTCAGTAGTGATAGTAGTACAAGTAATCCTTGGACTTGAGATCATCATCGTAGTATCTTGTGTATGATGAGTTATACTTTGACTTATTCCTTAAGACCCTTAGGGTATATCAAAGGGTATGCTTGGGTATAATAAGTTGTACATGGAGATAATGTATGATCAATAAAGAATCTACCACTTCTAATAAAAGAAGAGAAATGTCCTATGTGATTCGATAAATGACAACCTAGTAGTCCTTGGCGGTTAAGGCGAATGAAATTAGAAAGGAGTTTCTAATTTGCATTATTTGGAGTTGTGCATTTAAGAGTCGAAATACATATAATTAAATAAAATAAGACTTGACAAGAATTCCATGTCTTATATTTAATTGGGACATCAGATATGGTGGAAGGATTGAATTATGCAGTAACTATTTACTCAAAGGTTCTTTAATGATTAATGTTGAAATCTATATTATCTGGAAAGTCGTTGATCGCTAGGGAGGCTTATCCCTATTGTAGAATAAATATTATTTAAATAAATTAATTGTTTAATTTATTTATTTAAATAAGATTAGAATTGTTCTAATTGATTTATTCACAACCGGTTTAATATGGAGAACCTAAAAGGTCACACCATAAAAGGAAGAATAATTATTTAAGAAGTAAATGGCATAATCGTAATAATATGTTATGTATATTTAATTTAATCTATGGTGATAGAATAAATTAAATAGCTTAATATTTATTATTTAATATTTTAGAAATATTAAATATAAATTAATAAGAGGAGTCTTATTAATATTATTACAATTATTATTATTTTAATTTTTAAAAGAGTTTAGGAATTAATTTAATATAAGTACTCTCATTTATTCCTAATTGGATTAGGAAGGAAAATTAGTTAAATGAGTTTAATTAATTATCCCTAATAAGATTAGGGAGCTTAATTAATTAAAAGAATTAATTAATTAAAACCCAATTCCTTAATTGTTAAGGTGGGTTGCCCACATCTATAAATAAGAGGAGTCTTATTATGGGTGGTATGGGTTTGTTGACTTTTACAACGTAATAATTCCAATTTGTTGGAGAGTACCCTTTTTCTATAGAGATAGGAAAAACTAGGGTTTGAGCCATAAACACCCATCTTCTTGAATTCTTTATTTTTTCTTGGTGGATCACCTCTAGAGGCCAAACGCTTGGGTGGCTAACGTTGATCTAAGGAAGGAACCAAACCCGGTGGATTCAAGTTGAACGCGAAAAGGATTGGAGGTGAACTTGTACCTGAGGAAGCTCGATCTTCAAGGGTATGATTCTTATTCATCTTTTTCGTTTAATTAATAATTATGCATAAAGGATGTTAAAGGGTATATGGTTTATAAATTTTAAACTCGATTTTACACGCTTCAGCATTATTTTTGCAATTTGATTGCGTTATGAATATTACAAACCTAACAGTGGCATCAGAGCCAAACCTTTATGTAAATTATTAATTATTTTAATTTGATATGTATATTGATATGTGTTTAGAACAATTTAATTGGGCATAATTTTATTGTATAAAATTTATTAAAAAAAAAAAAAAAAACGTGCATTACCGTTGAACTTAAGCTCCTGCCGTATCATGTCATGAGATTTAAAAAAAAAAAAAATGTTATTCACGGCTTTCATGTCATTGTTCTGGAGCTGATTCACGGATTAGCTTTTGGTGTTCTGTTGATAATAATCAATCCGGGTAGAATATAGTATTCTATATGTGCATGCTTATACTATATATATTATATATTATGCAAACATGCTTCGCATGTTCATTAATATGACGCGTATTTTATATATATATGTGCATGCGCGCTAAACAAGATGAGACAAATTAATAACAAACCCCTCAATTTTTATATTAAGTCCTAAGCGTTCAAAGATATTTGGAATATCGAACGTCGCCTTCTAGCATGATTAAATTAATAGAGTATTAAATATTTAATATGAGTTTGTTGTGTCACCACAAGGCAAGTATTAAGTATTTAAGATGTTAATTTATCACATTTGATGCTTATAAAGAAAATTGAACAATATTGTTTTGTTGTGTCACCACAAGGATGATATTTTTCTTTTTTGAATATATGGAGTGCTAGGTTGGACTTAACTTGGATAATTTTGATTCGGATGTGCCACCACTTGATCAAAATAATCTAAGAGGCAAAATCTGAGGAGTTGCATAGTTGATGTAATTGACAAAAAGTTGTCTACCTATTTATTTATATATAGTTTGTTGTGCCACCACAAGGTTATATACATTTGAAATGGGATCCTTATTCTCACTAGCAAATCTTTAATTAGATTTTCTTAGAATTATATAAGTGAGGTAATATAGTTTGAAGAAAATAGTGGGAGATACCAATTTAAAAACAAGACCTAAATTATTTTGGTAATTAATAAAAGAATGTATGTTAAAATGTTGTTAATTACAAATTCATTTACGAATTTTACAATGTCTAAAATTACTATCCTTTGCGAAGCATATTAGATGTTAAATTAATCGGGAATCAATTAAAGCGGATTGGTTAAGGAATTTGAGAATAGTTCTCATATTTGAAAAGCTATCTTATGTCCTTAATACGCCTATCCCGCAAAGGTTTGCGCATAATGCCTCTCGAGGAAGAGATTGCTACTTTTAGAAAGTGGCAAGATGATGCATGATTGGCTCGATGCATTATGCTCGCATCTATGAGTAGTAGCGAGCTTCATACGTCAAAGATGAAACTATGGATGCTTCTACTATATTCCCGCACATCAAGTAGTTGATGGTGAGGAAAGTAGGACCGATAGATATCGATATCTAAGGAGTTCTTCCGATCTAGAATGACCAATGGCACTATAAATGCATGCATAAAAGTTCTTAACATAATTAATTTAATTGATCAATTAGGACAACCTGGTTTTGTCATGGATGGAGAGTTGAGCCAAGATTTGATCTTGCACTCACTCCTGGACTCTTTTTACAATTGTTGTGAATTTTTCATATGAACAAGCTAGATATCACCTTTCACGATTTGCTTAACATATTGAAAAATGATGAGAGTCACTTTCAACCAAGAAAGACCAAGTCTTCTTGGTAGGGGCCAAAGGATCTTCCGAAAAGAAGAACGATTCAAAGAAGGTAAATAGAAAGGCATAAACAAAGGATAATAAGAACAAAAAAGCGATATGGATAGCAAAGGAGTTTGCTTCCATTGCAATAAGCCCGACACCGGAAAGAAAGCTGAGAAGCATCTTGCAGAGGCTAACCAAAGAAGCTTAGTGAAGTTTCGGTTACAATACAGTTTTTTGTTCATGATTGAAATAAATTTTTCTTTAAGTCAAGGTTCTACTTGGGTATTGGATACCGACTTTGGTTATCATAAATATAGATTTATGAAGGGACCAAGCAGATATAGAAAGCTAAACAAATATAAGTAATCCTATATGTGGAAAATGAAGCAAAGGTTGCTGCATTAGCCATAGAAACTTATAGTTTAGCAATGCATACGAGCAAATCTATTAAGTCAATAAGTTTTTATTGTATTCCAGTTCTTGTTAAAAATATTATTTCCATTTTATTGTTGGACAATGAAATCTTTGGTATTATAATTAAGAACAATTGTTGTTCTATTTATAATAATAATGTTTTGTATAGAACTGGAATATTACTTAATAAATTTTGTATACTTGATTTACGTGAAAAATATATTTTGCAAATTGAACAAATTAGTATAAGAAAAGGAGATGATCATTCAAAGAGTTGAATGTGTGTATTTTCTTTGAAATACAAGTATGAATTATTTGAAAGGTTCAAAGAATTGAAATGAAACAAATTGGCAAAGTATTAAGATTCTTTGATTAGATCAAGGAATAAATACTTGTACAATAAGTTTCTAGATCATCTCAAATGGTTTTCTCATAATGGACACATCCCGACACGCAATAATTGATTGATGTATCCGAATGAAAAATCGTACCTTGTTGGACATAGTGCGATCCATAATGATTTTACCGACATTCCAAAGATCCTTCAGGTCATGTCCTAGAAATGGTCTGACATATCTACGAAAATGGTAACCTCAAAATCCGGCCCCAAGACTCCATAAAAGTTATGGACAAGGAGGATTCCTAATCTTAAGTATGTTAAGATAAGGGGTTGTCCAACTTATGTGAAACGGTTTCAAAGGATAAGCTTGGGACAAGATTTGACAAGTACAATTTGTGGGACATCCTAAAGTAAGTTTAGGGTATATGTTCTATAATCCTACTTAGCAAAAGGTGTTTGTTACGAAACACGCTGCCTTCTAAGATAAAGGCGTTTATCATTAAAAGGGGCTAGTGGGAGGATAATAGATCTTAAAGAGTTTAAGAACCACAAAACACTATAAGTCAAATAAGAGGAACCTGTAGATAGACCTATTGTACCACAACCGAATCGTAAGTCTGGAATAGTACCGAAGATACCTAGGAGGTATGGGTTCATCATGGATGATGATGATGAGGTACGCATCATAGAAGATGATGATCCAGAGTTACATACGATGAGATAAGAGTTCTAGTGTGTACAAAAGGGTCAGTGGGAGCGCCATGACATTCCTAATATTATATGTTGATATACTACGGATAAGGAATGACATACCAATGCTACAATCAGTAAAGATAAAGTTGTCTAAAAATTCCTCCACGAATGATTTGGGAAGAGTATCTTAATTAGGGATGCAAATCTATATAGATAGATTTAAAAGGATGCTCAACTTAACCCAAGAAACGTATATTCATTTGATGATAAAGTCGTTTAGCATGGCAAACTCCAAGAGATGTCTCATGTCGATGAGCTATGGAGTATATCTCTCTTAATAGTCCCCAAAGACTCCAAAAGAGAGATCACATGAGTAACTATCATGTATGCAATGAAATATACGAGACCTGATGTTGATCGGTCAAATTCTGGAGAAGATCACTGTAAGACAGTGAAAAACATCTTAAAGTTCTTAAGCAAGCACTAAGGATGTGAGCATACATGGTGGGTCCGAATTAAAACTAGAGGGATTTATAGACTCAAGTTTTTCGAGATGAGACAAGACGACAGAAAATCCACTTTAAGGTAAAGTGTTACTTGAATGAAGGTGGTGCGTTGAATTGGAAAGGTTCCAAACAAAGAAAGAGTTCTTTGGTTTAGTGATAAAGACAAAGTATATAGCTATAAATGAAGTCGCAAGTTGATTGTTTGGATTAAAAGTTCATTACAGAACTAGGAATAGTTCCTAAATCTCATCTTGGATCTAAACATGTGTTGTGGCACTTTCATTTGATTAATAGAATCATTGAAAGATGGGAAATCACTATAGAGATAATGGACTCTCAAGAACAACATTACATATCCATTAACTAAAGCTTATCCAACAGCAGGATAATCGTCACTTAGAGAAGAAGAGTATAAGATACCATGGCGATTGGCTTTAGTGCAAGTGGGAGATTGAAAGTAGTATGCATACAAGCCAATCATGTTTGATGATAAAGCATATACTTTGTAACAATCTTATTCATTTATTAATAAAAAGTATTAATTTATTAAAGGCTTTTAATTATCTACATGATGCTGTTTTATAATATGTGATAAACTCATAGTTTTAAGCAATGCTTTTAGAATAATGATGATGATCATTCTAATGAGATCTAAATTCTTAGAAAGCTTAAAACTAAAATAGTTCCCAATCATTGGATTACTAAATTGGGGATTAGTGAATCCGGATAGATTGGTACATACGTTGCTTGCTTTCATTGGATGAGGATGATTGATCTCATGATCATTTGTGTGGAGACACTAAAGCAAGTATGTAGGTGCTTATTAGAGAATAAGTTCACTTCGAAGCATTGGCTCGCTAAGGAATACCTAATGGAGTTTTATTTGCTGTCAATAGGAATTCCTGTAGTGATAGTAGTACAAGTAATCCTTGGACT
This sequence comes from Panax quinquefolius, assembly GCA_020205615.1. NCBI lineage: Eukaryota > Viridiplantae > Streptophyta > Magnoliopsida > Apiales > Araliaceae > Panax > Panax quinquefolius. The sequence goes on from JAINUW010000338.1 coordinate 56,785, forward strand.
TGAGATCATCATAGTATCTTGTGTATGATGAGTTATACTTTGACTTATTCCTTAAGACCCTTAGGGTATATCAAAGGGTATGCTTGGGTATAATAAGTTATACATGGAGATAATGTATGATCAATAAAGAATCTACCACTTCTAATAAAAGAAGAGAAATGTCCTATGTGATTCGATAAATGACAACCCAGTAGTCCTTGGCCAAGGCAGAATGAAATTAGAAAGGAGTTTCTAATTTGCATTATTTGGAGTTGTGCATTTAAGAGTCGAAATACATATAATTAAATAAAATAAGACTTGACAGTAATTCCATGTCTTATATTTAATTGGGACATTGTATGGTGGAAGGATTGAATTGTACGGTAACTATTTACTCAAAGGTTCTTTAATGATTAATGTTAAAATCTATATTATCTGGAAAGTCGTTGATCGCTAGGGAGGCTTATCCCTATTGTAGAATAAATATTATTTAAATAAATTAATTGTTTAATTTATTTATTTAAATAAGATTAGAATTGTTCTAATTGATTTATTCACAATAGGTTTAATATGGAGAACCTAAAGGGTCACACCATAAAAGGAAGAATAATTATTTAAGAAGTAAATGGCATAATCGTAATAATATGTTATGTATATTTAATTTAATCTATGGTGATAGAATAAATTAATAGCTTAATATTTATTATTTAATATTTTAAAATATTAAATATAAATTAATAAGAGGAGTCTTATTAATATTATTACAATTATTATTATTTTAATTTCTAAAAGAGTTTAGGAATTAATTTAATATAAGTACTCTCATTTATTCCTAATTGGATTAGGAAGGAAAATTAGTTAAAGGAGTTTAATTAATTATCCCTAATAAGATTATGGAGCTTAATTAATTAAAAGAATTAATTAATTAAAACCCAATTCCTTAATTGTTAAGGTGGGTTGCCCACATCTATAAATAAGAGGAGTCTTATTATGGGTGGTATGGGTTTGTTGACTTTTATAACGTAATAATTCCAATTTGTTGGAGAGTACCCTTTTTCTATAGAGATAGGAAAAACTAGGGTTTGAGCCATAAACACCCATCTTCTTGAATTCTTTATTTTTCCTTGGTGGATCACCTCTAGAGGCCAAACGCTTGGGTGGCTAACGTTGATCTAAGGAAGGAACCAAACCCGGTGGATTCAAGTTGAACGCGAAAAGGATTGGAGGTGAACTTGTACCTGAGGAAGCTCGATCTTTAAGGGTATGATTCTTATTCATCTTTTTCGTTTAATTAATAATTATGCATAAAGGATGATCCGGGTATATGGTTTGTAAATTTTTAAACTCTGATTTTACACGCTTCCGCATTATTTTTGCAATTTGATTGCGTTATGAATATTACAAACCTAACAGTCAGAGCATGCTAGGTGACTTTGATGCTATGGTCATCGCTTGTGGGAACCTCCCAAAGGATTATTTGCTACTGATGGATGGAGGATTCCTCAATTACCGAAGAGGAATTGGATAGCGTTGTTGAGATAAAGTCAGTGAAAGGCGTAAATTAAGCAATCGAATCGGGAGGCAACCTAGGGATTTTTTTTATATTTATATGCTTTCCTAGTTTATTTAGTAGATAGGAATCACGTTATATTCTAAAGTGCTATTCTAAGCTATTACATCAACTAAGCTATTTAATTATAGGGAAGTTCTCTTCTACTTACCGCTATATTCTTACAATGAGGACATTGTAATTGCTAAGTTTGGGGGAGTTTAGTTTAGTTCTTTATTGCATGTTTAGTTTTATGTTTATGTTATATTATTTTGCATATGTTGTTAAGTTAGTTTAGGTTCATTATGTTTGCATTCATGTAGTACAACTGCATAAGTAGTTGCATAGTAGTATAGTTTGAATCGCATTATATTCAGTTTCTTGTTAAAAAAAATCAAAAATTCAAAATTAATAGTTAGTTACTATGTTCATCTTGCATGAGTCCAGCTGTTTGATAGTTATAGTCTATTTTGGCCAATGATGAGAATGGGATTGAGTAGACAAGTATAGTTCTGATTATTAGAATTTTAATGTGATTTCTTATTATGAATTGAATCTTTTCCGGTTTGAAACTGGTATAATCATGTTAGCACATTAGAGACAACTTTGTTAACTGATTAAATTTAAATTGATACATAATGGACTTCTTAAGGATAATATTAGTTTGAATAAATGAAAGACATGAATAGGCGGAGATGGCTAAATTTATACAAAAACTTAAGTTTGGGGGAAAATTTTGGGATATATAAGCTTCAAAAAAAAGAAAAAAAAGAAAAAAAATGATGAAAAAAATACCGTGGCTAGTCTTGTTTCGGGGCCTTTGTTACTTGAGCAAGTACACCCAATGGAGTGTCTTTACACCTAGCGCCCTAAGGTCTTATATGGTCTGGGAGTCGTTGGTCGAAAGCTTGCTAAGGGGTAGCACTGTTAGCCTAATGGAACGAGACATTGCACAGTTATGCTTAAAAAAACAATAAAATGGGAAAAGAGCAAAAAGCCCCTGTAATGCAAAGTAAAGCATAAGTATCCCGGATTGGACTCTTGAACTTGGTGGATGTTTGACTTTAGTTGGATCTAGCTTGTTAGTGAATTTTGTCAGTTTTCACTGTATGATGCCTTTAAAGAGATCTATTATGTGTTGTATTTTGTGAGATCCCAGATTTTACGAATAAAGATTTAATTTTCTCGATTTTTTTTGAATATTGTGGTGTGAATTTGAGATAATGTTATAGTTGTGGTTAGTATTTATAAATTCTGCAAAGTATGCAAGTTGTTATAAAATATTCGTTTTATCGGGGAATATTCTTTTTGTCAGAGAATATTCGTATGACGGCATAATCATTAGTGGACCCCACAACGGAAGTACTGTCGTCGTAGTTAGAAAACGACAAAAATATTTTATGAAAATAACGGCGGAGGTTTTACCGTTAATACTGTTGAACTACCCGGTAGTAAAAGTACAAGAATACGTGTTGTCAGATAGTAGCACGTGGTATTGATTATTGATACTTACGTGAGAAGTCACTCGCTTATACTCAATTATTGCTATAGTAATTGCTGCATCATATCTCTCATATTATTGATTCAATTATTGTCACAAAGATATCATCTGCATTATATGATATATTATTAAATCAATAATTGAGACGACAAAGTTGTTCATATTATTAAATTACAATATTTACAATGTCAGAAGTTACATCGAGGAGAGGTTTGGTCACCTAATTGTGCGCCAATAGGGAGAAATCCTTATTCGAAGCCCCCTTTCACAGGAGCGACACGGTTGTTAAATATTGTGAGTTATAATATTAATGATGAATAAGTTCGTGTTGATTAAAGATGAATTTGATAGTTCCATTGTGTTGGGATTATTGGTGTTAATTGAAGTCGACATCTATTCCGATGATAATTGATGTCTGGGGGTAATATTGATAAATCGGGTAAGTTATCGGATAAATGAGCAATTAATTGCTACTAATTCACATGCTCATATAAATATTTGTTCATATGTGTGTACTATTGAGTCACATTCTCTTACTATTAGGGGAGTTGGTGAAAGATTGATAATACTTGCATGACTAAGTTAAAAATGGAGGTATAGATGGAGGTAATATTCTGTAATTCGTATTTTCACATGTCTAGAAATATTGAGTCACATAATTGAACTATTGATTCACATTATTTACTATTAGGGGAGGTGGTGCAAGTTTGATAATACTTGCAGGACTAAATTAAAAATGAAAGAAAAGTTGGAGGTATTGTACTGTAATTTTTCGAGCCCCAAAACGTGCAATTATCAAAACTATATTTTCCTATAAATAGAAGCTCATTCTTCCTTCATTTCTCACCAATTCACTAAAGCTTTAGAGCCATTATTATAGAGAGAAATTATTGAGAGAAAGAAGAAGAGAAGTCTGCTCCCTCACTATTCCAGTAACCAACCTTCTTTTTAGGTAAGGGGTATTATTCTTTCGAATTCATGAAGAGAATTATGTCTTTCAATACTCGTAAGAGTTGTTATTCCATTCTTTATTATTATGTTGGAATAACCTGTTTATGCGAAGTACCGCATACATGGTGAAATTCTTCTATTATTCCATTCTTTGTTATTATGTTAGAATAACTTTGTTTATCGCAATCCGCATACATGGTGAAATTCTTCTATTATTCCATTCTTTAATATTCGTTTTAATATCACATGCAATGCGTTCTAGGATTGTGTTCCATTATTTATTATTCTGTTGGAATAACCTATCTGTGCGGTTTATCTCATGCATGGTGATTTCTGTTGTTATTCCATTCTTTATTATTCTGTCGGAATATCACGTGCGTGCGTTCACCTTGGGACTTGGTTCCATTATTTATTATTTTGTTGGGAATAACTTTGTCTATGCGATCTATCGCACGCATGGTGAATCCTTACATTATTCCATTCTTTATTATTCATTGGAATAACTCACCGCACGTGTGGATTACCACATGCATGGTGAATGATCCTTTATATTCATTCCTTATTAAAATGTGGAAATGATGCGTTTACGTGGATTATGGAGAAAGTCATAATAAAAGCAAGGGATTGATGAAAACCATGGGTATATGTAGTATTAGTAAGTGTTATGATAAGTTATATTGGTTAATATGTGAAAACATGAAAGTTTCTTAGAAATCACAAAAGGTTGAAAAATCAGATTTTGGTAAAAATGGAACATGAAATTCAATTGATCATATCTCCTATTATATTTTGAATTTTTGAGTGTGGTCAAGTTCTAGAGTTAGATATATGAGTTTTGTAGCATCTCAAAGTGGAATAACTGGAAAAGGTATTGTAGATTTTCATGTGGACTGTTTTTAGTAAAAGAGTCCAAAGCTGCAAAAGAGGAAAATGCTCATCGCCTGAAACTTTTAATAATTTTCACCACTTAATTTATGAGAAATATTCTGGGCTTTTGGAACATGAAAGTATATGGTATAGGGTACCTCCTGTCTAAAAATGAGCTCATTTCAACTTAAAATGAGCAAGTTATGACCATTTCAATATTTAGGTTTTTCTGACGAAAAATGCTATAACCGGAGTTCTATAACTCCGATGACCATGAAATTTAATCTGGAAGCTCACATTAACATGTGTAAGATCCTGCCAAGATTTGGAAATTTCTGGAGTTAAACTTGAGGTAGCTAATTTCTTAAGGAATTAATTAAAAATTAATTTTTGAAAAATAGTAAATGAATTTTAAAAATTCCGAGAAAAATATATGTTCATTATGAGACTATATTACGCTAAATCTTAAAAGAAATATTTTTGGGACTGATTTTGTATTTTTCATGAAAATAGTTTAGTTACAAACATATAAGTTAAATATGTTATGTGAAGTAATAAAGTTGGAAAATAAGATTTTATGGCTTGGAAATCCTATATAAGGTATATGCAGATTTTTGACGAGGGATTTGATCATTGGTGATGAAATCTTATGAGTATGACATTTTTGAATGATTAAATGCATTATTTGATAAAGTGTAAATAATTGAAATAAATTGTTTATAAGTTTAGAGGTGATAAAAATATTGTTATAATATTAATAATATTAGATTATGAGTTTATTAAGTTATTGATAATATTTGGATAAATTTAAAGTCTTTAATATTTATCCTTGTTTTAGTTTGATTAATGCTTATATCATTGTCATCATCCTCATGCTTATATGGTGATGAAAGTTATCTTAGGCTTACATGCGAAGATGGGCTGTTGTTTATTGAATTATATATCTTTGGCTTATATGCAAAGATGGATTGTTGATTATTGGTTTTATGGTTGTATATCTTTGGCTTACGTGCAGAGATGGACTTGGTATGATTATGACCAGGGATTATTCGGTATAGTCATGACCATTTTTGATTTAAAGAATATCCTTGGCCCGTAGTGCAGGGATGATTCGATGATGTGGTTATTTATTAAGCTGAGTCTCTGCGATAAAAATTGATGAAAACATTTTAAATCATAGAAGATAGTAGATTTTATTCTCTACTTGACTCTTCTAATGGATTATTTGTTCCGCTGCAGTTAAACTTGATGTCTATTGTATTTTATCAGTTTAACATTGTTGAAGACTAATGATAATTTATGCTGCATTATCTTAGTCATAATATTTTTTACTGGGCTAGTTGAGCTCACCCTTTCCTTCACTTTATTCTCTTGTGAAATGAGAATATAGTTGGGACGAGTCGAGGAACGGAGTGACGGTCCAGATGATAGCAATTAGTAGTCCTCACTATTCTGTTAAATAGTGTGATAATAAATGTAATGAGGACTTCAGTGAGTTTGTATACTGTCTAGATGACAATATACGTATTAAAACTCGTAGCATATGTTTTGTCATATTTTACACGACTGTTGTATAATTAAGTTTTTATTTGTATTTTGTACTATGTATTTGGCGACTCAAGATGGGTGATATATACCTATTTTTGGGGGCGTCACATATTTAGCATTATATTAGTTAACATTGTTGTTGAGCACATACACACACTATATTAGGGATAACAGTTTAAGATTTGATGATTGATTGGGAAGTTAATGATTTGTTTTGATATGATGTATTATCATGTTTACTTGATTTCTCCAAGGCCGTTTGAATAGACTTATTTCTCTCATTACTGCTGGATTTATAGGCATGTAGATTAGTTGCATTGCATAGCATTGTTGTTTTGTGTTTTTGCTTGAGGACAAACAAAGGTTTAAGTTTGGGGGTATTTGATAAGTAGGTTTTATACCACTTATCTGGTATCTATTACTTGAATTAGTTACTTATATTCATGTTTCTTAGTTACTTTTCATACATTTTATGTTATTTTGTAGGCTATGACATGATATTGGAATGAAGAAGCAAGGAAAAGCAATTTGGGGGGCGCCATAAATGAACTACGAGCGACGTGGTACTGGGTCAACAGATTTTACGCACATCAGAAGTGTGGGCGAGCCCAAATGGCCTAGAAGAACATGGGGCACACCAATCGATGGGGAAACAGCTGATTTGGGTTATTTGATGTCCAATTTGAGCTAGAATAGAATTCTTAGTTTCCTAACTTGCTAGGGTGTCCATTAGAACTATAAATACTTGAGTTTAACTTGGATTGGAAGGCTAGATTTTGAAGGATTCCATTAGATTAGATTAGAGTAGATTAGGAGCAAAACCCCAGTTCTTATGAGAATGAGAGATTGAAGCAACTTGAAGACCATTGAAGATCAAGAGCAGGAGCTTGAGGAAGATGGAGATTTGCTGACAACAGATTTATTCTTTACTGTGACGCCCCCAAAATTAGGTATACATCACCCATCTTTGGTCGCCACTTACATGATGCATGTAATTTAAATACAACTTATTAACATAACTGCGTAGTGGTACAATACGACATAAAGCGTGAGTTTAAATACAAATATCGTCTACTAGATATTATACAAACTCAAACAAAAAGTCCTCATTACAGTTATTATCACACTATTTTTACGTAATAGTGAGGACTACTAATGCTATCTTCAGGACCATCACTCGCTTCCCGACTCGTCGGCTATATTCTCATTTCACGAAGAGAAAAAGTGAAAGAAAGGGTGAGCTCAACTAGCCCAAGAAGAAATATTATGACTAAGATAATGCGTAATAAATTATCAATAGTCTTCAACAATGTTAAACCGATAAAATACAATAGGCAAAACCAGTTTAAGCTGCAGTGAATATGCAATCCATTAAAAGAGTCAAGTAGAAAATAAAGTCTACTATATTTTAGGTTTTAAAAGGTTTTTCATCATCGTTATAGCTTGAGACTCAAACTTTAATAAATATTCCACATCATCGAATCACCCCGCACGCACTACTGCCAAGGATATTCTTTAGTATCACGACCACAATTATTCATGCACTACTACGGGCCAAGAATATTTGTGTATTCATTAATGGTCATGATCATGCCAACAACTGTCCACCAATGCACTACGGCCACTGAGGATTTTTATCACATCATTTGTAACATTACGGTCATGATTACACCGAATAGTCTCTGGTCATAATCATACCAAGTCCATCTATGCACTAAAGGCCACAAATGACTTTCAACATAATATAAACATGAGGATGATGACAATGATATAAGAATTCAATAAAACAAGTTCAAGAATTATTTTATCCAGGAATTATTAACGTCCAAATTAGTAAAATTCAAGAATGATCAGAAGAATATTTCCATGAAAAGATACTGGATGAAACGCAAATATCAAGGATATTCTACTAATTTCATGGAGTATAGAAGTCAAAGTTTTAACCAACTGGGTATAATAAAGAATGGAATAACAAAAGAAATCACCATGCATGCGGTATTGCGACATGACAAAAGTTATTCCAACGAGAATAATAATAACGGAACCAAAGTCGGTGAAATTCACACCGGCTGGGATGTTCCAACAGAATAATAAAGATGGAACCCGGATCCGGTAAAAACACACAGATAGGATATTCCAATGTAATGATAAAGAGCGGAACCGGTCGGTGTAAAACACATGCATGTGATATTCCGAGAATAATAATAATAAAGACAGTAACCAAGTCCGTGTAAAACACATGCATGTGATGTTCCAATGTAATAATAATAAAGATTTTAACCAGTAGGTGTAAAACACATGACATGGATGTTCCAGCAGAATAATAGAAGAATGTCACCAAGTATAGGGTAAATCAGCGATACAAAGTTATTCCAATGTAATAATAAGCAATGGAATAACAACAGTTCTCTTCATGAATAAGAAAGAATAACACCCCTTACTTTTGGTAGGAGATTGAATCTCGCAAAGAAGCAGTAAGTAACAAAATACTCTTCTTCTTTCTCTCTTATTCTTTCTATACTTTCTCTCTATAGCTTGAATGAATTCGTGAAAATAATGAAGCCCTCAGCCTCTATTTATAGAAGATTTCTAGCTTAGCACCGCTTAGTGTGAAAAGGCAAGTGGCTTGACGACTTATGATGTGAAAAGAAAAGTGGTTTGGACGCTTGTAATGTGAAACGACAAGTGGTTTGGCGCTTTGTAATGTGAAACGACAAGTGGTTCGACGTCGGTAAAGGTATTTACTATTAACGAAGGTAAATACTATCGACGAAGGTAAATACTATTCACAAGGGTAATTACTATTGACGAAGGTAATTACTATTGATTTGAAGGTAAATACTATCGATGAAGAGACTCTTAGATGATGACATATGAGCCCCCCATAAAATAATCAAACTTACCACAAATCATAACACATATTTAATCTTTCAACAATTATTAATCATTTATAACTTGTCGTCTCAATTATTGATTTAATACTATAACATATTATCTGATGATGATCTTGTGACAATAATTGAATCAATAATATAAGAGATATGATGCAAAGAATTATCGTAGTAATAATTGAGCATAGGTGAGTGACTTCTCACGTAAGCATCAATAATCAATACCGTGTGCTACTATGCAACCATGCCAGACATCTTTGTATTTCTTTTACCAACGGTAGTTCAATGGTTTTAACCAGTAACACCTCCGTAGTTATTTTTATAAAATATTTTTGTCGTTTTCTCAATCAAACAATAATTACATTGTGGGGTCCACCAATGATTGAGTAGTTACGCAGTATTCCCTAAAAAGAATATTCCCACCAAACGTAATATTTTATAACAACTTGCATACTTTGCAAAATTTATAAATATTACCCACAACTATAACATTATATCAAATTTATTCCATAATATTCAAAAATAATATTTATAGAAAAATTCATCTTTATTTATAAAAGTTGGGGTCTTACATTTACTCTACTCTTAGTTTTGTCTTTTAATGTGTATTCAAGTGTGAATTCTTAGTTTTAATTCAATGAATTAATTCTTTGTTTGAGATTACAATGGATCTTATTGTGTAGTTTATTTTAATATGCTTCGCTATCAATTACTATGTTCTATGGTGAGGATTGTCTATTGTGATTTGGACTTAATTGTTTAATTGATTGGCCATCAATTTCCGTGATAATCTATATGAACTCGAGAGATGGAGTATAGGTTTAGATCTGATCATGATAGCATATGTTTCTGATTTTTGCATAGATGGAATTCATGATTCGTGTTTAGGATAGAGATATGCCTTTACGCCATATGTAATCTTATAGAGAACTTGTGCTTTAAATCCTTTTTAATTGTAATTCACATAGAGATATAGTGGATTAGTTAATTAGGGTGTCTTGCTTAATTCTATCATCTATGGATTTAAGTGAGTATGTGTATTATGCATCTAGAGATGGTTTTATCTTCTTTAGTGTTCTTGATTAACAATTCAAGATAGAGAATAATTGATGAGAAGTGTGTTAACTTAAATGAAGAAATAAGTGAAGTTGTGATCTTAAATCTCCGTAATCTTAATTTAACTAGTGGAATTTAATAGTAGTTTAATTATATAATTTGAAATTCATTCATTTAAATAAGATTGAGTTAGTTACGGGTTAGTACTTGGTGATTTTTATTAAACAATTCCTCGGGGGTACGATACTCTACTTATACTTTATTACTTGTTGACCACGTATACTTGCGTGTTGTGCGTAATTAGATTTTACCCAACAATCATCAATTCCTTCATTTCCTCTGGCGTCATACGATATGGAGCTTTTGAAATCGGTGTCGTTCTCGGTACTAATTCTATTACGAATTCGATTTCTCTGTCTGGCGGAAGGCCAGACAGATCGTCCGAAAACACATCCTGAAATTCACTCACTACGGGTATATCTTTAATCTCTACTCCCTTTTTCTGATTATCCATGATGAAAGCTAAATAACCTACACACCCTTTCCTTAACAATTTCTTGGCCTGGATCATCGTAATGCAACATGATTGCTTAAGCGATTGAGCTACCATAAAACACTACCTTAGACTTACTTGGAGTCCGAAGGTTCACACATTTGTTCTGACAGTCAATTACCGATGCATGGTTATATAATCAATCCATCCCTAGTATTATGTCGAATTCTCCTAGTCTAATAGGAATCAAGTCTATGTTTAATTCATGTTCTCTAATGTTTGCGCGATAGTTTCGATAGACGTATTCTACAGGGATAATTTCCTTATTCGCAACTTCTATGTTCAAAGGATCTTCTAAATGTTCTCGGGGTATACTAAGTTTACTAGCAAATTCTTCGGATATAAACGAACAGGTGGCACCCGAATCAAATAATACATAAGCATTAACTTTCTTCCTCCTCCCTGGCCTCCGCCAGCTCCACTGTATCCTTTCTTCGGGCAATCCTTTATCTGATGCTTTGTTGATCCACAAGCAAAACATCCCTTGATCTTATTTGGGTTTGGGCAATTTGGCGATATGTGCCCCTCTTGGCCACAATTATAACATGTGTGTTTTCCCTTCCAGCATTCCCCCTGATGACTTCTTCCACATTTGTTGCAAGCTTCAGTCCTTTTCTTGAAGTTTCCCTGGTGACTCCCACCTTGTTTATTGCTTCTGTTGTTGTTGTTGTTGTTTTCCCATTTCCACTTTCCAGAGTTACTCCCTCCACTGTTGCTTCCTCCACGATGATCACTACTGGTGTTTTTGTTCTTCTTTTCCTTATGGTATAGACTTAAGGCCTCACTGCCACCTTCCGCAATGATTGCCTTCTCTAACAATGTCGCAAAGGAATCAATCTGGAGGACTGATACCTTATTATACAGCCACGACTTCAGCCCTTGCTCGAAGTGTCTCACCTTCCTCTCCTCATCCCCAACTTGGTGCTCCACAAATCGCGCTAGTACATTGAACTTAGCTGCGTATTGTGCCATCGTCATATCTCCTTGTTTTAACTCTAGGAACTTCACTTCCATCCTAATCTTCATACTCTTCGGGAAATAGTTCTCGAAGAATAGCATCGTAAACCTCTCCTATGTTATCGTTCCTTCTCTCGCTCTTTGCTGATTAGCTTCCCACCAATAGTTTGCTTTGCCCCTCATCATGTATGTGGAAAATACTGTCTTCTGCTCTTCACCCACGCGAGCTATAGTGAAGGCCTTCTCGATCTCCTTGATCCAGGTTTGTGCATCTATCGGGTCGGTAGTTCCTTCGAACTCTGGGGGTCCTACATTCTTAAAGTCTTTGAAGGATGTCACTAGGACAGCTTGGGGAATGGGTGGTACAGGTTCATTCCTTCCCCTCAAGGCTTCTCCGAATAAATCTACAAGTATCTGTATCGGATCTACTGGTCCTCTCTCATCATTAACTGACTCTTATGGGACAGTTATTCTACGTCTGGGTGGCATTTTCTGCAAAGTTTTCATTTTAGTATCTAATTATAATACTTAGACATTTCTCAATTGAAAAGAACTAAAGGTTTATAACGCATTTCTGACATAAGATCATTTATATTAATATGCCAAATGGTTACAATACATGTTCTTTTCTGGCATACTGCTATAAATGATAACACATTCCCCTAGTATCACAAAAGACGGGGAAAACACCAGCTTACTACCCCTCTAACACTTTTCAAAAGTTGGGGTTTACTACCATCTCACATCTTACACAAAAGACTGAGATTTAATAGCAACAATTTAAACAACACATAAATAAAATACTACTATCTTCTAGACTCAATCTGACATCCCACGCTCCACGGCGCTGTGGTATTCCTTCTATGTAATGTGCACCACCATATCTCGACTTATGGTATACCGGGTCTGTCCTTGCTCAACTGGGTAGTGATTTACCCCATCGATCAATCTCTCCATGGCTATGCATAAAACATAGCCCATCTTATTCATCTTCCTTCTTTTGCACCGCACCTCGTCTTCTAGATCATCTGCCCTATCAATGGCTTCCTCCCACTTCTCCTCGAAGTGAATCCTATCCATCACCTCCATCTCTAACTGAGTTCGAAGAGCCTCCTTCTCTGTCCTCTCACTTAAAACCCTCTACTCCATTTCCTCCAGCTTCCCTGCTATCTCAACATTCCTAGCCACCGCTCGGTGAAATAAAGTCCCCATCTGGATCCCTGCCTCCTTACGATGAACAATTTCAACCTCCATTTCCTGCATCGCTAATTTCCTCTGATGGTCGTCGTCCCTCAACTTCTGGAACTCAGACTCCCTCTCCCTAGCCTCAGCCTCTAGCTCCTCCACTCTACATCCTAACTCCAATAGCTGCTCCTCGTACTCCCCTAACATCCGATCCTCAAAAATAGCCTCGTCGGAGTCTTCCATAGGCTCGGGCTCCTCCTCCATAGGTTCCTCCTCCGAATCAGACTCCACCTCATCATCATCCTCACCATTAATAGGGGCCACAGCTGATATAGGCTCCGCTATTAATGGTAACTCAAATACCACGTGGATGTCACACGGCTCCTCTTCTACTACTCAGCTAGGTCCTTCCATGTCAGTCATCCTACAATCACCAATATAAGACAACAAAAACAACGACTCCATCAGAATGTTAAATAAACATAAGTTCATTGTATAGAATGAAGTTACATTTCATAACACACTAAGTCTCTCAAGGAAAACTCTACATGAGTTTTATCTCCATCCTAACTCTTAAGTTCTCCTGAGTTATAATCTAAGGATACCCGCTCCTAAGGATTATAACTACGGCTCTGATACCAACCTGTGACGCCCCTAACTTCGGACCTCCACTTGGTCACTCAAATTCGGTTTGTCACGTGCTCATATCATACAAAATAACTAAAATATCATGTTCACAACTGAAGATCTAATTTAGAATAATATACAATGATTTATTATAATTATTCTCCCAAGTCTCGCAACCTACAGTACTTAATAGATTACATAATAAAATTAAATAAGGACTTACTACATAATCCTAATTAAGCTTAAACATTATCTGAAAACAGTATGAACACAGAATATAAAATTTAGACATAAAGGAACAAGCTAGTCCGTAGCCTTGCCCTTGTTTTTTCCAGAGACACTTCTCTGTTCTACCTTAACTGAAAGGTTTTAAATAAGCAAGGATGAGCATAAATTACCCAACAAGTAATATTCAACAAGGGTGAAGAATGTAATATCACAAGTTTGGAATATCATAGTATAATCTCCAAGATGGTTCAGGGTATTAGACTAATATCATGAACAATGAGTATCAACAATTCTCGAATCCATTCTTTGGAATATAAAAGGATAGCTCAATATAGGTTAACAATCTATATGAATTCAAAAGCTATCAACATATCCAACTGGATAAAATAATTCATACTGAGCAGTCACTAAGGACTACTGAAAATCTACTAGAATTACCAATATTAAATTGATAACCCAAAAGAATCAAGTGAAAGTAGTATGCACACAAGCCAATCATGTTTGATGATAAAGCATATACTTTGTAACAATCTTATTCATTTATTAATAAAAAGTATTAATTTATTAAAGGCTTTTAATTATCTACATGATGCTGTTTTATAATATGTGATAAACCCATAGTTTTAAGCAATGCTTTCAGAATAATGATGATGATCATTCTAATGAGATCTAAATTCTTAGAAAGCTTAAAACTAAAATAGTTCCCAATCATTGGATTACTAAATTGGGGATTAATAAATCCGGATAGATTGGTACATACGTTGCTTGCTCATTGGATGAGGATGATTGATCTCATGATCATTTGTGTGGAGACACTAAAGCAAGTATGTAGGTGCTTATTGGAGAATAAGTTCACTGAACGTGGCTCGCTAAGGAATACCTAATGGAGTTTTATTTGCCTGTCAATAGGAATTCCTGTAGTGATAGTAGTACAAGTGATCCTTGGACTTGAGATCATCATAGTATCTTGTGTATGATGAGTTATACTTTGACTTGTTCCTTAAGACCCTTAGGGTATATCAAAGGGTATGCTTGGGTATAATAAGTTGTACATGGAGATAATGTATGATCAATAAAGAATCTACCACTTCTAATAAAGAAAGAAATGTCCTATGTGATTCGATAAATGACAACCCAAGAGTCCTTGGGTTAAGGCGTAATGAAATTAGAAAGGAGTTTCTAATTTGCATTATTTGGAGTTGTGCATTTAAGGATCGAAATACATATAATTAAATAAAATAAGACTTGACAATAATTCCATGTGCCTTATATTTAATTGGGACATTGTATGGTGGAAGGATTGAATTGTACGGTAACTATTTACTCAAAGGTTCTTTAATGATTAATGTTGAAATCTATATTATCTGGAAAGTCGTTGATCGCTAGGGAGGCTTATCCCTATTGTAGAATAAATATTATTTAAATAAATTAATTATTTAATTTATTTATTTAAATAAGATTAGAATTATTCTAATTGATTTATTCACAACCGGTTTAATATGGAGAACCTAAAGGGTCACACCATAAAAGGAAGAATAATTATTTAAGAAGTAAATGGCATAATCGTAATAATATGTTATGTATATTTAATTTAATCTATGGTGATAGAATAAATTAAATAGCTTAATATTTATTATTTAATATTTTAGAAATATTAAATATAAATTAATAAGAGGAGTCTTATTAATATTATTACAATTATTATTATTTTAATTTCTAAAAGAGTTTAGGAATTAATTTAATATAAGTACTCTCATTTATTCCTAATTGGATTAGGAAGGAAAATTAGTTAAAGGAGTTTAATTAATTATCCCTAATAAGATTAGGGAGCTTAATTAATTAAAAGAATTAATTAATTAAAACCCAATTCCTTAATTGTTAAGGTGGGTTGCCCACATCTATAAATAAGAGGAGTCTTATTATGGATGGGATGGGTTGTTGATTTTTCAACATACGTAATAATTCCAATTGTTGGGAGAGTACACTTTTTCTATAGAGATAGAAAAACTAGGGTTTAGCCAACCACCCATCTTCTTGAATTTTATTCTTCCTTGGTGGATCACCTCTAGAGGCCAAACATTTGGGTGGCTAACGTTGATCAAAGGAAGGAACCAAACCCGGTGGATTCAAGTTGAAGGCGAAAGGATTTGGAGGTGAACTTGTACCTGAGGAAGCTCGATCTTCAAGGGTATGATTTTATTCTTTATCTTTTCGTTTAATTAATAATTGTGCATAAAGGGTGATCCGGGTATATGGTTTGTAAATTATTTAAACTCGATTTTTTACGCTTAGCACACTTTTATGCAATTTGATTGCGTTATGAATATTACAAACCTAATAAATGGCATCGAGCCCAAACCTTTATGCGAATTATTAATTGTTCAGATTTGATATGTATATTGATATGTGTTTAGAACAATTTAATTGGGCATAATTTTATCAGTATAAAATTTATTAAAAAAAAAAAAAAAAAAAAAAGAAAAAAAAAAAACCTAGGTCATTTTTAAAAAAAGCGTGAAGTCTCACGTCATTGCTTTTTTTTTGATAAGCAGCACGGAAATCGAGATAGATTAATTATTAACAATCATTACATGTAACATGATTGCTAATGATTATCTAATGATTGCTAATGATTATCACGAAAATCAAGGACAGATTAATCATAATCTAATGATTGCTAATGATTATCACGGAAATCAAGGGGCGCGGAAATCATGATGATGATTGTTAATGATGGCTAATGATTGGCTAATCATTTTGAAGCATCGGTAGACGGAAATCGAAACCAAGATATACGAATTCATACAATGAGATTTTTTTTTTCTCAAAGGGTTTTTAATATAATATATATGTATATTATATATAATATAAAATAGTAATATATATATATATATATATATAATATTTTAAATAATTTTATAATTAAAATAAAAGGTTTATTTTAATCTTAAAATAAAAGGTTTATTTTAATATTAAAATAAAAGATTTATTTTAATTTTAAAATTAGAATTTCATGCTAACTAATTAGAGTTGGAATTGGATTCCATGATAACTAATTGGAGTTGAAATTGGATTGCCTAATTTCCTTAAATAAAGGAGTTTATTTAGATATGAAATATGATTTCATATTATTCAAAATAAAAGAGTTTATTTGTGAATAGGAAAGAGAATCCATGTTTCCTTAAATAAAGGAGTTTATTTAAATATGAAATAAGATTTCATATTATTCAAAATAAAAGGAGTTTATTTGTGAATAGGAAAGATAATCCGTGTTTCCTTTAATATTTTTTTTTACATGGAATTGGATTCCATAATTAATTAAAATAAAAGAGTTTATTTTAATTAGAGATTTTTTTACATGGAATTGGATTCCATAATTAATTAAAATAAAGGAGTTTATTTTGATTAAAATAAAATAGTTTATTTTATTCAAAATTGGATAAATTAAAATAAAATAGTTTTATTTTGATTTAAATTTGGATTAAAATAAAGGAGTTTATTTTGATTCAAAATAGATTTTATACTAACTAAATTTGCCCATTAAATGATATCAATATATATATTAAATGTTTATTATTCATGAGATGAATGTTATTTATCGATGCATATGGTGATGTGTATGATAATAAATGGGATTGATTATGGACTATCGACCAATGCGATTGGATTTTATTTTAGTTGGATGCATGAATGTATGGGTTTTATTAAATGGGGTCTCTGCGTACCTCGCCTTCTCTAATCTTTTCTTAATGTAAATTCTAACTCCCTCTATGTACTTCCCTCGATCACGATCAAGGTTTCTATTTATTTTAAATAGTTTTGTAATAGGAATAGTTAGAATTAATTTT
This sequence comes from Panax quinquefolius, assembly GCA_020205615.1. Taxonomy (NCBI): domain Eukaryota; kingdom Viridiplantae; phylum Streptophyta; class Magnoliopsida; order Apiales; family Araliaceae; genus Panax; species Panax quinquefolius. Next base: position 74,525 of record JAINUW010000338.1, read on the forward strand.
GAAAAATTGGAGATCAAGGAGCAAGAAGGCGCTTGAAGACCCGATTTTGTAATGGAGCAGGGTTTAAATGTAATAGTTATATTTAAATATTATTTCTTGCACCCCCAGAGGTTTGACCTTTTGGTTCACTTGGTGGCTCTAGTGAACCAAACTAGAATAAAAGTCCATAATCAATCCGGGTAGAATATAGTATTCTATATGTGCATGCTTATACTATATATATTATATATTATGCAAACATGTCTTCGCATGTTTATTAATATGACGCATTTTTATATATATATGCATGCAGCTAAACAAGATGAGACAAATTAATAACAAAACCCTCAAAATTTTATATTAAGTCCTAGCGTTCAAAGATATTTGGAATATCGAACGTCGCTTTTCTAGCATGATAAAATTAATAGAGTATTAAATATTTAATATGAGTTTGTTGTGTCACCACAAGGCAAGTATTAAGTATTTAAGATGTTAATTTATCACATTTCATGCTTATAAAGAAAATTGAACAATATTGTTTTGTTGTGTCACCACAAGGATGATATTTTCTTTTTGAATATATGGAGTGCTAGGTTGGACTTAACTTGGATAATTTTGATTCGGATGTGCCACCACTTGATCAAAATAATCTAAGAGGCAAAATACAAGGAGTTGCATAGTTGATGTAATTGACAAGAGTTGTCTACCTATTTATTTATATATAGTTTGTTGTGTCACCACAAGGCTATATACATTTGAAATGGGATCCTTATTCTCACTAGCAAATCTTTAATTAGATTTTGCCGAACTATATAAGTGAGGGTAATATAGTTTGAAGAAAATAGTGGGAGATACCAATTTAAAACAAGACCTAATTTATTTTGGTAATTAATAAAAGAATGTATGTTAAAATGTTGTTAATTACAAATTCATTTGCAGAATTTTACAATGTCTAAAATTACTATTACTCTGTAAACATATTTGATGTAAATTAACCGTAATCAATTAAAGCGGATTGGTTAAGGAATTTGAGAATAGTTCTCATAGTGAAAAAGCTATCTTATGTCCTTAATACGCCTATCCTCGCAATGGTTGCGCATAATGCCTCCGAGGAAGAGATTGCTACTTTTAGAAAGTGGCAAGATGATGCATGATTGGCTCAATGCATCATGCTCACATCCATGAGTAACGAGCTTCGTCGGCGATGAAACTATGGATGCTACTACTATATTCCGCACATCAAGTAGTTGATGGTGAGGAAAGTAGGACCGATAGATATCGATATCTAAGGAGCTCTTCCGATCTAGAATGGCCAATGGCACTATAGATGCATACAAAAGGTTCTTAACATAATCAATTTGATTGATCAATTAGGATAATGGTTTTGTCATGGATGGAGAGTTGAGCTAAGATTTGATCTTGCACTCACTCCGGGACTCCTTTCACAATTGTTGTGAATTTTTCATATAAATAAGCTAGATATCGACTTCATTTGATTTGCTTAACATATTGAAAAATGTTGAGAGTCACTTTCAACCAAGAAAGACCAAGTCTTCACTTGGTAGGGGCCAAAGGATCTTCTGAAATGAAGAACGATTCAAAGAAGGTAAATAGAAAGGCGTAAACAAAGGATAATAAGAGCAAAACCGACACGGATAGCAAAGGAGTTTGCTTCCACCGCAATAAGCCCGACTTTCGGAAAGAAATCTGCGAGAAGTATCTTGCAGAGGCTAACCAAAGAAGCTTAGTGAAGTTTTGGTTATAAATACAAATTTGTTCATGATTTAAAATAAAATTTTCTTTAAGTCAAGGTTCTACTTGGGTATTGGATATCGATTTTGGTTATCATAAATATAGATTTATGAAGGACCAACAAAAGTAGAAAGCTAAACAAATATAAGTAATCCTATGTGCGGAAATGAAGCAAAGGTTCTTTGCGATTAGCTATAGAAACTTATAGTTTAAAGATCGCTTACGGGCAAATCTATTAAGTCAATAAGTTGTTATTGTATTCCAATTCTTGTTTGAAACATTATTTCCATTTTATTGTTGGACAATAAAAATTTTGGTATTATAATTAAGAACAATTGTTGTTCTATTTATAATGATAATGTTTTGTATAGAATCGAATATTACTTAATAAATTTTGTATACTTGACTTACATGAAAATAATTTTGCATATTGAACAAATTAGTATAAGAAAAGGAGATGATCATTCAAAGAGTTGAATGTATGTATTTGTTGAAATACAAGTGTGAATTATTTGAAAGGTTCAAAGAATTCGTAAATGAAACAAATTGGCAAAGTATTAAGATTCTTTGATTAGATCAAGGAATAAATACTTGTACAATAAGTTTCTAGATCATCTCAAATGGTTTTTTCATAATGGACACATCCCGATACATGATAATTGATTGATGTATCCGAATGAAAAAATCGCACCTTGTTGGACATAGTGCGGTCCATAATGATTTTACCGACATTCCAAAGATCCTTTCAGGTCATGTCCTAGAAATGGTACGCATATCTACGAAAATGGTAACCTCAAAATCCAAATTTCAAGACTCCATAAAAGTTATGGATGGGGAGGATTCCTAATATTAAGTATGTTAAGATAAGGGTTGTCCAACTTATGTGAAAAGGTTTCAAAGGATAAGCTTGGGACAAGATTTTATAAGTGTCGATTTGTGGGACATCCTAAAATAAGTTTAGGGTATATGTTCTATAATTCTACTTAGCAAAAAGTGTTTTATTTTAAACACGCGCCTTCTAAGATAAAGGTGTTTATCATTAAAAGGGCTAGTGGGAGGATAATAGATCTTGAAGAGTTCAAGAACCACAAAATACTATAAGTCAAATAAGAGGAACCCGTAGATAGACCTATTATACCACAACTGAATCGTAAATCTGGAATAGTACCGAAGATACCTAGAGGTATGGATTCATCATGGATGATGATGATGAGGTACACATCATAGAAGATGATGATCCGAGTTATATTCGATGAGGTAAGACTTTAGTGTGTACAAAAGGGTCAGTGGGAGCGTCGTGAAATTTCTAGTATTATATGTTGATATACTACGGATGAGGAATTACATACCAATGCTACAATCAGTAAAGATAAAGTTGTCTAAACAATCCTCCATGAATGATTTGGAAGAGTATCTTAATTGGGGATATAAATCTATATAGATAGATTTAAAAGGATGCTCAACTTAACCCAAGGAACGTATATTCATTTGATGCTAAAGTCGTTTAGCATGGCAAACTCCAAGAAATTTCTCATGTCGATGAGCTATGGAGTGTATCTCTCTTAATAGTCCCCATAGACTCCAAAGAAGAGAGATCGCATGAGTGACAATCATGTATGCAATGAAATGTACGAGACCTGATGTTGATCAGTCAAATTCAGGAGAAGATCACCGTAAACAAAGTTGAAAAACATCTTAAAGTTCTTAACCCAAGACTAAGAATGTGAGCATACATGGTGGGTCCGAATTAAAACTAGAGGGCTTTACGACTCAAGTTTTTTCGCATGCACTCAAGACGATCGAAAATCCACTTCAAGGTAAAGTGTTACCTTGAGCAAGTGGGTTGATGAATTGGAAAGGTTCCAAACAAAGAAAGAGTTCTTTGGTTTAGTAATAAAGACAAAGTATATAGCTATAAATGAAGCTACAAGTTGATTGTTTGGATTAAAAGTTCATTACGTAACTAGGAATAGTTCCTAAGTCTCATCTTGGATCTAAACATGTGTTGTGGCACTTTCATTTGATTATTAGAATCATGAAAGATGGGAAATCACTATAGAGATAGTGGACTCTCATGAACAACATTACATATCCATTAACTAAAGCTTATCCAACAAACAGGATAATCGTCACTTAGAGAAGAAGAGTATAAGATACCATGACAAATTGGCTTTAGTGCAAGTGGGAGATTGAAAGTAGTATGCACACAAGCCAATCATGTTTGATGATAAAACATATACTTTGTAACAATCTTATTCATTTATTAATAAAAAGTATTAATTTATTAAAGGCTTTTAATTATCTACATGATGCTGTTTTATAATATGTGATAAACCCATAGTTTTAAGCAATGCTTTTAGAATAATGATGATGATCATTCTAATGAGATCTAAATTCTTAGAAAGCTTAAAACTAAAATAGTTCCCAATCATTGGATTACTAAATTGGGGATTAATAAATCCGGATAGATTGGTACATACGTTGCTTGCTCATTGGATGAGGATGATTGATCTCATGATCATTTGTGTGGAGACACTAAAGCAAGTATGTAGGTGCTTATTGGAGAATAAGTTCACTGAACGTGGCTCGCTAAGGAATACCTAATGGAGTTTTATTTGACTGTCAATAGGAATTCCTGTAGTGATAGTAGTACAAGTGATCCTTGGACTTGAGATCATCATAGTATCTTGTGTATGATGAGTTATACTTTGACTTATTCCTTAAGACCCTTAGGGTATATCAAAGGGTATGCTTGGGTATAATAAGTTGTACATGGAGATAATGTATGATCAATAAAGAATCTACCACTTCTAATAAAAGAAGAGAAATGTCCTATGTGATTCGATAAATGACAACCCAAAGAGTCCTTGGTTAAGGCGTAATGAAATTAGAAAGGAGTTTCTAATTTGCATTATTTGGAGTTGTGCATTTAAGGATCAAAATACATATAATTAAATAAAATAAGACTTGACAGTAATTCCATGTCTTATATTTAATTGGGACATTGTATGGTGGAAGGATTGAATTGTACGGTAACTATTTACTCAAAGGTTCTTTAATGATTAATGTTGAAATCTATATTATCTGGAAAGTCGTTGATCGCTAGGAGGCTTATCCTATTCAGAATAAATATTATTTAAATAAATTAATTATTTAATTTATTTATTTAAATAAGATTAGAATTGTTCTAATTGATTTATTCACAACTAGGTTTAATATGGAGAACCTAAAGGGTCACACCATAAAAGGAAGAATAATTATTTAAGAAGTAAATGGCATAATCGTAATAATATGTTATGTATATTTAATTTAATATATGGTGATAGAATAAATTAAATAGCTTAATATTTATTATTTAATATTTTAGAAATATTAAATATAAATTAATAAGAGGAGTCTTATTAATATTATTACAATTATTATTATTTTAATTTCTAAAAGAGTTTAGGAATTAATTTAATATAAGTACTCTCATTTATTCCTAATTGGATTAGGAAGGAAAATTAGTTAAAGGAGTTTAATTAATTATCCCTAATAAGATTAGGGAGCTTAATTAATTAAAAGAATTAATTAATTAAAACCCAATTCCTTAATTGTTAAGGTGGGTTGTCCACATCTATAAATAAGAGGAGTCTTATTATGGATGGGATGGGTTGTTGATTTTTCAACATACGTAATAATTCTAATTGTTGGGAGAGTACACTTTTTCTATAGAGATAGAAAAACTAGGGTTTAGCCAACCACCCATCTTCTTGAATTTTATTCTTCCTTGGTGGATCACCTCTAGAGGCCAAACATTTGGGTGGCTAACGTTGATCAAAGGAAGGAACCAAACCCGGTGGATTCAAGTTGAAGGCGAAAGGATTTGGAGGTGAACTTGTACCTGAGGAAGCTCGATCTTCAAGGGTATGATTTTATTCTTTATCTTTTCGTTTAATTAATAATTGTGCATAAAGGGTGATCCGGGTATATGGTTTGTAAATTATTTAAACTCTGATTTTTTACACGCTTCCGCACTTTTTATGCAATTTGATTGCGTTATGAATATTACAAACCTAACATCAAGTACTATAGATGATCAGTCTACAATACTCTAAGTTATGCATAACACCACAGTAATAAACCACTCATGTGTTGGGGTTTCCAACAACATACAATCCCCTTACCATAAGGGTTGTTCAACTCAGTTTTCAAGATTTCTGCACCAATCAATTGGTTTGGACAGTTTTATAAATATGCATATAGTCTAGCCGAATTAATGACATAGACCCTTTCAAAATATTCAAGAACAATACCAATTTTAACATGAATAATAGTTTTCACAAAAGTTTTAAACATGCAAGTTCAATTAAACGAATAAGTAGGATAACTTGCATTTAAAGCAATAAGCTTACGATATCCGTTGAATAAAGTAAAGCAAGGATTTAAGATACCTGCACAATTAAAGTAGGGTTCAGATACTTGCCTCAAGCGTTGTTTACCAAAATATCGCTTATCAATACTCTTTCGAATCCTAACATAATATAATATGCGTATAGGATATTCATTAGTGACATATGCTCATATATGATATGTAAATTTAAATGCGTACATAAACGTCTAACTTTGTTGTATATTCTTCACATACTTCATTCCACACCTTGCATACTTTAACACCAAATCAGTTCATAAGTCACCATGAAGTCAAATAGCCTAATCTCTAATCATTGTTTTATGGTTTGCAAATACTTTTAGGACCTTATCAGTTGAAAGTCTATAATCACTTCATTAAACATTCACCCTTATCACCTAGCATGCTCTTTAACATAATGGATATGTATTGATCATATAATACATGCTAGAGTAACACTTCAAGCATGCAAACACCTTCAAAATAAAAACAGAAAGTTGATCCTATTGCAGACTGCCGCGGCCGCGCTTGGTTTGTACTAAGCAGTGGCACAGCTGTTGGGTAAAATCTAGTTACGCATAACACGCAAGTATACGTGGTCAACAAGTAATATAATAGTAAGTAGAGTATCGTTCCCACAGAGAAAACTTTGAAAGAATTTGATTTCACAATTATCAGTTTCTTATTAATCCTAATTTTATTAAACTATTTAAATCAATGATTAAAATTATTAAAACCAAATTAATAAAAATACTACGATCACCAAAACAATCACAAATATTAAAAACTAAAATTTCAAACAATTATTGGAGAATTAGGCTTACGACTTCACCCTAAGCTTCACTCTGATTTTTACACCTTTATTCAAGTTTAATTCACTATCCCAGTTTATTAATCAAGAACACGTATGTATCACTAGCCACCTCTCGATGTACTAATACCGTATTAACTCAAATCCACAATTAAGATAGAAACAAGTTAAACACCTTAATCAACTAACTCATTATATCTCTATGCGAATTATAATTGAAGAAGGTTTAAGTTTAAGTCCTTTATCTGATTACATGCGATGGCAAGCATATCTCTACCTTAACATTCATCAAGATTCTGTTCATTCATAAAATTCAAGAACACATGCTATATTAACTATGTCTAGACTCGTACTTCCTCTCTCAAAGTCATACAAGTCCACAAAGAACTGTTGACCATGCAATTTATAAATTCAAGCTCAAATTAATATAGATAAACTAGATAATAACTTATTAAACTGGAAATCAAAGTTACATAATCATCGTTTCACTTAAGGATCCATCATAAGCCTAAAAAGTAAATTAGTTCATCATCCGTGAATTAATAACTGAATAAATTAAAGATAACATCCTTTCAATTACAAATATAAAATTAAGAAGAAGAATAATGTAGAACACCCTTCACGTTAGCCTTAATCCACAATCGATACGAACGTTCCTTCAAAATCTTCACTCCAATGCTCAATATGAAAAATCTGTGATTAACCTCTGATAATTGCCTTGTGTGCTCTCCCTTGATCTTGTGTTTGTGTTATATATATATATATATATATATATATATATATATATATATATATACAAAAGCAATATCTGCTCAATTCCATGCCAACTAGAGTCCTAAAGTCATGCAAGAACTAAAATCCAAGTTCCAGCAGTGTTTGAACCAAGATAGGACAACCCAGACTCGGCACCCCCCACCCTGGCGGGGGTGTATACGTGAAAAATGTCCGCCCCAGTGGGCATGTCTACTACAAAACATAATTGAAGACCCCCCCGCCCCGACGGGCTAACCTTCTGCAAACTGACTTTGGATAATCTCTTAACTTGCTCAAATAATGCTCTAAATGCCTCCTTTTTCACTCATTTATCACACCTACACACAAAATAACAATAAACAAGTAAAAATGAACATAAAAGCAAGGAATTAACAACAATTAAACTTGAATTAGAAATCAATTCATGGATATAAAATCCACTTATCAAAATCCCCCAAACTTAAATCGTGCTAGTCCTCGAACACAAATCAAAATATTATACTTAACAATGCAATGCAATGATATGTAATGTATCTAACTATATGTCTACGAATCCAACAGTATCATAAAATCAAATTTATTCCTTCGGCGTCAGAAAGATCAAGCAAACATTTCAACACCTCATATCAAAACCACTCAATAGTTTCTTATCAATCCTCGAGTCTTAAACCGTCATCACTGATATAGTGCGTGTGTGAGCAACATCTATGCTAACTGATTCTAATTCAAATTCAACACATAATCAATTTCTTATTATGAATCATACAGAATAACTCAAGAATTTCAAAAATAGACGAGTTCCAACTAAAATCAAACATTTACCAAGATTAGGGGTCTGAATAGGGTTTTCATGCTTTTTTTCATTGACGGGGGCTCTTTGCCCTTATTTTTCGTCTTTCTTCATTTTTTCTTTCCCTTTTTTTTTCGATAGATGGTTGGTGAGTGCGTTTTACGCTCCATTTTCTGCTCATGTTTATGGGGAGTATTTTTTCTCAACCTACTACAAGACTCAACTAGATATTATTTTATATTTTTTTTAGAAGCTTATATACCCTACCTTTTCCCCCAAACTTAGGTTCTTGCCTAATTTGTCGTCTTCACTGCCTATTCTTGTCATTCTATGATTTACACTAGCATTATCCTTTAGAAACTATTTATGTATCAATTCAAACTAATAAGTTAACACAAATGTTATTACGTGCTTCCCTTTTTATACCAGTTTCAAACAAGCACAAGATCCGAGTCATAATTCAAAACTACATCATGATTCTATACTAGGTACTGTATTTGTTTACTCAATCCCAATCTCATCATTGGCCACAATAAAAATGAACTACAACACTGCTGGACATATGCAAAATTATATATAACTATTTTTTTTATAGAGCAAACATAACATGAATGCAAACATAAACAAATAACTAAATAAAAACTAAATATGCACCTAAGATACTATGCAAGCGATAATTGATTAACCTAAACTAAAAAGAACTACTATGCAAACCTAGTTTAATAAACTTAAATATGCAATCATAAATGCAAACATGAAATTAAATCCCCCAAATTTAAAAATTATGATGCCCTCATTGTATAGATATAACAAGAAACATAAGAGGACTTCCCTATAATCACTAAGCTTGGGGTGGTGGTGTGTGGTGTTCTTCTACTTCGGAGTCGCTTGGTGGAAATCGTGGCAGTGGGGCTGGTTACTGATATGGAAATTGAGCATTAGGATTGAAACTTTGGAGAGTCATGTTTAATGATGCAAACGAGAGGTTCATTGCTTCAAACATGCGAGCCTGCTTAGCAGCAAGGCATCTCATCTCTCATCGTGCTTGCTTGTTGTGCTCATCCACTTGGCGCTGAAAATTTAGGAACTGAGGGCTAGATATTGCCTCGAACTGTGGTACCTGCTCTATTCCTTGATCTCCCATCGGTGCATCCTCATTCTCCGAGGTGTCTGTAGCATCAACTTCATCCTCCGAAGCCGATGGAAAAATAAAGCCTAGACCTCTGGGATGGGAATCGCCCCCAGCCTACACCGAATACCGTGCGATCATTCTAGAATCGAGTAGCTGAAGCGACATCTGAGTGGATCATCAGACCATATAACCCTTGCTTAGTGACACAACCCACAAATGAGTGATGGGTGTGGCAAGCCGCCCGAAAAATTTCCTCGTAATCATCGGTGAATGGAAAAACAGATTATGGCCCCGACATCAAAGATGAAATCTTGCACAATTGCATATAGAAGTAGTGCCTTGTCTTTGGTCATGTCCGATGTGTGTTGGGACGGAAACAATTTCGCACATAAGAAGGCATACCATATCTTACCATACCGGCTTAGATCCTTGCTATGAAAAACCATGCCTCCTTTCTGACCCTTGATCCATGTTGTTCCCAGCTTAGTCATTTCTTTAAGAATAGCCTCAAAGTCAGGATCAAAATCATGTAAGTGAGCATATTGGCACTGTCGAGGCACTCGTAATTGATAATACGTGTTGATGGCATCGGCACTGAACGAGACTAATCGACCCTGCACAAACGCGTTGAATGGGGCTTTATCATCGACATTAGCATAAAATTCTTTGACCACGTTGACAACGGCAGGTTTAGGTTCCTCCGTGAACTTGTTCCACCCTTTCTGATAAATCTATTGCATCATTTCACCGTCGATAGGATCCGGTGCCAACCCCCGCTCCGGTGTAAGAGCTTTTTTCACCATGTAGTCGTATTGGTCAGCGACGGCGGCACTTACGAACTTACATCGGTCGAAGGTTTGTGATGGTGGTGTTGTTGTGGAACTCTCTCCCCGGTGCCTCTTTGTTGTGGGTTTCGACGCCATTGAATTAAAAAAAATAAACTTTACCAATGATTTTTCCCCCAAACTTCAGTCACACAGTCTTGCAAACACTTGGCGTGCACACTGATTTCTTCCCCCAAACTTGATGAATTTGTGGCAATTATGGTGATTGAAGATGAAGAATTTGAAGATGGGTTACTCACTCTCAAGTGCAAGATGAATTCCCACAATAAGACCCCTAATTCGTGGCTTTCAGATTTTAAATTGAATATATGTGATGAACTTGGGTTGTGAGGGTGTGTTTATATAGAAGTGGTGTGATGGAGAGAGTCGTGGGATTCGAATAATAGACTGAAGTAGGTGATTGTGTTAATGAAGTGGAAAGATGGAGTGTGAGTTTTAAAATCGTGGGTAGATAGTGGGGGTTATGTATGGGAATGGGTAGTTTATGTGAGGAAGAAGTGGGGTTTCAATTGGGAATAAGAAGTAGTGGGCGTGTGTAACTACCGAACCAAACTTGTTTAAATTCCAGGACCCCTGCCCCGGCCGGGGGTAACAAGCTTACAAGGCCCGCCCCGGTAGGCATGCCTACTGTAATTAGACTTGGGGGGACCCTTGCCTCGGCGGGGGGTATAGTGCTAGAGGAGCCCGCCCCGATGGGGGTGGGTTTTGTTAACTGATTCTGTTTTGCTCCTTTCTTCACTTCAACTCCCAACCATTATCATATTGAGATCCTGCAAAGCCAGAAAATAAAAGAGTTAGACATGGTGGAGAGATTATCAAGAACATGAAACTTATCTAATTAATCTATGAACTTATTATATAGTACTAATTATGCTAAACTATAATTTGACAATTATGATTAAAAATGTGAAAAATAAAAGTACGATTGGGTTACCTCCCAATTAGCGTTTGATTTTAAGTCGTTCAGCCTGACTACTCCCTGTTTATGGTACATCGAATAATGTGATTGCGATGACATCCGTGTTGGATTTACCACCCCAATAATTCTTCAGCCTCTGACCGTTGACCTTGAACGTTTCTAATGGATTCCTACTATAGAGTTTAACGGTGCCATGTGAGAAAACTCTTTTGATGGTGACTGGTCCCGACCATCTTGACTTAAGCTTTCCTGGGAACAACCTCAACCGTGAGTTGAACAATAGGACTGATTGCCCCGACTCGAACGTTCTGTGCATGATTTTCTGGCCGTGCCATTTTTTGACCTTTTCTTTGTATAGCTTAGAGTTTTTGTAAGCTTGAAGTCGGAATTCGTTGAGCTCATTTAATTGAAGTAGTCTCTTTTCCCCCACAGTTGCTTGATCAAAGTTAAGTTTCTGAATCGCCCAAAGAGGCCTTGTCTTTGTAGACTTTCACCCCAGAGGTGACAAGCTTTCCCATAGACCAATTGATATGGTGACATACCAATTGGTGTTTTGTACGTAGTTCGGTAGGCCCATAGTGCATCGTCTAACCTGAGAGACCAATCCTTTCTATTTGGGTTCACCACCTTTTCTAAGATTCTCTTCACCTCAGAGACCAATCCTTTCAGCTTGCCCACTTGTTTGGGGGTGATATATTGTTTCCACCTTATGGTTGACCCCATACTTCGCCAAGAGAGCTGTAAACAATTTGTTGCAGAAGTGACTACCTTCATCACTTATAATAGCTCTTGGCATACCAAATCTCATAAAAATATTCTTCTGCAAGAATTTGAGGACCACTTTGGCATCGTTAGTTGGGAGTGCTGCAGCTTCAACCCATTTTGAGACATAGTCAACTACAAGCAATATATATTGATTACCGAATCATGATGGAAATGGCCCCATAAAATCCATGCCCCAAACGTCAAAAATTTTAACTTCCAAAATTGTTTGTAGTGACATCTCATTCCTTTTCGATATGTTGCCCACCCTTTGGCATCTATCACAACTTTTAACAAACTGGTGGGAATCCTTGAACAATGTAGGCCAATAAAACCTGGCTTGAAGCAATTTTGCCGTTGTTCGCTCATTACCTTAATGTCCCCCTGAAAGTAGTATGCACACAAGCCAATCATGTTTGATGATAAAGCATATACTTTGTAACAATCTTATTCATTTATTAATAAAAAGTATTAATTTATTAAAGGCTTTTAATTATCTCGCATGATCTTGCTTTTTATAATATGTGATAAACCCATAGTTTTAAGCAATGCTTTTAGAATAATGATGATGATCATTCTAATGAGATCTAAATTCTTAGGCGACTTAAAAACTAAAATAGTTCCCAATCATTGGATTACTAAATTGGGGATTAGTGAACCGGATAGATTGGTACATACGCTGCTTGCTCATTGGATGAGGATGATTGATCTCATGATCATTTGTGTGGAGACACTAAAGCAAGTATGTAGGTGCTTATTAGAGAATAAGTTCACCGAACGTGGCTCGCTAAGGAATACCTAATGGAGTTTTATTTGCTGTCAATAGGAATTTCAGTAGTGATAGTAGTACAAGTAATCCTTGGACTTGAGATCATCATAGTATCTTGTGTATGATGAGTTATACTTTGACTTATTCCTTAAGACCCTTAGGGTATATCAAAGGGTATGTTGGGTATAATAAGTTGTACATGGAGATAATGTATGATCAATAAAGAATCTACCACTTCTAATAAAAGAAGAGAAATGTCCTATGTGATTCGATAAATGACAACCTAGTAGTCCTTGGTTATAGGCGAGAATGAAATTAGAAAGGAGTTTCTAATTTGCATTATTTGAGTTCATGCATTTAAGAGTCGAAATACATATAATTAAATAAAATAAGACTTGACAAAGAATTCCATGTCTTATATTTAATTGGGACATTGTATGGTGGAAGGATTGAATTATGCAGTAACTATTTACTCAAAGGTTCTTTAATGATTAATGTTAAAATCTATATTATCCGAAAAGTCGTTGATCGCTAGGAGGCTTATCCTATTGTAGAATAAATATTATTTAAATAAATTAATTGTTTAATTTATTTATTTAAATAAGATTAGAATTGTTCTAATTGATTTATTCTGCTTAGGTTTAATATGGAGAACCTAAAGGGTCACACCATAAAAAGAAAGAATAATTATTTAAGAAGTTAATGGCATAATCGTAATAATATGTTAAGTATATTTAATTTAATCTATGGTGATAGAATAAATTAAATAGCTTAATATTTATTATTTAATATTTTAGAAATATTAAATATAAATTAATAAGAGGAGTCTTATTAATATTATTACAATTATTATTATTTTAATTTCTAAAAGAGTTTAGGAATTAATTTAATATAAGTACTCTCATTTATTCCTAATTGGATTAGGAAGGAAAATTAGTTAAAGGAGTTTAATTAATTATCTCTAATAAGATTAGGGAGCTTAATTAATTAAAAGAATTTAATTAATTAAATAAATCCCAATTCCTTAATTGTTAAGGTGGGTTGCCCACATCTATAAATAAGAGGAGTCTTATTATGGGTGGTATGGGTTGTTGACTTTAAAAAGTACGTAATAATTCCAAGTTGTTGGGAGTATGCCTTTTCTATAGAGATAGAAAACTAGGGTTAGCCATAACACCCATCTTCTTGAATTTTCTTCTTCCTTGGTGGATTACCTCTAGAGGCCAAACATTTGGGTGGCTAACGTTGATCAAAGGAAGGAACCAAACCCGGTGGATTCAAGATTGAACGCGAAAGGATTTGGAGGTGAACTTGTACCTGAGGAAGCTCGATCTTCAAGGGTATGATTTATTCTTTATCTTTTCGTTTAATTAATAATTATGCATAAAGGTTGATCCGGGTATATGGTTTGTAAAATTTTTAAACTCTGATTTTTACACGCTTCCGCATTATTTTGCAATTTGATTGCGCACATGAATATTACAAACCTAACACCCCCATACGCAGAAAAATGACACTCATGCAATATACTATTCACCTCGCTGTAAGGCACAAACCTTCTAATCATTTTGTCGGCGCACTGTTTGAATAGGTATGGCTCATCCCACATGCACCACTTGACGTCATGTAAGAATTTCTTCTTCTGCTGACGAGTAAGATCTGGGGAAGGATGTTGCTCACTAGATAGTTCGCGAAGTCCGCGTACCATGGAAATTCTATATTTATCCCAAATAATTGCTCATCCGAGAATGACTCATTGATTACACATTTGTCTTCTTCCTTTGTACCCTGATTTTCCATCCTAGACAAATGATCGGCAACTTAATTCTCCATCCCCTTTCTATTTTTTATTTCTAAATCAAATTCTTGGAGAAGGAGAATCCATCGGATCAGGCGTGGCTTAGCATCTTTTTTCGAAATTAAGTACTAAATAGCCGAGTGATCTGTGTAAACTACCACCTTTGTTCCGATCAAATAAGCCCGAAATTTATCGAATGTATATACTACTGCAAGTAATTCTTTTTCCATAGTTATGTAATTCATTTGAGTCTCCGTAAGTGTCTTACTTACATAGTATATGGCATGAAATACCTTCTCTCAGCGTTGACCCAAAAAAGCCCCAACCGCATAGTTGCTCGTATCACACATTAACTCGAAAGGCATATTCCAATCTGGTGTGACAATTACTGGAGTTGAAGTCAATTTCTTCTTCAATAGTTCGAATGCCAATTTACACTCCTCATCAAACTTGAAAATTGAATCCTTCTCTAAAAGACTGCATAAAAGGTTTTGCAATTTTAGAGAAGTCTTTTATAAATTGTCTGTAAAACCCGGCATGTACCAAGAAACTTCAAACTCCCTTAACTGAGCTTGGTGGAAGCAGTTTTTCAATCATTTCCAACTTTGCCTTATCAACCTCTAATCCGTGAGCTGAGACCTTGTGCCCCAAAATTATGCCTTCCTCAACCATGAAATGACATTTTTTCCAGTTAAGTACAAGATTCGTGTCCGTGCATCTTTGTAACACCATCACCAAATTATCTAGACAAGCATCAAAGTTGTTTCCATAGACAGAAAAATCGTCTATGAAGACTTCCACGTTTTTCTCCACCATGTTTGAGAAAATGGCCATCATACTTTGCTGGAAAGTAGCCGGTGCATTACATAAGCCGAACGACATTCTCCTGAATGCAAATGTGCAATATGGGCATGTGAAAGTAGTCTTCTCTTGGTCTTCAGGGGCAATGACGATCTGATTATAACCCAAATATCCATCCAATAAGTAGTAGTACTCATGTCCCGCTAATCTGTCCTACATTTGATCGATAAAGGGAAAAGGGAAGTGATTTTTGTGGGTTGCCTTATTTAATTTATTATAGTCCATGCAAACCCTCCAACCAGTCATTGTCCTTGTCGAAATTAGCTCGTTGTCTTCATTTTGTACCACGGTCATTCCTCCCTTTTTCGGAACCCATTGAACTGGACTGACCCACTTACTGTCTGAAATTGGATAGATGATACATGCATCCAACCATTTCAGTATTTCCTTCTTCACTACTTCTTTCATGATTGGATTGAGCCGTCTCTGTTGCTCTACTGCCGATTTTGCATGGTCTTCCATCAGAATTTTGTGCATGCAAAAGGATGGGCTAATTCCTTTAATATCCGCGATTGTCCATCCTACAGCCGATTTATGTTCCCGAAGCACCCTCACCAACTTTTCTTCCTGCACTTCGTTAAGTGAAACAGAAATAATAACAGGTAAAGAATTAGAAGTGCCTAAATAAGCATACCTGAGGTGTTTAGGTAGTCGCTTTAGCTTAAGAGAAGGTGGCTCCTCCAATGATGGTTTCATTTTAGTTGTGGATCTTTCCTCCGAGTGCAATGGTTCAAATGGTGTTTTAATTCTGCTAACTCATGGCGAGAAGTCTAGCATCTGCAAGTAATCCACAAATTTTGGATCATCGAACTCTTCATCTCCCAATAGTGTCGTTTCCAATGGATCGTTAGCCAAACTTTTACCCATGTCTTTGCTGATTATCTAGTCAATGATATCCATTCTGAAACATTCTTCTTCATCCGTAGGGAATTTCACGGCCTTGAACACATTAAATTTTACTTCTTGATCTTAGACCCTCATAGTTAGTTCACCTTTTTGTATGTCGATGAGTGTCCTACCCGTAGCCAAGAAAGGTCTCCCTAGGATAATTGGGATGTTCTTATCTTCCTCAAAATCCAAAATAATGAAATCCGCGGGGAATATAAACTTGTCAACCTTAACCAATATATCCTCTAAAATGCCTCTCGGGTACATGACTGACCTATCCGCCAACTGTAATGAGATGTTTGTAGGCTTTGGAGCTGGCAGACCCAATTCTGTATAAACTGATAACGGCATAAGGTTCACACTCGCCCCCAAATCACATAAGCACTTATTGAATGCCATGTTCCCAATCGTGTATAGAATGGTGAAACTCCCCGGATCTTTCAACTTTGGTGGCAACTTTCGCTGTAAAACCGCACTACACTCCTTTGTTAATGCCACTGTCTCAAAATCTTCCAACTTCTTTTTCCTGGACAGAATCCCTTTCATGAATTTAGCATAACTTGGCATCTGCTCCAGGGCATCTACAAATGGGATGTTAATCTGAAGTTTCTTAAAAACTTCCAAAAATTTCGCAAACTGCTTATCTAATTTCTGTTTTTGGACTCTCTGCTGAAACAGCGGTGGAGGATACCCAACTGGCTTTCCATCTAACTTTGTTTTCTCAATTTGCTTATCCTCACCTTTCTTTTCTTCAACCACTTTGTTCTCATCAACTTTGTCATCCGTTCTAGCTGAATTTTTTGCACTTGTCCCATCCAGCTGTTTTCCACTTCTCAAAGTGATTGCCTGACATTGCTCATGATTTCCTTTAGGATTTCTTTTAGTGTCACTCAGTAAAGTCCCTTATGGTCTATTGTTCAATGCTAAGGCAATTTGTCCCATCTGATTTTCTAGATTCTTGATGGCCATTGCTTGATTTTTCATCACTACCTCATTGCTTGTTATATAATTGGACAACAACTCCTCTAAATCTGATTTCCTCTCTTGATGTTGAACTGGTTGTTGATGATTCTGAAATCCTGGGGGATATGATGGTCGTGGTGCTTGTTGATGCTGATTATTACTCCATGAAAAGTTAGGATGATTCCTATTCCCCTGATTGTATGCATTCTGGTACGTATTCTGTGGAATTCTGTTGTAGCTACCCACAAATTGCATTGACGTTGGGTTGATTGTACATTGATCTGTAGGATGCTCACCCGCGCATAATTCACAAATAACTACAACCTGTTGTGCCTATACCCCTGACATAACATCCAACTTCTTAGAGAGTGCTAAAATTTGTGCTTGTATTGTCGTCACTCCATCTATTTCTAACATGCCAGCTACCTTCTTCTGTGTCATTCTTGCCGTGGGCCACTGGTAGTTGTTAGCTGCCATAGTCTCTATCAATTCGTAAGCCTCCTCATAACTTTTAGCCATAAATACTCCACCCGAAGCTGCATCAATACTGGTTCTGATATTTCCGTTCAATCCATTATAAAATGTATTAATCTGCAACCACTTAGGCAATTCATGATGCGGGCACTTTTTAAGCAATTCCTTGTATCTTTTCCATGCCTCATATAGTGACTCCCCATGTTGTTGTTCAAACATAGTTATCTCATTCCTCATTTTTGTAGTTTTTGCTGGTGGGAAGAATTTTGCAAGAAATTTCTGAGCGAGGTCTTCCCAAGTAGTTATTAATCCCGACGACAGAGAATGTAACCAACTCTTCGCCTTGTCCCGTAGAGTAAATGGGAACAAACGAAGTCTCACCGCGTCATCCGACACCCTATTGTACCTAAAGGTCTCACAAATCTCCAGAAAGCAAACTAGGTGTTCGTTCGGATCATCATTTGCTAAACCCCCAAACTGAACAGAATTTTGAATCATTTGAATCGTCCCAAGCTTGATTTCAAAGGTGTTCGCAGCTATAGCAGGCCTGGTGATACTTGACTGTAGCTCAGTCACCTTGGGTGTAGCAAAATCCCTCAACTCTTTCTGATCTTTGGCAGCCATTGCTTCTTCTTTTTTAGAGTTTTTGAATTCTTCTCGTGTTTCCTTGATCCACTTACTTAGCCTTTGGAACCATTTCTCAATGTCGTCCTCAAAAGGAAACAAGTTTGGATTTTTGGACCGCATTTGCATAAACCAACTTCAAATACCTGAAATAAGACGAACAAAACAAAAATAAAAATGTTTAAGTAAAACTGGACTAATTAAACTGATATCGTAAAATTTTAAAATCTATACTAAAATACTCCCCTGCAACGGCGCCAAAAACTTGTTGGGTAAAATCTAGCTACACACAAAACGCAAGTATACGTGGTCAACAAGTAATATAATAGTAAGTAGAGTATCGATCCCACAGAGAAAACTTAGTAAGAATTTGACTTCACAATTATCAGTTTCTTATTAATCCTAATTTTATTAAACTATTCAAATCAATGATTAAAATTATTAAAACCAAATTATTAAAAATACTATGATCACCAAAACAATCACAAATATTAAAAAATGAAATTTCAAACAATTATTGGAGAATTAGGCTTACGACTTCACCCTAAGCTTCACTCTAATTTTTACACCTTTATTCCAGTTTAATTAACTATCCCAGTTTATTAATCAAGAACACGTATGTAGCACTAGCCACTTCTCGATGTACTAATACAGTATTAACTTAAATCCACAATTAAGATAGAAACAAGTTAAACACCTTAATAAACTAACTCACTATATCTCTATTCGAATTATAATTGAAGAAGGTTTAAGTTTAAGTCCTTTATCTGATTATATTCGATGTCAAGCATATCTCAACCTTAACATTCATCAAGATTTTATTCATTCACAGAATTCAAGAACACATGCTATATTAACTAAGTCTAGACTCATACTTCCTCTCTCGAATTCATACAAGTCCACAAAGAACTGTTGATCAGGAAATTCATAAATTCAAGCTCAAATTAATATAGATAAACTGGATAATAGCTTATTAAACTGAAAATCAAAGTTACATAATCATCGTTTCACTTAAAGATCCATCATAAGCCTAAAAAGTAAATTAGTTCATCATCAATGAATTAATAACTGAATAAATTAAACATAACATCATTTCAATTATAAATATAAAACTAAGAAGAAGAATAATGCAGAACACCCTTCACGTTAGCCTTAATCCACAATCGATATGAACGTTCCTTCAAAATCTTCACTCAAATGCTCAATATGAAAAGTCAATAATTAACCTCTGATAATTGCCTTGTGTGCTCTCCCTTGATCTTGTGTTTGTGTTAATATATATATCCACAAGCAATCTCTGTTCAATTCCATGCCAACTAGAGTCCTAAAGTCATGCAAGAACCAAAATCCAAGTTCCAGGAGTGTTTGAGCCAAGATAAGACAACTCAGACTCGGCACTTTAGCCTTTGCCTACGGGGTGTATACGTGAAACGCCTACCGACGGGCATGTTCATCGCAAAACATAATTAAAGAGCCCCCTTCCTACTTTGGGTTTATAAGCCTAAATAGGCTGCCCTTTGGACGGCTAGCCTTCTACAAACTGACTTTGGATAATCTCTTAACTTGCTCAAATAATGCTCTAAATGCCTCCTTTTTTAATCATTTACCACACCAACCATCCTACACACAAAATAACAATAAACAAGTAAAAATGAACATAAAAGCAAGGAATTAACAACAATTAAACTTGAATTAGAAATCAATTCGTGGATATAAAATCAACTTATCAGCGGCCGCGCTGCTCCTGGTGCAAACCAAGACATGGTTGTTCCTGCAGAAGGTCAGTGCACATCCGCCATGCACATATATAAATAATCATGCACAACACATATGTTATTATGTGAATAACTAATTTTGACCCTTCATCAAAACATATCATAAGTCATTATTCATTTTCATTTAATCAAGACTTCCTTTGTTAAGCTAACAAGGTCTTTCATGTCTAGTCATTACACATGCTACATGGTCCTTTGGTCTCAACTATACATGCTCGTTAGTTACATCATGTATTTCAAGTATGAAGTCTTCACTTAGACTTATCGCATTCCATGCTCAACTACTTTACAATTCTCATGACTAGTTAATATGCTTGTCAATCATGTCTAAATTCATGATGGTCCATATGTTCAGAATACTAATAGGGTACTCAATAAAAAAGTTGGTTTTCAAATTCAACATTTTTATTGAAAATCTCATGTTAAACCAACTAAGCATGCAAAGTTACTTCATTTACTATACATCATGCTCTCCTATATAAACATTAGAACATATAAGAATATTCACAAGTTCATATATAATTCATCAAGTTTGTATTTAAAACCCTATGTCTCCCTTAGTAAATCATCAAAACTTAAGCATACAAAGTAAGTCCATGTACTCTATGTCGTGCTTTTACATTTATCGATTCAAATTATGATAGCATGCTTTCAAGCTCAAAACTTAATGTATACATAGCTTACTTACACATAGCCTTTTACTTAAAATTTTCCCTTTTAATCATGCTTGAATATCTTGTTAGGAATAAGCATGTGAATGATATTCCTATTTATATATGATTTGATTATGACATATATGAATAAATATGCAAGTATGCTTGCATTAAGAAAAGCTATAAAGTCCTTTGATAGATAATAGAAACATATGTACAAGGACTTAAAATAAATTGATCAAATATGTTAGGATGATCCTACATAAGCAAAACAGCTTTGTAAAGTTCTTAAAAAGAAATGATGTACAAGGACTATAAATATAGAAAGATCAAGTTTGTTAGGTTGATCTTATAATGTAATAGATAGGCTTGTCTGTTCGTCGAGCACTGCACCAAAAATCATAGTATGCCAGGAGAGTTAAGGAAAACTCGAGAGCTATCAAGGCAGAATCGTAGTCTGCAAGATAGTAGATCTCGGAGTTTGTAGACTGCTAGGAGAGACGAGGAAGGATCGTAGTATGTCGAGAAGAACATCCTCAAAGCCATAATCTGCCGAGGATGTCATGTTCAGGATCGTAGAGACAGCCTGTCTATAACCTAAGGCAGAATCGTAGACTACACTCAGAGTTGTAGAGTCTACTGATCAATTCAGAGGTAGAGATCGTAGTCGAGCAAGATCAGACGAAGACAACGAGCATAAAGAAAGAAATCGTAGAGTGTCAAGATCTGATCTCGGAGTCGTAGTGTCTGTACAACCCAAGGTAGAATCGTAGAGTACAGAACTAAGGCTTCAACAGATGTGCTCACAACGCCAAGGCTGAATCGTAGAGCAAACACTATTCTCAACAAAGGAGCACTCCCTGAATATCCAAAGTAATGAAGCCTCTGGTCTGAGCTGCAAAGATACATTCCACCTAAGGGAACTAGAGAGCACTCAACGAATGGCATGCAAGCTAACAGAAGATCTAAGAACCAACCCAATCAACATACAGATTAAGTTGTGAACCCATTCAAGATGAAGTCTTCCACAAGTTGATCAGAAGAAGACTTCATTCAAAGAAACTTACTAAGGAAAGTCAGCAAATGCAGTAGCTGTCAAGTGAACAGAAGACAGTGATCTTAAAAATAACTAGGATTGCAGTGTTTGCCAAACAAAGAAGGAACTGATGGAGTGTACACGAAGATACTGGTCAGATTTTGAAGAACAAGGCTAAAGTGATTAAGCACTAGGTTAGTCCATTGATGATAAGTGAACGGGAGATCACAAGGGGAAAGTGAGCTGGGCATGCCACAAATCTGAAGTGTCTTGCTATTCAGAAGAGGCCAGAACAAGGAACATGCCATCAGTATCTGAGAACAGTCGAGGCAAATAGAAGTGTTGAAGTACTGCATAAAAGAAGGAAGAGGTGTTCTTTATTGAAGATCCAATAAACACTCTTCAAGATCGTAATGTTGTCTCTACTTGTCAATGAGCAATATTCAACAAGACACTATGATCATATCAAAGAAGATATGCATCAGAATTGTAGAGTTCGGTCATCTGAAGGTTGAAGTACTGACAACGGTTCAATCTGAAGATTGATATTCGAACAGAGCTTATTGAGAGCATCGATGCAAAAGGACAACCTTTGATCGAGAAATTAGATGGAGGAAATAAAGTTGACTACCTGCCCGGGACATCAAAGTGACATCTCTGACGGGGTAGGTGAAACAGTAGACTGCAGTGTCAGAAAGACATAAAGGGGATGTCATGTCACATCTGCAGTCTACACCAAATAACTCGAGATCTGCGAAGCAATTCAAATAGTTTTCAACGGCTACATTCTAACGGGAAGATTGGGAAGGAGTATAAATCAACAAAGCTACAAAGATCAAGAGTGGCTGATGATTGCTAAGTTACAAAATCATTGAGTTGTTAGAATGATATATTGTTGACTCTACGAGTTCCACCAGAGCTAAACAGAACAAGTCTCAGTGACAGTGAGATTACAAAGGTGGAAGTGAAGCTACTTTGAAAAAGGACTTGAATAGACTAAAGCTTCACTCAACAAAGATGAGAATGCCACTGAAGATGGCAGCTAAGCTGAGAGCCGAGAAGGCCAAGAAGATAGCATTCAAAAAAGTGGCAGAGTATAAAGAAGATCAAAAGAGCCACTCTACGAATCACCATGAACCAAAAGCTGAAACAGAACAAGTGCAGAACCATGTCTGCAAAACATTCAAGAAGGGTTCAGGGATTGCTAAGTGCCAGACTAAGTCTACCAAAAGCTCAGAGACTTAGCAAATCCAAATGGTGATGGTGCACAGCTGACGTCGGATGAAGATGAGCAGAAAAGAGTAAATATCAGTTGCACCAGATAAGATGTGGTCCAGACTCCAAGTAGAATGCAAAGAGGACCACGCCAAGCTGCTAAGTATAAAAGATGTTCAAGCTTAAAGACATCTTAGTAGCTCAGCACCAACAACAACAACTATAACAAGAAGCTAGGGCTTGAGGGGTCCTTGTTCGGAGGGACTAAATGAAGTTCCAAGCCTGCTGGGCTTGAAGAGTTCTTAGTGAACTGAAGTTCCAAGGCTGTTGGCCTTGAAGAAATCTTAGTGATTTAGGATGCTGCCCTTCTTTAGTGGAAATCCTGCTAGTTGAAAGCAGAAGAGTGGATTAGGAACTTGAGTCTCTGAACCACTTAAAATCCCTTGTGTCATTTACTTTATATCATTTACATTATGTACTTAACTACTATAATTGATGTGTATGTATTAACTGCTTACCACTGAACTAACTCTAAGAACAATGTATGTATGATTATGAATATATCAATGAAGGGGATCTTTTACTTATTCCGCTATGCTTGAAAAGATTCTTATGTTTGTCATATGCTAAATCATTAGGAATATGAAATATACGCGAAAAGTATTTAAAACTAAAAGGATCTATTCAGCCCCATCTTCTAGATCTATTATGTGCCTACTGAGAACTAACATATCTCATACTATTTCAACAATATAAACTAGTATTTTGGTCCATTATCAGAACTTAACATGTTGAGACTTAAGGTCAGAACATGCATTACACTATGTTTATTAAACTAGTTTCCAAATCTTTAAGTTTTCTTTGAATGCATACTAACCTAAGCCAAAATAACTTATAATTTTCATAACAACACCTATTCATGTCCTAAGTTCATTTATATACATGTTCAACTTAAGTAGCATGCTCATGACATCTTAAAGAGCCAACATCAGTAACTATGATAGGTAACCCACGCGGTCGTGCGGTGAAGGACTAGGGAAGTTGCGCAGCCGCGCCACTTCGTCTAGAGGCAAAATAATATGGCTCTGCTTCTGCAGAGCCTCAATCACAAGCATTTCTAATAGCTTCTGTCGCAACACAAACTACTTCTAGACATGCATACATACTTAATTAACACAATGGCATGATATATCCCACTAATCAACAGAGAATTCATGAGAATTGTAAGAATTTGACAAAACTCAACTCAAGAACACAAAAATAGAATTTTATACCTCTTGAAGCTTAATTGAATTCCTCAACACAATGATTATACTCCCTCACTTTCTCAGCAACTCACCCTCTTCTTACACTTATCAGACAATTTTCAAGCAACTGAGAATGAGAAGGATTTGGCTGCCATTTATAGAGAAATGACTGCCCAGTCCATAGCTTTGTTCCATTGTTTGATTCAATGTAGATTGAGAAGAAATGTTGGGTATAGAAGGGTTAGCCAACTGCCAATTCTTAGCCATCATCACAACCATCTCTAGCTTCATCATTTTCCTCTTAGCCTTTTTCGTTTTGCTGAGTTTAACGTAATAGTAGGGGATAGGCCATTGGCCTAATACGCAACTAGTGTAAAACCCCGACTTTTATTAAATAAAAATCTAATTTAATTTATGATTATTATTTTTTAAAATTTAAAAATGTTAAATTGTTAAATGGTCAAACGAACATTTAATCGGATAAATGAGCTAATAAAAGAGGATGAATTAAATTTTTGGAATGGTGGGACATGAGATATTGGCTAAATAATTTTAGCAAGGGAAAAACCCCATCATTTTATTTTCCTACACACTCTCCCATAGCCAATTTTCAACAAAAGGGAAGATAGAGAAAGAAAGAAAAAGAAGGAGAAAAAGAGGAAGGAAGTGAGGAAAAGAAATGGAGAAAAGGAAAAAGGAAGTCACGGGAATCATTCACACCCTCTTCTTTCCCATAATCAGCAGAAAATAGAGAGAGAGAGAGAAAAAAAAAGAGAGAAGAGCCATCAACCCTCTCCCTCATTCCATCCTCCCGTAGCCATGTTCAGGAGAAGAAGGAGAGAAGAGAGAAAGGAAAGAGAAAGAGAGGAAGAAGAAGAATGAAGGAATAAACTCTTTAAAGGTAATTAATAAAACCTTGATTAATCCTTTGATTTTCATCATAGAAGTTAAGTTTTCTGATGTTGGTGTATTTATGTTTGTATGTGATAGAGTAAAATTACAAAAAAAATATGAATCAAAGGAAAGAAATCAAGAAAGTAAAAGAAGAACAAAATCTGGAAATTTTCAGAAAAATTAGTTTATTACTTGATTTTGTAAAACCAAAACTTTTCATCTCTTTAATTTTTCTAAGAGTTTGATTTATTAAAAGTTGGGTTATAGGGGATCATGATGGATCCAAATTAATAAGGAAGTATATGATAAAGATTTTATATTTAATCCATGTCATAATAGAATTTAAGATCAAAAAGTTGGGCATATGTTTGAGGATGAACAAAAGTTATGTTGAGGACTTAAATCAAACTTGTAAAAGTGTTGATGGTTAATTTATGTGTAAAATCTAAGGAGGAGGATCTATAGATTAAGAAGTTATGGAAATATTCTAATTTGAAAGACCTAAAAATGATTTAAATTGAAGTTGTGATGAAAGTTTTCGTAAAACATGTTAAACGATGAAAAACTTAGTCTTGGGGGACTTTGGAGCCAAATTTCAGAATAATTAATGAATCTAAAAAATTATGAAATCATGGGGGTTTTGTAGTGCATGTTACAAGCTTTCCATATCCTCGAAAACGGACTAATTTCGATAACGGATGAAGAAGTTATGAAGATTTGAAGTATGTGTGTCAAAAGTTGCAAAATCTGGAAAATTGGAGTTAAGTGCCAAGGGTCGAACGCCTAGGCGCTAGGCTCGGTGCTTAAACTCTGTTCTTGGGCGCCTAGGCGCTTGCCCAAGGCCAAATTTGGGCGCCTAGGCACTGGTCAAGTGTTAAGCCAAAATCTGTCCTTACGTCCTTTAGTAAATTGGACATAACGTTTTAATACGAACTCTGATTGAGGTGTGATTCAGGATGATTTGGAAAGATAACGAGTAGACCTAAAACTTTTGTTCTTTATGTTTTGAGATTTGAGGTCGGTATCAAGGCCTACAATGGCTATTTTAGGGACTGATGTGCATTCAGAGGCAATCGGCTGAGGACGTCGGGCATGCATGTATACAACGTGTAATGTTTTCGACGATAAAGGTTGTTATTCTAAGTTGTAAAACATGAACATTATTAAATATAATGATATTATGCGATAAATAAAGACAACTTAAATGAATATGTTATTCGAGATAAATATGATTTGATGTTGATCCTTACTTTTAATAAAATTTAAATTATTTATAGCAAGATATTGATTTGATTCTTACGTAAGAAGCCACTCAGTATTTTATTCAATAATCGTCACAGTAGTTATTGCACAATGATTTATATTATTAATTCTTAATTACGTAAGAAGTCACTCAGTCTTTTATTCAATAATTGTCATAGTAGTTATTGCACATATTATGAGTATGATATTGTGAGTATGATATTGTGAGTATAATATTGTGAGTATAATATTGTGAGCCAAATTTTGGAATAATTAATGAATCTAAAAAATTATGAAATCATGGGGGTTTTTTAGTGCATGTTACAAGCTTTCCATAGCCTCGAAAATGGACTAATTCCGATAACGGATGCAGAAGTTATGAAGATTTGAAGTATGTGTGTCAAAAGTTACAAAATCTGGAAAATTGGAGTTAAGTGCCAAGGGTCGAATGCCTAGGCACTAG
This sequence comes from Panax quinquefolius, assembly GCA_020205615.1. Lineage (NCBI taxonomy): Eukaryota > Viridiplantae > Streptophyta > Magnoliopsida > Apiales > Araliaceae > Panax > Panax quinquefolius. The sequence continues at coordinate 101,560 of JAINUW010000338.1, forward strand.
GCTCGGTGCTTAAACTTTGTTCTTGGGCGCCTAGACACTTTCCCAAGGCCAAATTTGGGCGCCTAGGCTCCTAGTCAAGTGTTAAGCCAAAATCTGTCCTTACGTCCTTTAATAAATTGGGCATAACATTTTCATACGAACTCTGATTGAGGTGATTCAGGATGATTCGGAAAGATAACGAGTAAAACTAAAACTTTCATTCTTTATATTTTGAGATTTGAGGTCGGTATCAAGACCTAAAATGGCTATTTTAGGGACTGATGTGCATTCAGAGGCAATCGGAGGACGTCGGGCATGCACGTATGAAACGTGTAATATTTTCGACGATAAAGGATGTTGTTCTAAGTTTTAAAACATGAACATTATTAAATATAATGATATTATGCGATAAATATAGACAACTTAAATGAATAATAAATTATTAGTTGGTTTATATGTTATTCGAGTTAAATATGATTTGATGTTGATCCTTACTTTTAATAAAATTTAAATTATCTATAGCAAGATACTGATTTGATTCTTACGTAAGAAGTCACTCAATATTTTATTCAATAATCGTCACAGTAGTTATTGCACATTAATTTATATTATTGATTCTTAATTAAGTAAGAAGTCACTCAGTCTTTTATTCAATAATTGTCACGGTAGTTATAGCACAGTGACTCATATTATTTGATATGATATAATTATACCAGTTGGAAGTATTGTGAGTCTATGTTAATAATTGTGAATAATTATTGAAAGATTGAAAATGTGTAAATAATTGATGAATAAAAGGTGTTGATTAAAGATAAGTATGATATACAGATATTTGTTTAATTATTTTTTTTTTACAAAAGTAAGTTTGGCAGGACTTGCCGACACTCTACTTTTTCTAAAGTAGTATGGACCACAACTCTATTGTTGAACAAATTTTATTAAAACGTGTACAAGTTGGTTTAATTTTCTCTGTGGGACCATAAATTCCACTACCATTATTATAAACCTCATTTGGTTATTTTGTCAAAGCGTGTGTGCTAATTGTTTCCTCAATTTTCAGTATAAATAGGTTGCCCGGTTGAGCAACTAAATACACACCATCACTATACTAAAAATATAAAATTCTTTTACTATAATATTGTGAGTATTTCTATTGAGTGTAATATTACTCCAAGTGTAGATAAGGTATGCAAGCATCGTTTAAGTTGATCAATTTCATAGAAAGCAGAATCAAGTCACATACTAAGGTAAGGGATATCATTATTGTGGTAAGAGGGTATCATTTTTATGGTAAAAGGAATATCATTTTCTTTCATATTCCATATTATGATAAGATATTATTATTCGTTTATTCAGTTTATCATTAAATGGTGAAAAGTCTTGGAAGGATTAGAATATCCTTAATAGTTTGTGCTTCATCTATTATTATGTTAGCAATTTGGACTTTGGATAATTAAGTTGAAAATCACTAAGATCTATTTTATCTTATTGTTTTGATTATTTATGTTCATTCATTATATATATCATTGTCATCATCCTCATGTTTATATTATGGTGAAAGTCATCTATGGCCGTAGTGCATAGATGGACTTGGTATGATTATGATCAGAGATTATTCGGTGTAATCATGACTGTAATGTTACAAATGATGTGGTAAAAGTCATATTTGGCCCGTAGTGCATAGATGGACTTGGTATGATTATGACCAGGGATTATTCGGTATAATCATAACCGTAATGTTACTAATGATGTGATAAAAGTCATCTTTGGCTGTAGTGCATAGATGGACTTGGTATGATTATGACCAGGAATTATTTGGTATAATCATGACTGTAATTGAAAACACAAATATCCTTAGTCGTAGTGCATGGATAATTCATGGTCGTGATACTATTGAGATGAGTCTCAGCGTTATTGATTTTACAGTTGTATGTCTTAGGCTCTTATTGCAAAGATGAACTGTGGATTTACCTGATTATAAATATGAATTGTAAAATTAATTATAATCTGTGGTGGTTCAGGTGAAGACAGTTGATGAGAGTTCTCTTTGTCTTGGGTACAACAAAGAACTGTTGATGAGTATTACAGGAATAAAATATTAACGATGGATTTTTAATCTAGAGGAGATAATTGACATTATGTTCTACTTGACTCTTCTAATGGATTGTTGATTCCACTGCTATTATGGTTGAAAACTTTTATCTTCTACCATATGTTCTAAATATCTGATGAAGGCTATTGATAATTTAATTATCTTAAGTCATGATATTCTTTACTGGCTATTTATGCTCACCCTTTTACTTCACCACCCCTTTCAGGTAATAAAAGTGTAGCTGGGACTAGCAGAGAGAACAAGGGTATAAAGTGGTGATACAAATTAGTCACAAGCCTAATCAAATTATGAAACGGTTTGGCATAATAATTGTACTGAGAACTTAAAATGAGTGTAAAATATTTTATACATCATTTAATATTTAATTTTGGTGAACAATAATAGGGTGAGGTGAACTCGAATTTGGAAGCGTCAAAAATGCACTCCATTAGAATGAGGAGGACATAAATCTTCTCATTTTCCTTCGGGGACTTAAAATATTTGCTGATGTACTTTATATGGCATTGTAATAATTTAAATATGAATATTGTCGTATTATATACAATATTTGTATTAAAACTCACAGTATATGAGTCATCGTATTTTGCACGACAGTTGTATAAATGGAGTTGTCAGTAGTGTATTTTCTGGCAACCCAAGATGGGTGATGTACACCTATTTTGGGGGTGTCACAACTAGCAACTGAGACTTTTAATTTGGGACAAAGTTAAATTCTCAGTAACTGCTTAGCTCAATTCAGTTACTTTGTTATCCAAAAATGGGTTTTAATGTCCAAGTGTCACTATAATAGGAAATTTGGGAGTAATTATACACTCACATCATATAATCCATGTGCATTTTATCACACCGATATACTTTATTCGGATGTTATCACATTACATTACCTTCTTTATTAAAATAATAGTTTACAATATGTTCATGGTATTTTAATGTATACCCACACATATATTGTCACATAAGCACTTCATGATGTATTTATAACATATGGTTTCAATAAATACAAATATCCTTATATGGTTTCTATATATAATAAAGCCACTTTGCACTTTGCACTTTACACTTCATATTATGCATATAGGTAGTTACTATACATATACATTTAATTATCACATGCTTGCATACAACAATTAATAAATTATTTATCTTACAAATTAATTAACTAATCCATTCCTTATTAATCAATGACATTATTAATCTTTATAACAATTAAGAATCTTGTTATATTTATAAACACGTTGCTAATTGCTATTATATCTCTTATACTAATAATAGTCACATACTATTAATCACCATTAATATTTAACCGAAATTCTTTAATAACAACTAACAATTAATATAGATTAATTATTCGCTTAACAATTCTTTCGTTAATTAATATATTCATTAATATTTCCCATCACCGTGCCACACAAGGCTTTCAACGAGTTCATCAACAATTCCATATATTCTCAATTATTCAATTATTCAATATAATGGAATTGACTCATCTTGTAACATAAAATCATTTATATTCAAATAAATAGTCATTTCCATTAATATGTTCATTTAATAAGACGTGGAATTTCTCGGGTATTACAGGACTTTTACCACATCATTTGTAACATTATAGGTCATGATTATACCGATATAAAATTCATGGTCATAATCATACCAACAATTGTCCATCAATGCACTACGGGCCAATGATGACTTTCATCACAATATAAGCATGAGGATGATGACAATGATATAAGAATTCAATTAAATGAGAGCAAGGAAAAATTTTAAAGATTTATAATTCAATTATCCAGAATTCAATAATGTCCAAATTGTCAACATGATATTGCTTTGTGGAGTAAAATTTAAGCATAATATTGTATCAAAAATGATTTAGACAGAAAAGAAATCAATTTTTATCATGAATAGTACCCCAGGTGAATAGTACCCGAGTGAATAGTACCCTGTGAATAGTACTTCGGGAATAGTACCCCGAAATGAAAAGATTGAAAATTATCAATAATGTATAGAATAATATTTTCATGAAAAGATACTAGATGAAGTGCAAATTTCAAGGATATTCTACTACTTTCAAGGAGTATAGAAGCAATAATTTAACAAAACGAGTGTAGAATTCGGAATCTGAAACGAAATAATATTATTTACATACTACAGAGTATGGAAGAAAATATTATTTCTTACGAATATTGAACAAAAATAATATCCCTTACAAATATTAAACAAAAATAATATTCCTTTCGAATATTGAACGAAGACAATATCCATTATGAATATTGAACAAAAATAACATTCCTTACGAATATTGAACGAAAATAAAATTCCTTACGAATACGAAAAATAATATCGTAAGCGAATATGACATAAATAATACCCCTTACAACTGTTGAATGAAAATAATATTCCTTAATAATATAAAACGAAGATAATATTCCTTACGAATATTGAACAAAAATAATATTCCTTACGAATATTGAACGAAAATAAAATTCCTTATGAATACGAAAAATAATATCGTAAGCGAATATGAAATAAATAATATCCCTTACCTCAAAAGAAGAGTAATTCCGACTAGTATAGCGGAAATATTCTTGAAGAAAATTTTTACTATTTTATACACTCAAAGCTTCCTTAAACTCAAAAGAAATACACTCAATATTATAGAAGAAGAATTCTTTGATTCTGGTATGATTTTCAATTCTAAACTAAGCATCCTATTTATAGGAGAATGGCAGGATACTATTTGGATGCACAATAGGGGAGGAATCATGGGCAAACAGTAAATGAATTTCACGGACGCAATTCTAAAATCACATGATTTTACTATGCAGCACTATACTGCATAGTAAAAACACTATAGAAACATTATGCAGACATTTTACAGTACCATGCAACAATAAAATATAATATATTCTATTTTATATAAAAAATAAAAGTTATATATATATATAATAAAATTGAGATAACTTTCTACCGACAGTTTTGAAAAATGGGTAAGTAGGGGTCCATGTAATAAGTCAAACTTACAACAAATACTTCATAAAAATCCCCTTTATTTATCTCAATTAACTTGGCTTCACTAAACACATTTTTGATCAACAATTATTCATCATTAATATTATAATTTATAATATTAACAACCAGATCATTCCCAGGAAAGAGGGGGCTTTCCTATAAGGATTTTTTCTTATGACGCGTAATTAGGTGACCAAACCCCTTTCCTCGATAAAACTTTCTAGACATCGTCAATAATGAAAATAATAATATGAATAAATTTGTCTTCTCAATTATTGATTTAATAATATAAAATATTGTGCAGATGATACTGTGACAATAATTGAATTAATAATATGAGATGCAATGCAGCAATTACTATGGCAATAATTGAGTAAAACTGAGTGACTTCTCACGTAAGCATCAATAATAAAAGATAATATGCAATATCGTGTGCTATCTATTGTGCAGCCACGCGTATTTTTTATCACCGGGTATTTCAACTGTTAACGGTAAAAGTTTTGCTGTTATTTTTATAAAAAGGTTATTTTTGTTACTTTCTATATCCGACAGTAATTATCTTGTGGGGTCCACCAATGATTGTGCCGTCGTACATATATTTCCCGACAAAAAGAATATTCCCCGACCAAACGAATATTTTATGACAACTTGCTTACTTTGCAAAATTTATAAATATTACCCACAACTCTAACATTAAATCAAATCCACTGTGACAACCCGAATTTTTATAAGTTATTAAAATAGGAATTTAATAATTAAAATTATTATTATGAGATGTTTTGAGTTTGAGTATGTATATATACGTGCTATATATTTTGAAATATGTGATCTAGTGTGAAGAGAAATACATATTCATCTATTAGGAAAGTGAGGTTTAATAGTTAAGTTAACTATGAAGGAATTAAATGAATTTTGTAATTAATCTTAAATATTTATTGAATTGAATAAATATTTTAAATAATTTATTTATTGAGAAAAATAAATAATTTATAAAATTGTGGTATAATAATTTAGTTACGTGTGTATGATAATTAAGTTAAAGAAAAGGTAAATTTTATTCTTTTCAAGATTTAATTTAATAAAATAATTAAATTAAATGAATTGTTTAATATTAAAGGAAAAAAATAAATTAAATAAAGTGATGTGTCTAATTTATTTATTAAATTAGATATATAATTATTTATTATTCATAAATATAATTATAATAGAAATTATTTTAATTACCATTATGAGTTATTAAAATTAATTGAGCTAAAGTTATTTAATTAAATAAAGGTGTGACATGAAACTATATAATATAAGATTATTTAAATAATTTAGTTTGGGGAAATTTTTGGTTAGCCAAACAAAGCCTTGTGGCCTTTGGCTTATTCAACTGACGTCTTTTATTTTCTTTAACTGATAAGTACGTGGGAGGTGAGGCTCTATCAGTTATATTATGCGTCTTATTTCTCCTAATGGCTAACTAAGAAGAATAGAGAGGTAGAGAGAAAAAAATACAGAGAATTGAGAGTTAGAGAAGGAGTGGGATTGAGAAGAATTTGCTAGAACCTTGTTAACATCAAAGGGTTAAGGTATAATCTACCCCTAATTCTAATATTTGGTTTTTATAATTTTCTATTCTCTGGAAATTAGGTTTTGGTTGAATTGTTGTAGAAGATGTTGTTTATATGTATGTAATTTGTTGCTAAATCTGTTAGTTATCCTCTATAAGTTTGTGTTGGTGTTAAAATACATGAAATTTGGGGTTTTAAGGAAAAAAGTAAATAACAGTGTTTTTGTTCAAAAATGGCTTTAGAAAGTACAAAATTCCATGCTTAATATGTGTTATAATCTGTTATTTGATGTTAGAATATGTTAGTACGTTAAGAAATGAAAACGGCGTAGTTTGAATCATGTCAATTGGTTAAGAAACGAAGCCGTGGCGATCGAATTCGCGAAATGTGTTTAAAACATGAAAATAGAGTATGAACATGTGTTTTGGATCAAATTTTAGGTTGGTTAATGTTTTTATAAATTATTAGAATTCTAGTATGTTGTAGTTCTATGAATTACGAATCCATAGAATCAAAAACGGACTAATTTGGATGTGTATAACTCAAGTTATGAAGATTAGTAGGAGAAAATGGTCAAAAATCGTAAAACATCAGAATCGGGCGAAGCCGGCAGGGCGCTAGCTTGCCTTAACGCTGCTAGATGGCGCGGGCACGCAGAAAAGGGGTGCGGTCGCGCTCCATGTCTGCTGACTGTGACTTCTTTTACCTATTTTGGTAAAACGGCCATAACCTTTTCATACGAACTCCGATTGAGGTGATTCAAGATGATCCAGAACGAGGACGAATAGACCTACAACTTTTATTCTTTAATTTTTTCAATTTGAGGTCTGGAGTAGGAGTCCAAATGGTCATTTTTAGGACTGTTGTGTTTTCGGAGGCAATCGGGGGGCGTCGGGCATGCACGTATGCAAGTGTTGTGCTCTTGACGATAAAAGGTGTTGTTCTAAGTTATAAAACATGAATATTATGAAGTATAATGTTGCTTAACATTAATAAATGATGTATTAGATAAGTTGTATATGCATACTAAGCACACATAAGAGAGAAAAATTGGGCGTGTGACGAATAAACGTCGAAACACCGTGATAAGTGATAATGAATGTAAAAAGTATTTTAAATCAAATGAAATGAATATTATAAGATATTGAATAGTATTAATATAAAACCAATAAGTAGTCCTAGCAAGACTTAAACATTTGAATGAACTTTAAATATGAAAGATATAAGTTCAAAGTTAACACAATCAAATTGAACATTGTATATTTATGATAGGAAAGGTTATGAGTCGTAGAGTAAAGTTTACATTACAACTACTATGCGTTTCTATGTGACTAATAGTTAATGTGAATGATTATATAATTGTGTAGGGCACGTGAAGTGCAGATATCTGTAAGCTGTTAAATTGTTATTGGTAAACAACGATCAAGGCAAGTCTTTCGGTTCCTATTTTCTGCGTGGACTTGATGAACTATTTTAAATTGCATGATATGATATATGTGTTGTAAGCGAGCATGATATGTTATACATGTTGTAATCATGAAATGTTAAAGTCAATTTATAACTACATTATTTTGGTTAGATGGTGATGATTGAGTAAGGAACTCAATCTTTATATTTGCTATGTGAATTAAAGCATGTATGCCATGTTACTTTAATTATTAGGATATATATGTTGAGCATATTATTATGTGCTATGTGATGCATAAAAACTATTAAAACTTGTTGAGCTGTTGAGCTCACTCTTGCAAATAATAATTTTTGCAGGTCAAGATTTCAAGGTAAGGATATGTTGTGACGCCCCCGAATCCGGGTCCTCTGACCTCAGTTCGGTCATCACGATAAAATACAAACATCCACCTCTAAATAACATACGACAACTAAAATGCGGAATATAATAAACGTACGTCATTTATTCAAAAGGTATTACTAGTCCCAAGATACGATAACCTTAATGTCATCTTACAATCATACCCTAAAATAAATATTAGGGTTCACATTACATAATCGTAATTTAAACTAAGCATAAGATAAATTCTCCTTCTCGTAATTATCCTACATCTTCCCTTTACCTTTGTCCTTTCCTGAGGTCTCGGGCTTAGCTGCAATATAATTCATGATATAGCAAGGATGAGCAACAAGTTTGCTTAACATGTTTAAATACAACAATAAGGATATATCATGATGAATGGAAAAATATTTGACAATGGATTCAACAATATGAATATCTGAAGGATTCAACAATATGAATATCATAAGCAAAGATAATGATTTCTTTTAGAATAACAGCTAGTCAAGTAGACTTTGAACTATAACACTCCAATGGAATCAAAAGCTAATTGACCCTTTGGTTACTGGCTACAGAATAAGTACTTGAGGGGATCAGCGTCACGTACTCTATGTATATGCATAACATTTAAATCTGCTCTGTTGTATCTTATATTAGATACCTGGGGTACTCCCCTATCATAAGAGGGGTGTTCTTTCAGTCTAAGAATCCTTACCATCAATTGGTTTGGATAGCTTTTATAAAACTTCATACGCTTGTCTGACTGGGCGAACGTTCAGACTCTATTTATCATAATTCAAGAATTATTGAACTTTAAAAATGATGTACAAGTGCAAGACTGTACGAACTCAAGTGCACTAAGTGCAAATGTCAATGATATCGATGTGGAATAATTGTAAAGTAATTAAACCACTTAATAACATGCTTGAAATTAAGATTTCAAGCTTAAATGAAAAACTTTCAGTTCAACAATATCCTACTCAATGCAATATGAGAAGGATAGGAAAACTTTCACAAACTCAAAGTTGTGTAAGTTAGGAAACTTGCAACACAATAAATTCGAATACTTGCTTAATATAATTTAGAGTAAGTTTAGGGAAACTTGCTTAACAAAAGTAGGGTTCAAGGAACTTGCTTACGATATGCGTCGAATAAAGTAATGCAAGGGTTTAGGATACTTGCACAACCAAATAATGAAGTTCGGAAACTTGCCTGATTGCTCAGCTACAATATAATACCAGCTTTAACTAACTCGGGTTGAAACGACCTAACATTATCAAGTCAACCATTTCAATTAGTATGTGTAAACTAATACGATTCTACACTTTCGAGAATCACGTCATTCACATAACATGTGTCTCAACACATTACATGGCACATTGGTCACATATTACAAGATAAAGAGATCATGTAAGCATGCCTTAAAATTTAGAACCAAAAATAGACTCTTGGGTAAGATCGCAGGATGCACAATTTGCTACTGGTCTCAAGCTTAAGGATGGCGCATTTGCTACATCCCTTCGCGGACCAAGGTTGATTCTTTGCTCTCCTAATTCGACCCAACTCTAACATACACCTATACATACATATTAAAATACATACATGCTAGAGTTCACATATAACACATGACCATACTTGAGTTCAATACCACAAGTTTAACTTACAATTTATATGTCTTTAAAACATAAACAGTTCATGTAATCATCATGCGTTGTAACTTAAATCTACGATACTCAATAGTCATGCTTGTATATAGATAACACATATATACTTTACTCACATAGTTCATATTTTAGAAATTTCCCTTTTATGACTGTGTGAATAAGTGAAAACCATACATTAACCAAATGATGTTCATGCCAATATATCTATAGGCATAATGAGTCCTAATATACATGCTTGCATGGTCAATACATACTTTACTCATTTCTTGATGACATTAGCTTCCTTATTCTAATTTTCTTTGAATTTAACACTAAGCCAACTTAGTACATACAAGGCATCTTAACATATAACTCTCATGCATTTACAACATATAATAAAGTCAGATATGTATGCTCAAATGGTCAAAACTTACAAGATAAAAGTCTTGGTCAAGTTCACTTTGAAAAGTCTTAAGTTTCTTATCTTTGAAATAGTCTAATCTTTTAATCATGTATGCTAGTGTGTTTAATCACTTTAGTCTTATATTTCATGTCAATATAAAACATATTATCATGTTCATAAAGTTAAAATGCTCACATGATGTGTTCGTGACAAAGTTCACTTTTGAAATCACAAACCTCATTTCAAGGCTACAAGTATTGTGCCCATTATTGCTATACTTGTTCATACTACATGCATGTGTTTATGTGTGCATGCTAAAATAGTTTACAAGCTCGCTCTACAATGCACTAACCACTTAGCACAAATAGAAATAAAACAAAAATATCGAGTCAGTGCAGATCATGGCAATTGCTACTGCATACCTTAAATCTGATTAAGTAGCAATTGCCATGCCGTAAAACAAAATCGAGTTTGGTTTACAGAGTCATTTGCCACGCACCCTAGTACAAATAGGGCACAAGCTGCGTCGTACTCGCATCGAGAGAGGCGATGCAGAGACTGCATTTGCAGAGCCTTAACCAACTTGGTTTCCAACAATTCAAGCATGCTCGAAATATTTATTTGAGAGTTCAAACATCTAAGTAAACTTCTTAAACACATCATGGCATGTTAATTCACATAGACTAACAAAGAATTTCAAGTAATTCTCAAGAATTTGACAAACCCAACTAAGAACAAAAGCTTAGGATTTATACCTTTTGAAGCTTAATAGACTTCTTACACTTTGAATATGCTTCTATGATATGCTCTGCAACTTAAGACTCTCAAACTAAGACTTATCAAACAACAAAAACTGAATTTGAAGCTTGCATATATAGAAGAAGCTTGGACTAGATAATCAAATTGCACCAAGGTTGGATTCATGGTGCAAAGAAACAATACATTGGTTAATCAATAGTTGATCAACCACCCTTACGAACCATTTACTTAGCAAACGATCACCTATTCAATAACCTTTTTGGAAAATACGTGATTTAACTTCAAGTCACTATTCATGTACTTGGTGACACTTATTTTGGGACAAGGAAATAATTCTCAGCATTTGCACAATGAAATGCAACAATGTAATGCAACACTTGGTTAAAACCATATATACACATAATATAAACTTTGGTTATATAATATGTACACACAATTCATTTCATACAACATATGTTATAATGATTTAAAGAGCATACATTGTATTTCCTAATTACAAGGTATCAAGTAGTGCACATACATATGAAAGTAGTATGCACACAAGCCAATCATGTTTGATGATAAAGCATATACTTTGTAACAATCTTATTCATTTATTAATAAAAAGTATTAATTTATTAAAGGCTTTTAATTATCTACATGATGCTGTTTTATAATATGTGATAAACCCATAGTTTTAAGCAATGCTTTTAGAATAATGATGATGATCATTCTAATGAGATCTAAATTCTTAGAAAGCTTAAAAACTAAAATAGTTCCCAATCGTTGGATTACTAAATTGGGGATTAGTGAATCCGGATAGATTGGTACATACGTTGCTTGCTCATTGGATGAGGATGATTGATCTCATGATCATTTGTGTGGAGACACTAAAGCAAGTATGTAGGTGCTTATTAGAGAATAAGTTCATCGAGCGTGGCTCGCTAAGGAATACCTAATGGAGTTTTATTTGCCTGTCAATAGGAATTCCTGTGGTGATAGTAGTACAAGTGATCCTTGGACTTGAGATCATCATAGTATCTTGTGTATGATGAGTTATACTTTGACTTATTCCTTAAGACCCTTAGGGTATATCAAAGGGTATGCTTGGGTATAATAAGTTGTACATGGAGATAATGTATGATCAATAAAGAATCTACCACTTCTAATAAAAGAAGAGAAATGTCCTATGTGATTCGATAAATGACAACCCAAAGAGTCCTTGGTTATAAGCGTAATGAAATTAGAAAGGAGTTTCTAATTTGCATTATTTGAGTTGTGCATTTAAGGATCGAAATACATATAATTAAATAAAATAAGACTTGACAAGTAATTCCATGTCTTATATTTAATTGGGACATTGTATGGTGGAAGGATTGAATTATTTCAAGTAACTATTTACTCAAAGGTTCTTTAATGATTAATGTTGAAATCTATATTATCCGGAAAGTCGTTGATCATTAGGAGGCTTATCCCTATTGTAGAATAAATATTATTTAAATAAATTAATTGTTTAATTTATTTATTTGAATAAGATTAGAATTGTTCTAATTGATTTATTCACAATAGGTTTAATATGGAGAACCTAAAGGGTCACACCATAAAAGGAAGAATAATTATTTAAGAAGTTAATGGCATAATCGTAATAATATGTTAAGTATATTTAATTTAATCTATGGTGATAGAATAAATTAAATAGCTTAATATTTATTATTTAATATTTTAGAAATATTAAATATAAATTAATAAGAGGAGTCTTATTAATATTATTACAATTATTATTATTTTAATTTCTAAAAGAGTTTAGGAATTAATTTAATATAAGTACTCTCATTTATTCCTAATTGGATTAGGAAGGAAAATTAGTTAAAGGAGTTTAATTAATTATCCCTAATAAGATTAGGGAGCTTAATTAATTAAAAGAATTTAATTAATTAAATAAAACCCAATTTCTTAATTGTTAAGGTGGGTTGCCCACATCTATAAATAAGAGGAGTCTTATTATGGGTGGTATGGGTTGTTGATTTTTCAACATACGTAATAATTCCAATTGTTGGGAGAGTACACCCTTTCTATAGAGATAGAAAAACTAGGGTTTAGCCAACCACCCTTCTTCTTGAATTTTCTTCTTCCTTGGTGGATCACCTCTAGAGGCCAAACATATGGGTGGCTAACGTTGATCAAAGGAAGGAACCAAACCCGGTAGATTCAAGTTGAACGCGAAAAGGATTGGAGGTGAACTCGTACCTGAGGAAGCTCGATCTTCAAGGGTATGATTCTCATTCGTTATCTTTTTCGTTTAATTAATAATTATGCATAAAGGATGATCCGAGTTTATGGTTTGTAAAATTTTTAAACTCTGATTTTACACGCTTCCACATTAATTTTGTAATTTGATTGCGCCCATGAATATTACAAACCTATCAGTGGCATCAGAGCCAAACCTTTATGCGAATTATTAATTATTTTAAATTTAATATATATATTGATATGTGTTTAGAACAATTTTTTGGGCATAATTTTATTGTATAAAATTTATTTAAAAAAAAAAAAAAAAAAACACTCGCGAAAGTGCTTTGAATCCGTGTATTCAAAGAAAAAAAAAAGGGACTTCACGTGGTTGGAATTATATATATATATATATATATATATATGATATAACGCAATTAATGCACCAAGTTGCCAAGTTAGAGTTCTCTTTTTTTTATTTAAGAATCACGTGGATCTTGTGAGTATCCGGTTATTATATAAATATATAATAGGAAACGGATTTCAAGAAAATAAAGAAAGGGCCTACGGTTATTATATATATATATACGGATATTATATATATATATATATATATATATATATACGATAATATAATATATATATATTAAATATTTTATAATTAAAATAAAATGTTAATTTTAATTTTAAAATAAAAGGTTTATTTTAATATTAAAATAAGAGAGTTTATTTAAATTTTAAAATTAGAATTTCATGCTAACTAATTAGAGTTGGAATTGGATTCCATGCTAACTAATTGGAGTTGAAATTGGATTCTATTTTTTCCTTAAATAAAGGAGTTTATTTAAATATGAAATAAGATTTCATATTATTCAAAATAAAAGAGTTTATTTGTGAATAGGAAAGAGAATCCTAATTTCCTTAAATAAAAGAGTTTATTTAAATATGGAATAAGATTTCATATTATTCAAAATAAAGGAGTTTATTTGTGAATAGGAAAGAATATCCGTGTTTCCTTTAATAAAGTTTTTTTTTTACATGGAATTGGATTCCATAATTAATTAAAACAAAAGAGTTTATTTTAATTAAAGATTTTTTTTTTTATTACATGGAATTGGATTCCATAATTAATTAAAATAAAGGAGTTTATTTTGATTAAAGATTTTGATTAAAATAAAATAGTTTATTTTATTCAAAATAGGATAAATTAAAATAAAATAGTTTTATTTTGATTTAAATTTGGATTAAAATAAAGGAGTTTATTTTGATTCAAAAATAGATTTTATACTAACTAAATTTGCCCATTAAATGATATCAATATATATATTAAATGTTTATTATTCATGAGATGAATGTTATTTATTGATGCATATGGTGATGTGTATGATAATAAATGAGATTGATTATGGACTATTGACCACAACTGATTGGATTTTATTTTAGTTGGATGCATGAATGTATGGATTTTATTAAATGGGGTCTCAAGGTGCCTCGCCTTCTCTAATTTTTTCTTAATGTAAATTCTATCTCCTCCTATGTACTTTCCCTCGATCACGATCAAGGTTTCTATTTATTTTAAATAGTTTTGTAATAGGAATAGTTAGAATTAATTTTGAAAAATTGGAGATCAAGGAGCAAGGAGCGCTTGAAGACCCGTTTGTAATGGAGCCCAGGGTTTAAATGTAATAGTTATATTTAAATATTATTTCTTGCACCCCTGTGGTTTGACCTTTTGGTTCATTTGGTGGCTCTAGTGAACCAAACTAGAATAAAAGTCCATAATCAATCCGGGTAGAATATAGTATTCTATATGTGCATGCTTATACTATATATATTATATATTATGCAAACATGCTTCAGCATGTTCATTAATATGACGCCGTATTTTTATATATATATGCGTGCATACGCTAAACAAGATGAGACAAATTAATAACAAACCCCTCAATTTTTATATTAAGTCCTAAGCGCTCAAAGATATTTGGAATATCGAACGTCGCCTTCTAGCATGATAAAATTAATAGAGTATTAAATATTTAATATGAGTTTGTTGTGTCACCACAAGGCAAGTATTAAGTATTTAAGATGTTAATTTATCACATTTGATGCTTATAAAGAAAATTGAACAATATTGTTTTGTTGTGTCACCACAAGGATGATATTTTTCTTTTTTGAATATATGGAGTGCTAGGTGGGACTTAACTTGGATAATTTTGATTTGGATGTGCCACCACTGATCAAAATAATCTAAGAGGAAAATACAAGGAGTTGCATAGTTGATGTAATTGACAAAAGTTGTCTACCTATTTATTTATATATAGTTTGTTGTGTCACCACAAGGCTATATACATTTGAAATGGGATCCTTATTCTCACTAGCAAATCTTTAATTAGATTTTGTCGAACTATATAAGTGAGGGTAATATAGTTTGAAAGAAAATAGTGGGAGATACCAATTTAAAACAAGACCTAATTTATTTTGGTAATTAATAATAGAATGTATGTTAAAATGTTGTTAATTACAAATTCATTTCTGTAATTTTACAATGTCTAAAATTACTATCATCATGCGAAGCATATTAGATGCTAAATTAATCGTAATCAATTAAACGGATTGGTTAAGGAATTTGAGAATAGTTCTCATAGTGAAAAGCTATCTTATGTCCTTAATACGCTTATCCCCTCAAGAATGGTTGCGCATAATGCCGAGGAGGAAGACATTACTACTTTTAGAAAGTGGAAAGATGATGCACATTTGGCTCAATGCATCATGCTCGCATCCATGAGTAACGAAGCTTCAAAGATCAAGATGAAACTATGGATGCTCCTACTATATTCCCGCACATCAAGTAGTTGATGGTGAGGAAAGTAGGGGGTGATAGATATCGATATCTAAGGAGCTCTTCCTATCTAGAATGGCCAATGGCACTATAGTATGCATAAAAAGTTCTTAACATAATCAATCTGATTGATCAATTAGGACAACCGGTTTTGTCATGGATGGAGAGTTGAGCCAAGATTTGATCTTGCTCTCACCCCGGACTCTTTTCATTAATTGTTGTGAATTTTTCATATGAACAAGCTAGATATCGCCTACCTCACGATTTGCTTAACATATTGAAAAATGTTGAGAGTCACTTTCCAACCAAGAAAGATCAAGTCTTATTAGTAGGGGCCAAAGGATCTTCTGAAAAGAAGACTGATTCTAAGAAGGTAAATAAGAAAGGCAAAAACAAAGGATAATAAGAACAAAACTGATACGGATAGCAAAGGAGTTTGCTTCCACTGCAATAAGCCTGGACACTGGAAAGAAACTGCGAGAAACATCTTGTAGAGGCTAACCAAAGAAGCTTAGTGAAGTTTCTACATAATACGCTTTTTGTTCATGATTGAAATAAATTTTTCTTTAAGTCAAGGTTCTACTTGGGTATTGGATACCGACTTTGGTTATCATAAATATAGATTTATGAAGGGACCAAGAAAAAGTAGAAAGCTAAACAAATATAAGTAATCCTATGTGTGGGAAATGAAGCAAAGGTTGCAACATTAGCCATAGAAACTTATAGTTTAGAAGATCGCCTACGGCAAATATATTAAGTCAATAAGTTGTTATTGTATTCTAGTTCTTGTTAAAAAAATATTACTTCCATTTTATTGTTGGACAATGAAATCTATGGTATTATAATTAAGAACAATTGTTATTCTATTTATAATAATAATGTTTTGTATAGAACTGGAATATTACTTAATAAATTTTGTATACTTGACTTACGTGAAAAATAATTTTGCAAATTGATAAAACTAGTATAAGAAAAGGAGATGATCATTCAAAGAGTTGAATGTGTGTATTTGCTGAAATACAAGTGTGAATTATTTGAAAGGTTCAAAGAATTCAGAAGTGAAACAAATTGACAAAGTATTAAGATTCTTTGATTAGATTAAGGAATAAATACTTGTGCAATAAGTTTCTAGATCATCTCAAATGGTTTTCTCATAATGTACACATCCTGATACGCAATAATTGATTGATGTATCTGAAAGGAAAAATCGTACCTTGTTGGACATGGTGCGGTCCATAATGATTTTACCGACATTCCAATATCCTTCTCAGGATAATGTCCTAAAAAAGGGTCGATATCTCATCTAAAAGGTAATCTCAAAATCCCGCCCCCAAGACTCCATAAAAGTTATGGATGGGGAGGATTCCTAATCTTAAGTATGTTAAGATAAGGGTTCCAACTTATGTGAAAAGGTTTCAAAAGGATAAGTTTGGGACAAAATTTGACAATCTGATTTGTGGGACATCCTAAAGTAAGTTTAGGGTATATGTTCTATAATCCTACTTAGCAAAAAGGTGTTTGTCATGAACACGCCTTCTAAGATAAAGGTGTTTATCATTCAAGGGCTAGTGGGAGGATAATAGATCTTGAAAAGTTCAAGAACCACAAAACACTATAAGTCAAATAAGAGGAACCTATAGAGATGAACTGTTGTACCACAACCGAATCGAATCTGGAATAGTCATAGAAGATACCTAGGAGGTATGGATTCATCATAGATGATGATGATGAAGTACACATCATAGAAGATGATGATCCAGTTACATACGATGAGGTAAGAGTTCTAGTGTGTACAAAAGGGTCAGTGGGAGCATCGTGACATTCCTAGTAATATATGTTGATATATTATGGATAAGGAATGACATACCAATGCTACAATCAGTAAAGATAAAGTTGTCTAAACATTCCTCCATGAATGATTTGGAAGAGTATCTTAATTAGGGATATAAATCTATATAGATAGATTTAAGAGGATGCTCGACTTAACCCAAGGAACGTATATTCATTTGATGCTAAAGTCGTTTAGCATGACAAACTCCAAGAGATGTCTCATGTTGATGAGCCATGGAGTGTATCTCTCTTAATAGTCCCCATAGACTCCAAAGAAGAGAGATCGCATGAGTGACAATCATGTATGCGATGAAATATACAAGACCTGATGTTGATCGGTCATATTCTGGAGAAGTTCACTATGAGTCAGTGAAAAACATCTTAAAGTGCTTAACCGGTACTAAGGATGTGATCATATTCATGGTGGGTCTAAATTAAAACTAGAGGGCTTAACAGACTCAAGTTTTTCAGACAGACCAAGATGACTGAAAATCCACTTTAAGCTAAAGCGTTACCTTGAACAGTGGTGCAGTGAATTAGAAAGGTTCCAAACATCAAAGAGTTGCTGGTTTAGTGATAAAGACAAAGTATATAGCTATAAATGAAGCTGCAAGTTGATTGTTTGGATTAAAATTTCATTACAGAACTAGGAATAGTTCCTAAGTCTCATCTTGAATCTAAACATGTGTTGTGGCACTTTCAATTGATTATTAGAATCATTGAAAGATGGGAAATCACTATAGAGATAGTGGACACTCAAAGAACAACATTACATATTCATTAACTAAAGCTTATCCAACAGCAGGATAATCGTCACTTAGAGAAGAAGAGTATGAGTTACCATGACGATTGGCTTTAGTGCAAGTGGGAGATTGAAAGTAGTATGCACACAAGCCAATCATGTTTGATGATAAAGCATATACTTTGTAACAATCTTATTCATTTATTAATAAAAAGTATTAATTTATTAAAGGCTTTTAATTATCTACGTGATGATGTCGTTTTATAATATGTGATAAACCCATAGTTTTAAGCAATGCTTTTAGAATAATGATGATCATCATTCTAATGAGATCTAAATTCTTAGAAAGCTTAAAAACTAAAATAGTTCCCAATCGTTGGATTACTAAATTGGGGATTAGTGAATCCGGATAGATTGGTACATACGTTGCTTGCTCATGGATGAGGATGATTGATCTCATGATCATTTGTGTGGAGACACTAAAGCAAGTATGTAGGTGCTTATTAGAGAATAAGTTCATCGAACGTATGGCTCGCTAAGGAATACCTAATGGAGTTTTATTTGCCGTCGTCAATAGGAATTCTGTGGTGATAGTAGTAGTACAAGTGATCCTTGGACTTGAGATCATCATAGTATCTTGTGTATGATGAGTTATACTTTGACTTATTCCTTAAGACCCTTAGGGTATATCAAAGGGTATGCTTGGGTATAATAAGTTGTACATGGAGATAATGTATGATCAATAAAGAATCTACCACTTCTAATAAAAGAAGAGAAATGTCCTATGTGATTCGATAAATGACAACTCAGTAGTCCTTGGCCAAGGCATAATGAAATTAGAAAGGAGTTTCTAATTTGCATTATTTGGAGTTGTGCATTTAAGGATCGAAATACATATAATTAAATAAAATAAGACTTGACAGTAATTCCATGTCTTATATTTAATTGGGACATTGTATGGTGGAAGGATTGAATTGTACAAAGAACTATTTACTCAAAGGTTCTTTAATGATTAATGTTGAAATCTATATTATCTGGAAAGTCGTTGATCGCTAGGGAGGCTTATCCCTATTGTAGAATAAATATTATTTAAATAAATTAATTGTTTAATTTATTTATTTGAATAAGATTAGAATTGTTCTAATTGATTTATTCACAACTGGGTTTAATATGGAGAACCTAAAAGGGTCACACCATAAAAGGAAGAATAATTATTTAAGATGTTAATGGCATAATCGTAATAATATGTTAAGTATATTTAATTTAATCTATGGTGATAGAATAAATTAAATAGCTTAATATTTATTATTTAATATTTTAGAAATATTAAATATAAATTAATAAGAGGAGTCTTATTAATATTATTACAATTATTATTATTTTAATTTCTAAAAGAGTTTAGGAATTAATTTAATATAAGTATTCTCATTTATTCCTAATTGGATTAGGAAGGAAAATTAGTTAAAGGAGTTTAATTAATTATCCCTAATAAGATTAGGGAGCTTAATTAATTAAAAGAATTTAATTAATTAAATAAAACCCAATTTCTTAATTGTTAAGGTGGGTTGCCCACATCTATAAATAAGAGGAGTCTTATTATGGGTGGTATGGGTTGTTGATTTTCAACATACGTAATAATTCCAATTGTTGGGAGAGTACACCCTTTCTATAGAGATAGAAAACTAGGGTTTAGCCAACCACCCTTCTTCTTGAATTTTCTTCTTCCTCTTGGTGGATCACCTACAGAGGCCAAACATATGGGTGGCTAACGTTGATCAAAGGAAGGAACCAAACCCGGTAGATTCAAGTTGAACGCGAAAAGGATTGGAGGTGAACTCGTACCTGAGGAAGCTCGATCTTCAAGGGTATGATTCTCATTCGTTATCTTTTTCGTTTAATTAATAATTATGCATAAAGGATGATCCGGGTTTATGGTTTGTAAAATTTTTAAACTCTGATTTTACACGCTTCCGCATTAATTTTGCAATTTGATTGCGCCCATGAATATTACAAACCTAACAACATATAATTCATGTACATTTTCAACTACCATGACTGTTATTATCATAATAACTTAATGAAATCATTATTAATTTAACAATTGATATTATTATATGCCAATAGGATATACATGAATGTTTACCCACACACTCCATATCATATAACAATATTATTATATAACTCACATGAATGCAAATAATTCATTACTATATAGTCTATATATAGACATATTAATGTGCCACCTTGTACTATATAAAATATATAGTTAACTACCATATAATAAAGGTTTACTATATTGCACCAATTAATCAAGTAAACATATAATCATTTTATAAACTATTAATTTCTTACTCATTAATTATTATTTATTCATAATAATTATAAATCAACATATTATCAATTAATTACTCATAATTACAATTAATCAATATGTTCAACTCTTGCTACTATATTTAAATAATCTGAATATTTAATTAAAACTCTTATCAAGTCTTTGCTATTAGAATCTTAGGGTTAGTCTACTAATTTAAATCAACTATTAGTGACTCCTTTTAATCCTTTCGTAAATTCACATAACCACTTAAGGTTTAAATAAACTCACAAAACTAACTCATTACAATTAAATCACATATTTCATTAATAAGGAGTTTAAAATTTGTGGACGTTACATCCCTCCCCCCTTATAAAAATTCCATCCTCGGAATTGTAAAAATAAGGTTACTCAAATAAAAACGGATAATTCTCTCTCATTTTCTCTTCTAGCTCCCACGTAGCTTCTTCAACTGCGTGATTCCTCCACAGAATCTTAACGGAATGGATAATCTTATTCCTTAGCTTCTGCTCCTTCCTATCCAATATCTGGACAGGAACTTCCTCGTACGATAAGTCTTTCTCGACTTGAATTGGTTTATAGGAGATGACTTGCTTGTAGTTCGGTTTATACGGCCGAAACACTGACACATGAAACACGTTGTGAATGTGCTCAAGTTCAGGAGGTAATGCTACCTCGTACGCCACTTCACTGACTTGCCTCAAAATCTCAAATGGTCCTATGAACCTAGGGCTCAACATGCCCTTTTTTCCAAAATAAATCTTCCCTTTCCAGGGAGATACTTTCAGAAAAGCAAAGCTTCCTACTTCAAAATCTATCTTCTTATGATGTAAGTCAGCATACTTCTTCTGGCGATCTTGAGCTGTTACTAATCGTGCTCTAATCACTTTGATGATTTCTACTGTCATTGTACCAACTCGTCCCAACAAATGACGCGTTCTCCAACTTCATCCCAAAGATAAGGCGTTCTACATTTCCTACCATACGATTGCTTGTTTCAGTATGGCAAGATTCCAATATCGGGCGTGATAACAATTATTATACGTAAATTCTACTAATGGAAGGTGATCATCCCAACTACCCTTGAAGTCCATCACACAAGCTCGGAGCATGTCTTCAAGTGTTTAGATTTGTTCTCTCGCATTGTCGATCTGTCTGTGGATGATACGCGGTACTCATCCGTAGTTGTGTCCCCATTCTTTCTTGAAGACTCTTCCAGAAGTTTGATGTGAATTGCGGATCTCTATCTGATACAATAGATATCGACACCCGATGCCTCGAGATAATTTCCTTAACATACAATTTGGCTAACTGATCCAAACTATACTTAATCCTAATCAACAAAAAGTGATCTGACTTAGTAAGACGATCTATAATCACCCATATGGCGTCATGCCCTTTCTGCGTTGCCGTAAGTCCCACCACAAAGTCCATTGTGATGTGCTCCCATTTCCATTTTGGAATTTCTAATGGTTATAATAACCCGCTTGGTCATTGGTGCTCTGCCTTGACTCTCTGACAAGTTAGGCATCTACTCACACATTCTGCAACCTCTCTCTTCATGTTTGGCCACTAGAAATGGTGACACAAATATTGGTACATCTTCGTGCTTCCTAGGTGTATCAAGTAT
Source organism: Panax quinquefolius (assembly GCA_020205615.1). Classification (NCBI taxonomy): domain Eukaryota; kingdom Viridiplantae; phylum Streptophyta; class Magnoliopsida; order Apiales; family Araliaceae; genus Panax; species Panax quinquefolius. The sequence goes on from JAINUW010000338.1 coordinate 124,389, forward strand.
CTCGTACTGTGCGCTTCTTGCAAAATCTCCTCTTTCAGTTCTGGTACTAGCGGTACCCAAATTCGTCCTTCAAATCTTAGTAGTCCAGTGCTATCAATCTTAAATTTCAATTTATCACCTTCAGTCACGCGCTTCTTGATGTTAATGCAATCTTCGTCCTTTTTTTGTGCTTCTTTAACCTTATCCAATAAAGTTGGACTCGCTATCACTGTAAATAATTATTCGTTGGTCATCATCAGATACTTAATCTCCAAGTCTAATCGCTCGAAATCTTTCACCAATTCTTCTTGAATAGTTAACTTCAATAACTTCTCTCTGCCTTTTCTACTCAAGGCATCTGCCACTACATTTGCTTTACCTAGATGGTACAAAATCTCACAATCATAATCTTTGATCAATTCTAACCATCGGCGCTGCCTCATGTTTAATTCCTTCTGTGTGAAGATATACTTCAGACTCTTATGGTCTATATATATCTCACACTTCTCGCCATACAAATAATGCCTCCAAATCTTCAAGGCAAAACCATCATTGCTAACTCTCAGGTCATGAGTCTGATATCCTTCTCATAATCTTTTAATAGTCAGTGAAGCATACTGTGAATGACCCTGCCAGTGTTGCATGATCAAGACAGTCAAGTCCCTTGTGTGACGCATCACTATACACTACAAACCCTCCCGTGTTATCCGGTAAGGCCAACACAGGTGCTTGACTAAGCCTCTTCTTCAATTCTAGGAAACTTTCTTCACACTTCTCCTTCCAATTGAACTTAACTATTTTTCTGGTAAGATTGGTCAACAGTGATGGTAATTTCTAAAAATCTCGAATGAATCTTCGATAGTATCCCGCCAATCCTAAGAAACTCCTAATTTCTGTCCGCGTCTTCGGCTGCTCCCAATTGATAACCGCTTCTACCTTCACTAGATCCACCGAAACACCATTCTTGTCGATAACGTGTCCTAAAAACTGCACTCTTTGCAACCAAAACTCACACTTGGAGAATTTTTCATATAGCTTCTCCCTCCTTAATGTTTCCAATACTATCTGAAGATGCTCGGCGTGTTCTTCTTCGGTCTCTGAATATACTAGGATGTCATCAATGAATACGACAACAAACTTATCCTTATACCGCTTGAACACTCTGTTCATCAAATCCATAAAGGCTGCTGACGCGTTTGTCAATCCAAATGACATTACCAGAAACTCAAAGTGTTCATACCGAGTTCTGAATTTCGTCTTTGGAATATCCTCCGGCCTCACTTTCAGTTGGTGATAACCGATCCTCAAGTCAATCTTTGAAAAGTACTTTGCCCCCTTCAACTAATCAAACAAATCGTCTATCATGGGCAATGGGTACTTGTTCTGAATAGTGACCATGTTTAACTCTCGGTAGTCGATACAAAGTCTTAGCGACCCATTTTTCTTCTTTACGAATAAGACTGGTGCTCCCCACGGTGATACGCTCGGTCGACTGTATCCCTTATCTAACAACTCTTGTAATTGAGCCATCAGTTCTTTCATCTCTACCGGTGCCATATGATATGACGCTTTGTAAACCGGTGATGTCCCTGGTGCTAAATCAATGACAAACTCAATCTCTCTATCCGGTGGCAATCCCAGAATCTCGTATGGGAAGACATCAACGAAATCCCTTACAATAGGTATCTGACTCAGTTCACCCTCGACTCGTCGAGTATCAACCACGTGAGCCAAATAACCTATACAACCCTTCCTAAGCAACCTCTCGTACTTGCTTGCACCATCGCCGACAATGAGATTGTCTTGGCGATTTACTACCATAAAATACCACCTTTGACTTATTGAGTCTTAAGGTGTACACTTCTTTCTGAGCCTATAATCGCCCGTGAACCGATAACCAATCCATTCTAAGGATTACATCGACCTCCCCAAACGAATCGGTATCAAATCCACTTTGGGTGACACCCCAAATTCGGGTACTTGATTCCACAGGATTTGGTGTTCCATCAAATATCATCTATAATATCTCTGTTATAATAAATGCAAACCATACGATAGATAGAAATAATAATAAATCTCCCCTTATGGGGTTATAATCAACTACATAATAAATACATCATCATATAAAACAACAACATCTTCATATGATGATGTATTTGTCTTAACACTTAACTTAAGTGATGTTGCATAATCATTAATTGCTTTATGATGATGTATTTGATAGATGTTTAAGATGTTAGAGTAAACTCGGGATCAGATTTATTATGTAAGTTGATGTAACCCCATAAGGGGAGATTTATTATTATTTCTATCTATTGCATGGTTTGCATTTATTATGGGTAGATAAATAGATGATATTTGATAGAAGGAACACCAAATCTCGCTGGAATCAAGTACCCTTGATTTGGGGTGTCAAGTTGGTATCGAGTCAGAGGTTATGAACCTTAGGTGGGGGAACAACCTTAGGTAGTAGCCTTATAGAAAGAAGATAGTGATGGAAAACTCTTATCGATTTATAAGAAATGAATTTATGTAATTCATTGAAGATAATAAAAGTCCTTATGTGTTTATGTGTTAAAGTGTGCGTTAGATGATACGACTTAGTAACTAAAACTTAAAATTTTGTTGTTAGGATGTCGAATGTTGGAGAAGCTAGTCAAGCTGGGGAGGAAGAACACCATGTACCTATAGTACCGACAGAGGAGGAGCTCCGAGACATTCATGTCGTTAGGGAGCAAATTGGTACAGTAGGGAGTCATCTCCATTGATCACCGTTGTTGGTCGAGAGCATGAGTCGAGGACCGATCCCGAGGAGGATCCCCGAGGAGGAATTTGTTGAGGAAGAGGAAGAGGAAGAAGAGGAGTTACCACTTGACACCGTTGATGCCGAGATGTATGACACGTTATAATGACCGTAACGTGGAGTTACGAGACGAGGTCCAGATTTGTGAGCGAGCGGTTATTCAAAGATATTACTCTAAAGCGAAGGAGAGGGAGATTTCGACTCTTCACTCTCGATCGGAAAATGTAGAATGGGATTTGGTCCATGCGAAGGGTCAAATCAAGATAAAGACCAAGAAGAGATAGAGAAATCAAGGAAACATCCGAAAAAGGTGAACATAGCAGCAGAGGAAGGTGGGTAAGAGAATCGCGTCGAGCTGATCGTGCAGAGGATGATAGTCGTGCAAAGAAAGCTAAGATTGGGGAAACATACTCTACACTTAATCATGCAATGGATGAGGCCCAAGATCGAGTTTTGAGATACCCCATCCAGTTCGAAGGACTTCCATCGTATATGTTGGATCGCAGGACGATGTCTCGTATCATGGATGAGGAGCGTGGCAAGGCTATTCAAAGACCTCGGATGCATAACGGTGATAGAATTTGTTTAATTATGTGAAAGACTTAATTAGTTTTTATATGTAAATTCTGACGTGTTTATGAACGAAAGAATATTTGAATGTTTTAAATCCTGTGGATTCTTTATTCCAGGATAGTTGATGTAAATAGCATTTATGCTATCGTTTAATGTTAAAACTTTGATTTGAATGCAAATATATCAAGTTGTTTGAGATGATGTGTTAAGTGATATGTTAAATTGTTGAGTAATGCCTTAACTATTTAGAGAAATAAATAAAGTTCTAATAAAGCATTTATTTAATAGAAAAATGCCGCCAAGGAGAAGACAACAACGTCAACCGGCTCAGGAAGAGTCAACCAATAATAACAATTATTCCAACAATAATCCCGCGCAAAGCGGTTGGTGAACTTATCGACCGGAGCCATGAATAACCAACCTCAAGCTCCACCAAACACAACGTTTAAGGATTTACAAGGTGGGACCGCCAGAGTTCAAAGGTTCCATGAACCCAATCGAGGCTCAAACGTGGGTTATGGAAATGGAGAAGGTTTTCGACGTTGCTAGGGTTAGAGAAGACCAGAAGACCACTTTTGCAACGTTTATGCTGAAGTCTGAGGCTAGCTACTGGTGGCAAGCAAACAAAGTGCGAGGAGGTGAAGGTGTAATTACGTGGGAGAGATTTAAAGAGATGTTTTTCGAAATGTATTTCCCAACTAGTTCACAGAACCAGATGGAGGTTCAATTTCTAGAGTTGAAGCAGGGAAATATGAGCGTGCTTGACTATGCGGCTAAATTTAACGAGTTGGCAAGGTTCACCCCGTATCAAGTTCACACGGATGAGAGGAAGGCGAGACGGTTTGAGCAAGGACTAAAGCCTTGGGTGTACAGCAAGGTATCAATGTTTCAATTTAAACACGCTTTGTTTGAGTATCGAAAAGGCCATCCTCGCTGAAGGAGGAAGCGATGCGGTGACCAAGTACAATCAAGATCAAAAGAAGAAGAAGAGTGAAGGTGAAGGAAATAACAAGTTCAGTGAAAGTGGCACAAGAGGTGGAAATTTCAATCAGAAGAAAAGGTGGAACAACGACAGCTCATCATCGGGGAATCAGCAAGGTAGTCAGAAGAAAAGAATCGAAGCATGCCCGACTTGCGGAAAAGCCCATCTGGGAGTTTATATGAAAGGAAAAAGAGTGTGCTACAATTGTGGACAAGAAGGCCACATAGCACCAAACTGTCTAAACCCAAAGAAGGGTGCTTGTTTTACTTGTGGTTCGAAGGACCATCTGGCAAGAGATTGTCCCAAGAAGGGATCGGGAGGGTCAGGATCAGGAGGAAACCAGGAAATAACAGTGGAAATGCCTTAACCATCACCGGACCAACCGCAACAAACCGACCGACCGCCCGGACTTTCAATATGACGGTGCAGGATGCAATCCAGTCTCGTGATGTGGTGTCAGGTATCATTCCGATCAATGAAATTAATGCTTATGTTTTATTTGATTCGGGTGCTACTTGTTCCTTTATATCCGAAGACTTTGCTAATAGTTTAGATTTGCTTATGGATGAGTTGGAATATCCCATGAATATAGAAATTGTGAATAGGGAGATAATTCCTGTTAATACGTGTTTAAGAACTCGTAGAGTGGATATTAAGGGTAATATCATGAAAGTAGATCTTATCCTTATTCGACTTGGGGAATTTGACGTTATTTTGGGAATGGATCAAGTTATTCAATTACGAGGTCAGTAATTGATTGCCAAAAGCGCGATTAACCTTATGACTCCATCAAAGGTTGTGTTTTATGGTAGCAAGTCGCCTAGACAAGCGAGTTGTCTGACGATGATGCAGGCCAGGAAGTTGTTAAGACAAGGCTGTGTAGGATACTTAGCTTACATAGTCGACAGTCGAAAAGAGAATTCGAAGGTAGAAGAAATACCGATTGTGAGGGACTTCATCGATGTATTTCCGCACGATTTACCAGACTTCCACCAGATTGAGAGGTAGATTTCAGAATCGATTTGGCGCCGGAATCGCTCCAATATCGAAGGCACCATACCAAATGGCACCAAAGAAAGATGAAGGAATTAATGGTACAACTACAAGAATTGTTGGACAAGAAGTACATTCAACCGAAGCGACGCCGTGGGGAGCGCGCGGTGTTGTTTGTGAAAAAGAAGGATGGATCGATGCAACTCGCATCGACTAATCGAGAACCGAATAAGGTCACGATTAAGAACAGATATCCATTATCGAGGATCGACGACTGTTTGATCAATTGAAGGAGCGAGATACTTTTCCAAGATAGACTTGAGAAGCGGTTATCATCAATTGAAGGTGAGGTGGGAGGATGTACCAAAGACCGTGTTCGTAACACGATCATCACTACGTAATTTTTAGTAATGTCGCTTGGTCTTACGTAATGCTCCGCAAAGATTTATGGGACTAATGAATGGTGTGTTCAAGCCATTTTGGACAAGTTCAGTAGTGGTATTTATAGATGACATTTGGTCTATTCAAAAACCAAAGAAGAACACGAAGAGCATTTGAGATTAACGTTGGAAGTATTGAGAAGGGAAAAGTTGTATGCTAAGTTTTCGAAATGCGAATTTTGGATTGAACGAGTGCAATTTCTTGGGCACGTGATCGATAAAAACGGAATTTCGGTAGATCCATCCAAAGTCGAAGCCGTGATTAATTGGGATCAGCCGAGGACGCCATCGAAAGTACGAAGTTTTCTTGGATTGGCAGGATATTATAGAAGGTTCATACAAGACTTTTCCAAGATCGCAACTCCGTTAACGAATTTAACTCGAAAAGCTGCGAAATTTGTTTGGACGGATAAGTGTGAGGAAAGTTTTCAAGAATTGAAGAAGAGGTTGAGTATGGCCCCTGTGTTATCTCTTCCGGATGATACAGGAAATTTTGTTGTTTATAGTGATGCATCACATAAAGGACTTGGTTGTGTGTTGATGCAAAACGACAAAGTCATTGCGTATGCATCACGACAATTGAAGGATAACGAGAAGGGATATCCGACCCATGACTTGGAGTTAGCTGCAGTTGTTTTTGCTTTGAAAATTTGGAGGCACTATCTCTACGAGGAGAAGTGTGAAATATATACGGACCATAAGAGTCTGAAATATATTTTCACGCAGAAGGACTTGAATATATGTCAAAGAAGGTGGTTGGAGTTAATTAAGGACTACGACTGTGAGATTTTATACCATCCGGGTAAGGCGAATGTCGTTGTCGATGCCTTAAGTAGAAAGGATCGGGAGAAGTTGGTGATGTTGACTGCTTAGGACGAGCTAATTGCAGAAATGGAGAAACTGGAATTGGAAGTGAAGTATCCTATGGAGATTGATGAGAAAATATTTCAGATGCAATCTGGTATAACCCTACTGGATAAAGTTAAGGAGGCTCAACATCAGGACGAAGAATGTAAAAATGTGACAAAGAAGATATCTGAAGGAACCGAATCAAGATTTAAGATGGATAAGGAAGGAATATTGAGATTTGATAATAGAATTTGGGTACCGCCAGTTCAAGAGATTAAGGAAGATATTTTAAGCGAGGCTCATAGTTCATGATATTCGATTCACCCTGGTAGTACCAAGATGTGCCAAGATCTTAGACAACATTTCTGGTGGCCGAATTTGAAGCGTGATGTTGCAGAATGTGTTGCCAAGTGTATGACCTGTCAGAAAGTGAAAGCGGAAAATCAGAGACCGAGTGGATTGCTACAACCGTTAGAGATCCCAGAGTGGAAATGGGAACATATTACAATGGACTTCGTGGTTAGCCTTCCGACGACTCAGAAAGGCTACGACGCAGTATGGGTTATCGTTGACCGAATCGACAAAAATGCGCACACTTCCTTCCTATCAAAATAAGATTCAACTTAGATCAGTTGGCGAGGCTATACATAAAAGAGATTGTTTCGAGGCACGGAGTTCCGGTATCAATTGTTTCAGATAGGAATCCGCGCTTCACATCAAATTTCTGGAAACATCTTCAGGAATGTATGGGTACGCAATTGCGAATGAGTACAGCTTACCACCCTCAAACAGATGGACAGAGTGAGAGAACGATTCAGACATTAGAAGATATGCTAAGAGCTTGTGTGATGGACTTTAAAGGAAATTGGGATGATCACCTACCATTAGTAGAGTTTGGCTACAACAACAGTTACCATGCTAGTATAGGCATGCCGCCTTACGAAGCGTTATACGGCAGAAAGTACAGAACTCCACTTTACTGGGATGAAGTTGGTGAAAGACAATTGCTAGGGCCAGAATTGGTACAACCAGACGCCAGAAATAGTCAAAGTGATCCGAGCACGACTGGTAGCGGCTCAAGATCGACAGAAGAAATACGCTGATCCACATCGTAAAAATATCGAGTTTGAATCAGGTAGTTATGTTTTCTTGAAGGTCTCTCCCTGGAAGGGGAAGATCAGGTTCGGAAAGAAAGGGAAATTGAGCCCAAGATTCATTGGACCCTTTGAAGTACTGAGAAGAATCGGAGAAGTTGCGTACGAGGTAGCCTTACCTCCAGCACTCGAGAATGTCCACAACGTCTTCCATGTTTTCAGATTACGACCTACAAAGGCCGATTACAAGCATGTAATTGAATATGAACCCTACATTTTGAGAAAGACTTATCTTACGAAGAAATTCTGTCCAAATTGTCAATCGAAAAGAACAAGTTCTCGTAAATAAAGTTATACCTTCCGTTAAGGTAATTTGAGGAACCACAACGCCGACGGCTACGTGGAAACTCAAGAGAATATGATGAAGAATTACCCTCATTTATTTACTTAATTATGTGTAACCGATTCGGGGATGTAATCTTTGTAGTGGGGAGAATGTAACAGGTCGAATTTATTGAGTCCCGATTCGGGGATGTAATCCTTTTAAGGGGAAAAGATGTGACGAAACGAGAATTTTGTAATTAATTTTAATATTTATTGAATTAAATAAATATTTTTCGATGATTTAATTATTAGATTAAATAATTAATCGATTTAATTGTGGTAGATTAATTTAATTATATGTGTTACATTTATTAAATTAATGTAGTAGAGTTTTATTATCAAAGTATGTGATTATGTGAGCTTATTGTATTAAAAGAAATATTTAATAAGCATATTTGTATTTTAATTAATTTAATTATTAATTAGAGAATTAATAATTTGACATTATTTATTAATGAGAAAATTATTTATGTGACTATGTGAATTTATGAGAAATTATTATATTTTATTGAAAATATATTAAATAAAATATTGGATTTATTTTATAAGGAGTGTGACATTTTCAAACTATATGATAAAGCTTTATTAAATTAAATGACTTTGAATCAATTAAGGGTTGCCAAACAAGGCCCTAGTAGTGGTTGGATGCGACTACCCATGTTTGGGTTAATCGACCATTACTGCATCGTCTTCTCTTCTCCTCGTTATATTACGCCTTCTTTTATTATTATTATTCTAAGTCCGGAAAAGCAGAGAGCAGAGAGAGTTTGAGAACTTTGAGAGAGAGATTGCGAATATCGTGATTAAAGGTGAAGAAGTGTGAGAAATTGGGAATTGTTGTCACCCCAATGTAATCTAAGCGAGTATTCAAGGGTAATTCCTTCTTCCCAAATTTTAAAGTTACGTCATTTAGTTTTTATAAAATGGCTTTCATATATTTTGTAAAATCTCTACGTAATTGAAAAAGGGTTTGATTATGAGTTTATATATGGGTTAAGATATATCAAATCGTATTTGATTATATATATATATTATGTGAATTATCATGTCATGGGCTTCATAATACTATGAATTGCTATTTCAAAATTTATGAGTTTGGGTTTTGGCCATATATGACCTTATACGTGATATTTCATGTATTGAACGTATATTATCCCTAAATTTTACATTCGTATGTTGTTATGCATGTTGATACGAAGAGACCAAAGTTTAAATAAACGGATTCTTGTTATAACGAATCCAGTAGTAATAATTTTCATTTTTTTATTTTCAAAACCTTCAAGAACATCAAGAATAAAGTGGAATTAAATGTGTTGATTTTGCAAATTATGTGTTATAACTTGTTAAAAATCATGCTAGACGGGTTAAGTAATGATTATATATGTATTACAATGATTGGGTAAGTCTAAATTGTGTAAAAATAACTAATTGGAAGTTATGGCCATATTCATTATATAATTTTACGTGTGATTGATTTTTGGCCTAATTTGGCCTTGTTATGTTCACATGAATCGCAGAATCGCCGAGAAACTCGCAGAAAATGAGTCTGGTAACTTTCGCTTCAAGCAAGCGTTACTAAACTATATTACCACTTACGTGATCAAAAAAAAAAAAAATAAAATAAAAAAATAAAAAAAATAAAAATAAAAATAAATATTCGATGAAAATTATTATTAAAATATTTATAAAATAAATTAAATATTTTAATTGAGATATTTATGGAATAAAATAAATATTTGATGAAAATTATTATTAAAATATTTATAAAATAAATTAAATATTTTAATTGAGATATTATGGAATAAAATAAATATTTGATGAAAATTATTATTAAAATATTTATAAAATAAATTAAATATTTTAATTGAGATATTTATGGAATAAAATAAATATTCGATGAAAATTATTATTAAAATATTTATAAAATAAAGTAAATATTTTAATCGAGAGATGTTTATGGAATAAAATAAATATTCGATGGAAATTATTATGAAATAATTTATTCGAGTGTAATAATAGTAAGAGAATGAAAATATTCTAATTTAATTAAGTAATTAAATTAGAAGGGTAATGATTTGTTAAATAAAGTAGAGTTTATATTAAATAATTAAGTGAAAATGTAACTAATGAATGTCGTGAATACATATGGTATGTGTGTAGGATTTGTGGTGAGCTAAGTAGTAATCGTTTAGCCTATTTACGAGGCAAGTTTCCTAACCCTACTTGTCATTATTGTTCAAGTTTATTATTTACCTCGAGTAAATTATCATTACTATTATTAAAGTTCAAATGTTATATTAAAGATTTATTATCTTTGCAAAGCATGATTCAGTTATACAATAATTATTCTATCAGATACTTTCTCGAGATTATTATTCAATTTGAATATCATTATTATTGAACCTTATTAGACTAGCGAACCCTTATTGATTCGACTAGTCCATAGTTGATGAGCGTTCTAAATTTCAGAACCCTTGATGAATTATCCAAACCAAACTTCCTTTGGTGCAGACTCGAATGTCAAATTGAGATGAACAACCCTGCAAAAGGATTTACTTATGCGTTAGCGTTAAGATATTGTGCAAGATGGTATTAAGGGTCGATCCCCTAAGCACGCAGTAGAAAGGTCCATAGTCTTACGATCGTTAAAGGTTTCAAGTATAACCCTTGATAACCTAGGACATAGTTCAAGGTCATATGACCCTCAGAAATCTTTTGATTCTTGTTATTCATTCTTGATTCAAAAGTTGAGCTTTTATTCAGATGTCTTTGATTCACTCGCATGTTATTATACTGTTATTTCATTGTTATACTTGTGGGCATTTGTGCTCACTCTTGCGTAATAATAACATTGCGCTTAAGAAACGAAAAGAACCGATTTAACCTTCTACTAGTAAAGGCAAGGGCAAGGTTAACAAGTGATGAAGACTTGTTGTTTTATATGATGATGTATTTGTTTAAGACTTAAGTTAATGATGTTGTTTAAGACTTAATTGTTTATGATTCCAAGATGTATGTTTAAGGTTAGAGTAACTCGGGATTATATTTATTATGTAGTTGATGTAACCCCATAAAGGGCGATTTATTATTATTTCTATCTATTGCATGGTTTGCATTTATTATGGGTAGATAGATAGATGATATTTGTACAGTGAACACCAAATCCCATGGAATTGAAGTACCCGAATTTGGGGGTGTCACACTTTGAGCTTAAATCCTCGCAATTCGATATAACAATTCCTATGAAAGTATTCTACGGGAATAATTTTCTTGTTCTCTACTTTTACGTTCACAGGGTGTTCAAATCTCTCACGGGGTAATCCTAACTGTTTAACAAATTCTTTGGAAACAAAAGATCAGGTAGCACCCCGATCAATTAACACGTATGCATCTATATTATTGATCAGAATAATACCTGACACCACGTCCTTAGACTCCACCGCATCTTGTACGGTCATGTTGAACGTTCGTGCCGTTGGTCTGTTGGCTTGACTTGCTGACCCTCCAATGTTCAGTCCATAGTTGTTGTTATTGCTGTTGCCACTAGCTGCATCGCCCTTTTTCTTCGGACAGTCCTTAATTTGATGGTCTGTGGATCCACATGAGAAACAACCTCCCTTCTGCTTGTTCGGACACTGAGGAGCCATGTGCCCCGGTTGTCAACAACGATAACAAAAACTCTTTCCCTTCATGCACTCTTCAGAGTGGTTCCTCCCACAGTTGTTACACTTCATACTTTTCTTTGCCTCCCCTCCGGACTTATTGCCTCCAGAGGATTGGCTCTCCGTCCATTTACGCTTGTTGGGGTTGCTGCCTCCGCTGCTTCCCCCTTTCTGTCCTTCCTGACCGGTCTTTTTTTCTTGTTTGAATCGAGCGATGGCTTCATTGCCTCCTTCAGCAATGATAGCCCTTTCCAAAAGATCAGAGTAAGTCTTGATATTCAACACCACCTAACGCTTCTCGCACCTATGGTTTCGCCCCTAATTTGAACCTTCTTGCCTTCCCGGCCTCCCGTGTCGACTGATGTGAAGCGAATCCAAGCATTATAAATCTTCACGCATACTATACGACAAACATACTACCTTGTTTCAGTTCCAGAAACTTAACCTCCATATCTTGTTTCATATTCTCCGAGAAGTAATTCTCAAGGAATAGCTCCTTAAATCTCTCCCAAGGAATAACTTCTTCATCTGCTCGACCCCTATTGGCTTTCCACCAATAGTTAGCTTCACCTTTCATCATGAAAGTGGCAAAACTCGTCTTCTGTGCTTCGGCCACACGTGCGACCTCAAACACCTTATCCATTTCTTATATCCATGTCTGGGCTTCAATTGGATCCAAGGTTCCCCGAAATTCCGGTGGTCCTACCAATTTGAAGTACTTAAAGCTAGCCAAGTGTTGTCCTGGCTGTCCTGCTGCTGGCGGGGGTCTGTTTTACATTGCCTCAATTAACAGGTTAACAAAATTTTGCATTAGATCGACATTTGCCCCTCCACCATTGTTAACGGATCCTTCATCCCTCTGATTCCGCTGAATTCTCCTAGGCGGTATGATCTTAGGAAAGGAAGAAAATTATTAGGCTTTATGTGATATGCTATCCATGTTAGCATTAAGAAGTTTAAGACATCTGATGAGTGAGTTTTATACACATGAATTGGATACATTCGGGCTTAATTTATTGTTGTTCTCAAGTCTTTTAGAATAGTTTTTATGTGTTTATGTTTATTCATGCATGTTTTATGTTGTTTTGTAGGAATTGGGACAAAAGTTTCTTGGATCGACGTTCGGGGTGGCTAGATTCGCGTTTTTGGTTTGCCATTTACACAGCAGTCACTTCAGAGCCATTTTTAGTATAGCTCCGGACCTTATTTGGAAAAACTTAAAGAATAAAAGTTGTAGATCTACTTCTCCTATTTCCAGATCATCCTGAATCATTAAAATAGGAGTTCGGACGAAGAAGTTATGGCCATTTTCCCAAAGGACGTTGGAGCAGAAAATGTCAGAACATGTAATGCGGGCCAAAAAGGTGGTTTGAGCGTCAAGCCTAGCTACTGAAGTATTTGGGAAGGGCTTCAGTGATGGCACGGACGACGTTTTTGGGCTTAATTTTGACACCTTTTTGACTCCAAATTGGATTGAGTTTGTTCCTAAGCTAAAAATTAGACTTGTAACCTATAAATACATTATGTAAGGCATAAAATAAGGGGAGATTACATAGATTAGACTAGATTAAAAACTCCATTAAATTAGAATCTAAAGCCTAGTTCTTAATTAGCCATTGAAGATTGAAGCAAATTGAAGAACACTGAAGATCAAGAGCAAGAGCAAGAGGGGAGCATCGACGGTCGACAATAGATTCTATTCTCTTCTCTTATCATACTTTTATCTTTTAATGTCTATTCGAATATTGTGAATTCTTGGTTTTAATTCATTAATTATGAACTAACTCTTTTATTAAGATTTCAATTGAACCTTTTATGGCTATAAATTAGTTATTTAATTTATTCCAATTATTTGTGTCAAAGTGAGTTGTTTATCTTGCCTTATGCTTATTGATTAATTATCTGATCAGTAATTACCTTGTTACTCTAGAAGGAATTGGGAAAGGAATTCTAGGGTTAGAACTGGGCATGGTGACATGTGACTTAGTTATTTGCACAGTGAATAATTAGGTTTATGAATAGAATGGAAATATCTGTTTACCGCATGTAACACATAAGGAATTGGGATTGAAAAGAGTTTAATTCAATTGTTTTGCATAGGAATATAACAAGATTAATCTGGGTTAAATAGAAGGCAATTGATCACTTGGAAAAGGACTTTTGGCACTTGAGAATTCTTGTTAACAATTCAGTAGGCATAATAATTGAGATAATTGGATAATTGGTTTATAGTTCATAATTGGGGATATTGGAGTCTTAATCTTTATTTATCTGAATTCATTCGTTAAAATCTTAGTTTTATTTATTTAATTTAGTTTTCTTAATTAGAAAAATCTCACTTTGCAATTGTTTAAATAAAATTGATTTGGTTGAGAGTTAGTACTTGGTAATTTTTATTAAATAATTCCTCGTGGGAACGATACTCTACTTTCACTTTATTACTTGTTGACCGTGTATACTTGCAAGTGTTCATTGATTGCGAAATCGATCAATAAGTTTTTGGCGCCATTGCTGGGGAATTAATTTAATAATTATTTACCAATATTAATTTCAATCAAATTAGTCTTAATTTAAACATTTTTATTTTTATTTTTATTTTTAATTCTCTTCCTATATTTCTCTCTTTTCAGGTACCATGGATGAGTTTGAGTATCAATGGCCATACACGTTCTTGGCTCAACCAAGGGAAACAGGGATTGATGGACTTAATACATCTTCTATAGAGGCAACTTCAAAGACGTTGGAGGTTTGTGCAGCCATACGGAGTCGAAGGATGGCAAGAATGACTCAGCCAAGGGGAGAGGAGATTGACAGACTCGAGAAACTTTCTGCATTGTCAGCATAGATTGAGACACTTTCGAGGATGTTTGAAGCTTTTGAAGCTCAACGTCGTCAAAGTGTGGTGGTTACTTGTGATTATTGTGCTGGAAATCATATGAGTCATCAATGCGCCATCAGTTTTGAGCCAGTACAGTAGGATGGTGATTACCCCAATAATTATGTCTATCCTAACAACTATTATCAGGATTGGGGGTATCACCCGGATTTTTCATGGAGCCATACTCATCAAGATCAATTTTATGCTCCAAGTCCAACATACCCACCGGATTTCTCGTGTCCACCTCCACTACAACAGGAAGAACATTCAAATTTGGAGGAAACTTTGTCCAAGTACATAGCTTCATGTGAGGAGAGGAGGATTAATCAAGAGATATTGAGTCAAAATTTTACGAACCAAACAGAACAACTAACCAATGCCTCAAACATTTGTCCTCAATACCCTTGGCTCTATGACATGAATTTCGAGACTGATGGTGAGCCCGAACCAAATCTGCAACCGGATGTGACAAATGATATAGATGTTGAAAGAGAGGAAAGACTTGGAGACCAAGAAAAGGAGATCGACGAAGATCTAACTTTGAGTACCAACGAAGATGAACCTATTTCATTAGTGTCCCATGTACCTTCTCCACCAAAGTTCAGGAATCCTGGCAATTTTGCAAAACCATGCCCAATTGGCAGTCATATGTCGCTTCGGCAAAAAGCTCTTTGTGACATAAGAGCTAGTAATGCCAGGAGTCATGGTGGGATGAAAAGGAGAAGATAGAGGAAGACTCCATTATGTTTATTAAGCTTCAATGCCCCAATCTAATCATAGACATAATGGAGAAAACACCTAGTTGTTGGACGTTCTTAATAGGGAACCTATCTACAAAGAGCATGCTAGGTGACTTCAATTCAAGGGTTTTTGCGAATGGGAACCTCCCAAAAGAGACATTGCTTCTGATGGATGGATGGTTCCTCAATTTTCGTACGGGAATTGGATAGAGAATTGAAGAAGTCAGGTTGAGACTATAAAACAAGCGCTTATTGGGAGGCAACCCAATTTTAATTTTTATTTTAAGTTTTTATTAAGTTTTATATTAGTAGTTTTGAATTTGCATTTACTTAGAATTTAATAAAATTATTTCTATCATGGTTTACAGGTTATTCAAGTTAAATTCAAGTGTGGTGCCCAATTTGTTCCATGTGCCTAGCTTATTCTCCAAACTTAGCGGACAAGGAGGAAGATTGCTATATTTTTAGGGAAGTCCTCTGCTTTAATTTTTCTATCTTAGTCATTGAGGACAATGTCTAGTTTAAGTTTGGGGACATTTTAGTGTCGTACTGCATATAGTTAGTTATCTGCATAGTAGTTCGTTTTTTATGTGTTAGCATTGTGTTTTTTTAGGTTGCATATAATACATGGTAGTTATTTGCATATTCATATATGTGTTGCATTAGTATGTGTTCATGTAGTATAATTGCATTTTTTTTTTATTTTTTTGCATGAATCTGTGTGATCAGTTGGTGTGGTCTTAGCTCGGCCTATGATAAGATTGGTATTAAATGTTAACTTGAATAGTGTTGATAATTGATGATGAGTTCTAATTTTAATCATGATGATAATCTAAGCCTGTCTAAAACTTATGTAACCGGTTAGCACTTAAAGTTTAACTATTTTAATCCACTTGGTTCAAGGGTTTCATAATTTGTTTTTGAAGGAAAATCTTTGTTAAAATTTAAGGAAATTAGTGAACTAGTGGTAAAGGTTGGAATGACGTAAAAGCTTGAGTTTGGGAGAATCTATGGGATATATATATTACAAAAAGAAAAAAAAGAAAAAAAGGAATGATGAAAAGAAAAAAAAAGAGAAGAAAAATCCAAAAAGAAAGAAAAAAAAAGAATAAACACCATGTCATGCTTGTTTAGTTTTGTGGCCTTTGTTACTTGAGTAAGTAAGCCTGAGGGGATTGTCTTTACACCTAGCGCCCTAAGGTCTTAATGGCTTGGGAGTCGTTGGTCGAAAGCTCATTAAGGTAGCACTGAAAAGCCTAAGGGAATAAGACATTTGCATGTACCATGAGAAAAAAATGAATAAAACACGAGAAATAGCAAAAATGTCCTCGTGGTTGAATAAGAGTATAAATAAATCTTGTATTTACCCTTAAACTTGGTAATTGCTTAGTTTTAACTGGAGTTGTCATGTTCATAAAAGTAACGGAATTGGAACTGAAATTTTCCTTTTAAGAAGTTTGTTATGTGATTATCTTGAATTGTGGTTGGTTAGAATGGTTAACAAGCACACACACACAACATGGGTGATGACAGGTTTGGATTGACTAATTGGTTAGAGTTATGAATTTTAACTTGATTGGATATATTGTTTGAGCATCATTGGTATCTTTGAGGTCTGTTGCTACATATCATACTGATTTATTACTGGGTTCGTAGGTATATTATAAAGTAGATCATGCATATGCATTCATGTAGTTGAGTTAGTTTGTTTATTTTTAGTTCTTTTGTGTTTTTGTTTGAGGACAAGCAAAGGTTTAAGTTTGGGGGTATTTGATGAGTGAGTTTTATACACATGAATTGGATACATTCGGGCTTAATTTATTATTTTTCTCAAGTCTTTTAGAATAGTTTTTATGTGTTTATGTCTATTCATGCATGTTTTATGTTGTTTTGTAGGAATTGGGACAAAAGTTTCTTGGATCGACGTTCGGGGTGGCTAGATTCGCGTTTTCGGCTTGCCATTTACACAACAGTCACTTCAAAGCCACTTTGAGTATAGCTCTAAACCTTATTTTAAAAACCTTAAAGAATAAAAGTTGTAGATCTATTTCTCCTCTTTCCGGATCATCTTGAATCATCGAAATCAGAGTTCGGATGAAGAAGTTATGACCATTTTCCCAAAGGATGTCGGAGTAGAAAATGTCAGAACATGTGGCAGCGCCGGGGCACCCATTTTTGGCGTATGCCCAGCGTCGGGGCACTGGGGGGCAGGGTTTGAGCGTCAAGCCCAGTATTTGAGGGCCTGAGGAAGGCTTTAGTGATGGCTCGACGCTGCGTTTTTGGGCAAATTTTGACACCTTTTGACTCCAAATTGGATTGAGTTTGTTCCTAAGCTAAAAATTAGACTTGTAACGTATAAATACATGATGTAAGGCATAAAATAAGGGGAGATTATATGGATTAGACTAGATTAAACACTCCATTAAATTAGAATCTAAAGCCTAGTTCTTATTTAGCCATTGAAGATTGAAGCAAATTGAAGAACACTGAAGATCAAGGGCAAGACCAAGAGCAAGAGGGGAGCATCAGATTTGCTGACAACAGATTCTATTCTCTTCTCTTATCATACTTTTATCTTTTAATGTCTATTCAATTGTGAATTATTGGTTTTAATTCATTAATTATGAACTAACTCTTTTATTAAGATTTCAATTGAACCTTTTATGGCTATAAATTAGTTATTTAATTTATTCCAATTATTTGTGTCAAAGTGAGTTGTTTATCTTGCCTTATCCTTATTGATTAATTATCTGATCAGTAATTACCTTGTTATTCTAGAAGGAATTGGGAAAGGAATTCTAGGGTTAGAACTGGGCATGATGACATGTGACTTAGTTATTTGCACATTGAATAATTAGGTTTGTGAATAGAATGGAAATATCTGTTTGCCGCATGTAACACATAAGGAATTGGGATTGAAAAGAGTTTAATTCAATTGTTTTGCATAGGAATATATCAAGATTAATCTGGGTTAAATAGAAGGCAATTGATCACTTGGAAAATGACTTTTGGCACTTGAGAATTCTTGTTAACAATTCAGTAGGCATAATAATTGGGATAATTGGATAATTGGTTTATAGTTCATAATTGGGGATATTGGAGTCTTAATCTTTATTTATCTGAATTCATTCGTTAAAATATTAGATTTATTTATTTAATTTAGTTTTTTTAATTAGAAAAATCACACTTTGCATGTAAGACCCCAGTTTTTATAAATAAAGATGAATTTTCTATAAATATTATTTTGAATATTATGGAATAATTTGATATAATGTTATAGTTGTGGGTAATATTTATAAATTTTGCAAAGTATACAAGTGGTTATATTATATTCGATTGGTCTGGGAATATTCGGTTTAGCGAGGAATATTCGCATACAACTACTCAATCATTGGTGGACCCTACAAATGTAATTATCATTTGATTGAGAAAAAGACAAAAATATTTTATTGAAATAATGGCGGAAGTTTTACCGTTAATCTTGTTGAACTACTCGGTAGTAAAAGTCACGAGAATACGTGTGGTTGCATAGTAAGATTACCAGTATTGATTATCGATGCTTATGTGAGAAGTCACTTAGTTTGATTCCATTATTGTCGATTAATAATATGAATTATTATAAGCGATAATGACGCTTTTGTTTTATTCGTATTATTAACGTAATAAAATGTAAACACATTTTTATATAAAATGTAATACTTTATTAAAGTTATTTTATAAATAAAATATATTATATTTTATTATGCATAGTGTTTTGCATATAGTGTTTTGCATAGTGTTTGCATAGTAAAATTTTTTATATAAATAGAATATATTATATTTTATTTAAAAGATTTTTCTTTAAACATGGACCCGTCAGATTAAAGTAAATCAAACTGGACCGCTCATGGATTAGTTACTATGCATTCCATTTTCCTATAAATAGAAGCTCATTCCTTCATTATTTTCTTTAATTCATTGAAACTAGAGAGAGAATTATAGAGAGAAGCTATAGAGAGAAAGTTATAGAAAGAAGAAGAGTATATTCGCTACTTCATTACTTCTATATTCAGTTCTTTTACTAGTGAGGGTGTTATTCTTTCTTCTTGAAGAGAACTTCATTATTCCATTCACTATTATTCATTGGAATAACTGTAAAAGTGGCATACCCTATACATAACTCGATACGCCAGTATACCCTATACTTGGTGAAATCCTTATGTTATTCCATTGCTTATTATTCTCATTGGAATAACCTCGTATAATGATCTACCCTATACTTGGTGACATTCTTCTATTATTCGTTGGAACATCACATCATGTGTTTTACAGGACACGGTTAAAATCTTTATTATTATTCATTGGAACATCCGCTCGTGTGTTTTACAGGACCGGTTCTTTTTATTATTATTATTCGTTGGAACATCCTGCTCTGTGTGTTTTACACCAGGACCGGTTAAAATCTTTATCATTCTCATTGAATATCCTATCTCGTGTTTTACACAGGATGACCGGTTCCATCTTTATTATTCTCGTTGGAACATCCCTCGCTTGTGAATTTCACCCGACCGGTTCCGTTATTATTATTCTGTTGAATAACTTTGTCTATGCTAAGCACCGCATGCACGTGGTGATTTCTTTTGTTATTCCATTCTTTATTATACCCAATAAGTTAAAACTTTGACTTCTATACTCCATGAAATTAGTAGAATATCCTTGATATTTGCGTTTCATCCAAAGATCTTTTCATGGAAATATTCTTCCGATCATTCTTGAATTTTACTCTACAAAGAAGTATCATGTTGAGTTTGACGTTAAAAATTCGGATAAAATAATTCTTGAACTTGTTTTATTGAATTCTTATATCATTGTCATCATCCTCATTTTATATTTTTTAAAGTCATCTCGTGGTTTGTAGAGCATGGATGGACTTGGTATGATTATGACTGAGGATTATTCTTGGTGTAATCATGACCGTAATGTTACAAATGATGTGGTAAAAAAAAAAAATAAATCCTCAAATGGTAGTAGTGCATTGATGGACGATTGTTGGCATGATCATGACCATTAATGAATACACAACTATTCTCGGCAGTAGTGCGTGAATAATTGAGATCGTGATACTAAAGAATATCCTTGGTCAGTAGTGCGGGGGTGATTCGATGATGTGGATTATTTATTAAAGTCGAGTCTCGGCTATAACAAATGATGAAAACCTTTTAAAATCATAAAAGATAGTAGATTTTATTTTCTACTGACTCTTTTAATGGATCAGATATTCACCGCAGCTTAAACCGGTTTGTCTATTGTATTTTATCGTTTAACATTGTTGAAGACTATTGATAATTTATTTTGCATTATCTTAGTCATAATATTTCTTCATTGGGCTAGTTGAGCTCACCCTTTCTTTCACCGTTTCTCTTCGTGAAATGAGAATATATACCGGGACGAGTCGGGGAAACGAGTGATGGTCCTCAAGATAGCATTAGTAGTCCTCACTATTCGTAAAATAGTGTGATAATAATTGTAATGAGGACTTTTGTTTGAGTTTGTATAATATCTAGTAGACGATATTTGTATTTAAACTCACGCTTTATGTCGTATTGCATACCTGATTATATGTTAATAAATTGTATTTAAATTTCGCACCATGTAAGTGGCGACCCAAGATGGGTGATGTATACCTAATTTTGGGGGCGCCACAACAGTATCAAAGCTAAGGGATATGATCCCGGCTAAGATGTGAGAAAAGTACTAGGAGGGGAGAGACGGGAATACCTTTCGCTAGTATGACCTACCTAAGTTTTTGTGCTATTTTATTGGGTCGGCCGTAATATAAAGATAATTGTTAAATGTCAATTAATCTTTTGTTTTGTGGGCAAGATTCGAAAATGACATCCGAGAATGTTGAGAATAGCAATGAGCAGCAAAGCGATCGTTGATTCACCACATATCAATAATCGTGATAATGTGCATCGTGAAGGCGACAATCCTCATGCAAACAACAACATCGACCAAATGATGAATGATCAAATGTTCGGAGGCTTTATGTAATTTATGCAACAAAGAAAGTAGAGCGACTCATCCCAAAACGTAGGTGGAAACACGGAAAACTCTCGGCTGGTCACCGCTAAACAATTCAAGGAGCTGGGACCACCGGAGTTTAAGGGAGAGCCAAAACCACTTTGGCGGAAGCATGGATAAAGTGATTACCAAGATATTTGATGTCTTGGGATGCTCCGAGGAGCAAAAGGTTCCTTTCACGCTTTTATGTTGCGCGGAGAGGCAGACATCTTGGTGGGAATCGGTAAAACGACTCAACCTCGTCAGATCAAGATATCTTGGGAGAAGTTCCAGAGTCGTTTCAACGACAAATACTTTTCCGAAAGTATTCGCCACATGAAGGAGGTGGAGTTTATCAAGTTGGAACAAAACTATATTGACCGTGTCGCAATACGAGGCAAAATTTGCGGAGTTATCACGGCCATCGCCCCACTTGGTGGATAATGAAGAGAGAATGGCGCGAATGTTTTTAAGAGGTTTGAAGTCGGAGATACGCCAACATCTTATTTCTCATAAACCGTGTTTGTATTCGGATGTTGTAAATAGGGCTCATTAGTGGAGCGCGATAACGAAAGTCAACGTTAACTAAAAAGAGAGCAGCGGTAAGCAAAGTTATAATACCAAATGAGAGTAGTCATCAAGCGGTGACAACAAGCGTGGAGGGAATCAGCGGGCCAGATATGGTAACCACTTCGGTGGTAATCGTGGCCAAAACAATAAGAATGGACATTTCAAGAAACGGAGATTCAACAATGATGGAAAGACGCCAAAGACCAAAGACCCGTTGTTAAGGAAGGAGAAAGACCACCCATCATATGCTTCAAATGCGAGAAGAGGGACACATCATCAATCCGAATCGTGCCATGCATTCCAAAGCATGTTATAATTGTGGAAGAGAAGGTCACTTAGCTCGATTTTGTCGCCATCAAGACAAATTCAACTAGGATGGAGGCACCAAAGGCCAGTCCCGTAAAAGTCAAACCAAAGAGTGCAAGGGAGAGCGTTTGTTGTGACCTCCCAGAGAGCAAGGAACCCGAATGAGGTCATCACGGGTAAGCTTATCATAAACTCTAATGAAGTCTACACTTTATTTGATACCGGTTCTACCCATTCTTTTATTTCTCCTACTTGCGCCATCGATTAAATTTGACTCGGAGAAATTAGACTTTGACTTATCTCGTGGAAACTCCGTTGGGAGAAACCTTCATTACATCCAATCGCTTATAAGTCTTGTTTGGTTCAAATCGGCACCTCACATTACCGTCGATCTTATTTCATTAAAAATACTTGCATTTGACGTGATTCTAGGATTGATTGGTTAACTACTTATCATGCAAAAATTGATTGTTTTCGTAAGGTTGTTAGCTTTCATATTCCTAATCAACCTATTATGCGAATTCAAACGACCAAACCATTAAAATCAATCACGGTCATCTCAAGCCATAAAGCTATTCGCTTATTGAAAAATGGATGTCAAGCTTTCTTAGCTCATGTCACGTGATTTAAACAAAAATACGCCGGTTTTGAGCGATATTTCTATTGTTAATAAATTTCCGACGATTCTCAAGAACTCCCCGCCTACCCCAGAAAGCGTGAAATTGAATTTTGTATCGACCTTGAACCCGGTATAAAACCTATTTCCAAAGCCCCATATCGAATGGCTCTATTGAACTTCGTGGAGTTAAAGACCCAACCGCAGGAATTGTTAGACATTGGCTTTATTCGCCCTAGTACTTCTCCTGGGGTGCTCCTGTTCTATTCGTGAAGAAGAAAGATGGGAGTATGCGACTTTGTATTGATTATCTGGAGTTGAATCATGTCACCATCAAAAATAGGTATCCATTGCCACGTATTGATGACTGTTTGACCCTTGTAAGGAGCCAAATTCTTTTCAAAGATTGATCTTCGTCCGGATATCACCAATTGAAGATTAGAACCACCGACATTCCAAAGACGGCCGTAACTCCTCGAGACGGGCATTATGAATTCCTAGTCATGTCCTTTGGATTGACTAATGCTCCCGCCGCCTTCATGGATATGATGAACCGAGTATTCAAGGAATATTTAGATCACTTTGTGGTCGTCTTTATTGATGACATCCTTATTTATTCCAAAAGCCGTGAAGATCATGAGCAACACTTGAGGTCGACACTCCAAAAGCTTCGTGAATATAAGCTTTATGCCAAGTTGAAGAAATGCGAGTTCGGCTTGAAGAAGTAGCATTCCTTGGGCACGTGGTATCAAGTCATGGAATATCCGTTGACCCAAGAAAGATTGAAGCTATTCAAAGCGGGAACAACCTAAATCAATGGACCAAGCACGTAGCTTTCTCGGCTTAAATTGGTTATTATCTGAG
Source organism: Panax quinquefolius (assembly GCA_020205615.1). NCBI lineage: Eukaryota > Viridiplantae > Streptophyta > Magnoliopsida > Apiales > Araliaceae > Panax > Panax quinquefolius. The sequence continues at coordinate 148,164 of JAINUW010000338.1, forward strand.
ATTCGTGGAAGGATTTTCTCTAATCGCTACTCCATCGACTCAAATTGACTCGAAAAAGATACAAAGTTCGGTTGGAGCGAAGAATGTGAGAAGAGTTTTCAAGAACTCAAGAAGAGACTTATTTCAAAGACTGTTCGACAATACCATTTGGCCTTGAGGGATTTGTCATCTCTGGTGATGCTTCGAGCAAAGGGTTGGGATGTGTTCTTATGCAACATGGAAAAGTTATAGCCTATGCCTCATGACAACTCAAAGAATATGAGAGGAATTATCCTACTCATGATCGGAGTTAAGTAAATGTTGTTATCTTTGCACTTAAAATTTGGAGGCATTACTTGTATGGGGAGAAAGTGGAGATCTTTACTGGATCATAAAAGCCTCAAATATTTCTTCACTCAAAAGGAACTCAACATGCGACAACGACGTTGGCTTGAACTGTTGAAAGATTATGATCATACCATCCAATACCATCCTGGAAAAGCGAACGTGGTAGCTGATGCATTGAGTAGAAGATCGTATGCAAGCACGAAAAGTGCGTTATTGTCAACACAAAGGCCCATTTTTGTGTGACTTGCAAAGGATGGAGATAGAGTTAAAGACTCCAAGGACGCATGTGATGATAGCAAATATACGAGTAGAACCGACTTTAATCGATAAAGTTAAAGCTGCTCAAGCTACAGACCTGGAGCTGATGCGTATGAAAAAAGAAAGTGCAAGAGGGTGCTAGGCGGAAGCAAGAATCGATGAAGAAGGAATACTTGAGTCAACTCCTGACTTTGTGTTCTAACGACTCGATTTAAAGTATAATATCATGATGGAGGCGCACAACACACCATTTGCAATCCATCTCGGGAGTACCAAAATGTATCATGATATTCGCCATACATTTTGGTGGAGCAATATGAAGAGGGAGATAATACTGTTTATCTCAAGGTGTCTAACTTGTCAACGAAGTTAAAGCGGAGCATCAAGTACCAAAAGGTCCATTGCAACCACTTGAAATTCCAGAATGGAAGTGGGAGCACATTACCATGGATTTCGTTCACGGCCTTCCTAAGGTTTCTCAAGGCATTGATGCGATTTGGGTCATTGTTGATAGATTGACCAAGTCTCCGCTTCATTTCACCGACACGAGAAACTTATACACTTGAACGCTTTGCTCGTATGTACATAAACGAGATTGTAAGATCGCATGGTATCGCCAGTATCCATAGTTTCGATCGAGACCCAAGATTCACTTCAAGATTTTGGGTTAGTTTGCAAAAAGCTATGGGCACGGACTTCACGATTTAGTTTCGGCATATCATCCTCAAACCGGACGGACAATGGAGAGGACTATTCAAACTCTTGAAGATCTATTAAGACTCTGTGTTCTTGATTTCAAGGGGAGTTGGGACAAGTTTTTACCATTGGTGGAGTTTTCCTACAACAACAGTTATCAAGCAAGTATTGGCATGGCTCCATTCGAAGCGTTGTATGGAAGAAAGTGTCGTTCTCCAAGATCGCTGGGATGAGGTGGGTGAAGCAACGTTGTTGGGACCGGAGTTGGTACGTATGACTACGGAAAAGATTCAAACGATCCGACAACGTATAAAAACCTCACAAAATCGACAAAAGAGTTATGCTGATCTTCATCGAAAGGACGTGGAATTCAATATAGGAGATCATGTGTTGTTAAAAGTTGCTCCATGGAAAGGAGTTACAAGATTTGGAAAGAGAGGAAACTTAATCCTCGATTCATCGGTCCATTTAAATCCTCGATCGAGTAGGAATCGTGGCCTATAGACTCGCTTTTACCGCCAAATATGTCTCGTGTTCATAACGTTTTTCACATATCCATGTTACGTAAATATGTGAAAGACCCGAACCATATTATTGAATTAGAACCGGACGAAATAGCGGAAGATTTGACGTATGAAGAGGTTCCTGCTCAAATTTTGGATAAGAAGGAACATATTCTACGCTCCAAGGTTATACCTCAAGTCAAAGTTTTGTGGAGGAACCACGATGTTGAGGAAATGACTTGGGAGTTAGAATCAAATGAAATCAAGGTATCCTTACCTCTTCGACATACCAGTCATCGTACCCTAATTTCGAGGCTTAAATTTCATAAGAAGGGAGGTTGTAAGACCCCGATTTTTATAAATAAAGATGAATTTTCTATAAATATTATTTTTGAATATTATGGAATAATTTGATATAATGTTATAGTTGTCAGGTAATATTTATAAATTTTGCAAAGTATACATGGTTATATTATATTCGATGGCTCTGGGAATATTCGGTTTAGCAGGAATATTCGCACAACTACTCAATCATTGGTGGACCCCACAATGTAATTATTATGTCGGATTGAGAAAAAGACAAAAATATTTTATTGAAATAACGGCGGAAGTTTTACCGTTGATCATTGTTGAACTACTCGGTAGTAAAAGTAAAAGAATACGTGTGGTTGCATAGTAGTTAATACCAGATTGATTATCGATGCTTATGTGAGAAGTCACTTAGTTTGATTCCATTATTCACGATTAATAATATGAATTATTATAGCGATAATGACGCTTTTGTTTTATTCGTATTATTAACGTAATAAAATGTAAACATCTTTTTATATAAAATGTAATACTTTATTAAAGTTATTTTATAAATAAAATATATTATATTTTATTATGCATAGTGTTTTGCATAGTGTTTGCATAGTAAAATGTTTTTATATAAATAGAATATATTATATTTTATTTAAAAGATTTTTCTTTAAACATGGACCGTCGATTAAAGTAAATCAACTGGACCGCTCATGGATTAGTTACTATGCATTCCATTTTCCTATAAAAGAAGCTCATTCCTTCATTATTTTTTTATTTAATTCATTGAAACTAGAGAGAGAATTATAGAGAGAAGCTATAGAGAGAAAGTTATAGAAAGAAGAAGAGTATTCTCGCTACTTCATTACTTCTATATTAGGTTCTTTTTACGGTAAAGGGTGTTATTCTTTCTTCTTGAAGAGAACTTACGTTATTCCATTCACTATTATTCGTTGGAATAACTTTGTAAAAGTGGCATACCCTATACATAACTTTGTATCATGCCAGATACCCTATACTTGGTGAAATCCTTATGTTATTCCATTGCTTATTATTCTGCATTGGAATAACTTCGTGATACGCATGATTTACCCTATACTTGGTGACATTCTTCTATTATTACATTGGAACATCCACGTCTCGTGTGTTTTACACAGGACTGATTAAAATTTTTATTATTATTACTGTTGGAACATCCACATGCTCGTGTGTTTTACACAGGACCTGGTTCCGATTTTTTATTATTATTCTGTTGGAACATCCATGCGTGTGTTTACACAGGACCGGTTAAAATCTTTATCATTCGTTGGAATATCCTATTCCGTGTTTTACACCGGACCGGTTCCATCTTTATTATTCTGTTGGAACATCCCGCTTGGTGTGAATTTCACGACCTGGTTCCGTTATTATTATTCATTTGAATAACTCGTCTATGCGCAAGCACCGCATGCATGGTGATTTCTTTTGTTATTCCATTCTTTATTATACCCAGTTGGTTAAAACTTTGACTTCTATACTCCATGAAATTAGTAGAATATCCTTGATATTTGCGTTTCATCCAAAGATCTTTTCATGGAAATATTCTTCCGATCATTCTTGAATTTTACTCTACAAAGAAGTATCATGTTGACATTTGACGTTAAAAATTCTCGGATAAAATAATTCTTGAACTTGTTTTATTGAATTCTTATATCATTGTCATCATCCTCATTTTATATTTTTTAAAGTCATCTGTGGGCCTGTAGAGCATGGATGGACTTGGTATGATTATGACCGAGGATTATTCGGTGTAATCATAACCGTAATGTTACAAATGATGTGGTAAAAAAAAAAATAAATCCTCGAAGGGTCAGTAGTGCATTGATGGACGATTGTTGGCATGATCATGACCATTAATGAATACACAACTATTCTTGGTCAGTAGTGTGTGAATAATTGAGATCGTGATACTAAAGAATATCCTTGGTCAGTAAAAGGGGGTGATTCGATGATGTGGATTATTTATTAAAGTCGAGTCTCGCCTATAACAAGATGATGAAAAACCTTTTAAAATCATAAAAGATAGTAGATTTTATTTTCTACTTGACTCTTTTAATGGATCAGATATTCACCGCAGATTAAACCGGTTGTCTATTGTATTTTATCGTTTAACATTGTTGAAGACTATTGATAATTTATTTTGCATTATCTTAGTCATAATATTTCTCATTGGGCTAGTTGAGCTCACCCTTTCTTTCACTTTTTCTTCGTGAAATGAGAATATAAATTGGATTTAGTCTGGGAAACGAGTGATGGTCCCGAAGATAGCATTAGTAGTCCTCACTATATTCGTAAAATAGTGTGATAATAATTGTAATGAGGACTTTTTGTTTGAGTTTGTATAATATCTAGTAGAGCGATATTTGTATTTAAACTCAGCTTTATGTAAATATTATTGCATACGATGATATGTTAATAAATTGTATTTAAATTCTGTACCATGTAAGTGGCGACCCAAGATGGGTGATGTATACCTAATTTTGGGGGCGTCACATTGCAATTGTTTAAATAAAATTGATTTGGTTGAGAGTTAGTACTTGGTAATTTTTATTAAATAATTCCTCGTGGGAACGATACTCTACTTTCACTTTATTACTTGTTGACCGTGTATACTTGCACGTATTCATTGATTGCGTAATCGATCAACAACGTCTATTAATCATTTTTGATTTAAATAAACAACTTCATTATCACAATAAAACTCGATGGATTTCCTCAACCTATCACTTACATACTCTACTTGAGTTTTCTACTAAGGTTATAACCTAGGTTTCGCATTCCTAACGTTTATAACCTACTGCTCTGATTCCAACCTGTGACGCCCATGAATCCGGATCCTCTGACCCCGGTTTGGTCATCACGATAAAATACAAACATCCACCTCTAAACAACATACGATAACTAAAATGCGGAATATAATAAACGTACGTCGTTTATTCAAAAGGTATTACTAGTCCCAAGATACGATAACCTTAATATCATCTTACAATCATACCCTAAAATAAATATTAGGGTTCACATTACATAATCGTAATTTAAACTAAGCATAAGATAAATTCTGCTTCTCGCAATTATCCTACATCTTCCCTATACCCTTGTCCTTTCCTGAGGTCTTGGGCTTAGCTGCAATATAATTCATGATATAGCAAGGATGAGCAACAAGTTTGCTCAACAAGTTTAATACAACAATAAGGATATATGATGAAGAATGGAAAAATATCTGGCAATGGATTCAACAATATGAATATCTGAAGGATTCAACAATATGAATATCATAAGCAAAGATAATGATTGCTTTTAGAATAACTGCTAGTCAAGTAGACTTTGAACTATAACACTCCAATGGAATCAATAGCTAATTGACCCTTTGAGTTCTCGGGCTCTGTATAAGTACTTGAGAGGATCGACCCACGCATTTCTATGTATATGCATGACATTTAAATATGCTCTGTTGTATCTTATATTATATACATAGGTTACTCCCCTATCATAAGAAGGGTGTTCTTTCAGTCTAAGAATCCTTACCATCAATTGGTTTGGATAGCTTTTATAAAACTTCATACGCTTGTCTGACCAGACGAAGGTTCAGACTCTATTTATCACAGTTCAAGAATTATTGAACTTTAAATGATGTACAAGTGCAAGACTGTATGAACTCAAGTGCACTAAGTGTGAATGTTAATGATATCGACGTGGAATAACTGTAAAGTAATTAAACCACTTAATAGCATGCTTGGAATTAAGATTTCAAGCTTAAATGAATAACTTTCAGTTCAACAATATCATACTCAATGCAATATGAGAAGGATAGGAAATCTTTCACAAACTCAAAGTTGTGTAAGTTAGGAAACTTGCAACACAATAAATTCGGATACTTGCTCAATATAATTTAGAGTAAGTTTAGGGAAATTTGCTTAACAAAAGTAGGGTTCAAGGAACTTGCTTACGATATGCGTCGAATAAAGTAATGCAAGGGTTTAGGATACTTGAACAACCAAATAATGAAGTTCGGATACTTGCCTGATTGTTCAGCTACAATATAATACTAGCTTTAACTAACTCGCGTTGAAACGACCTAACATTATCAAGTCGATCATTTCAATTAGTATGTGTAAACTAATATGAGTCTACACTTACGAGAATCACGTCATTCACATAGCATGCGTCTCAACACATTACATGGCACATTGGTCACATATTACAAGAGAAAGAGATCATGTAAGCATGCCTTAAAATTTAGAACCAAAAATAGAATCTTGGCAAGATCAGCAGATAACAGTAGATTTTATGATCGGGTTCAAGGCTAAGGGACTACGTAGTCGCTACTGCCCCTTTCGTCGAGACCAAGGTTGATTCTTTGCTCTCCTGAATTCAATACAACTCTAACATACACCTATACATACATATTAACATACATAAATGCTAGAGTTTCATATATAACACATGACCATACTTGAGTTCAATACCACAAGTTTAACTTATAATTTATATGTCCTTAAAACATAAATAGTTCATGTAATCATCATGCATTATAACTTAAATCTATGATACTCAGTAGTCATTCTTGTATATAGACAACACATATATACTTTACTCACATAGTTCATATTTTAGAAATTTCCCTTTTATGACTATGTGTGAATAAGTGAAAACCATACATTAACCAAACGATGTTCATGCTAATATATCTATAGGCATAATGAGTCCTAATATACATGCGTGCATGGTCATAACGTACTTTACTCATTTCTTGATGACATTAGCTTCCTCGTTCTAATTTTCTTTGAATTTAACACTAAGCCAACTTAGTACATACAAGGCATCTTAACATATAACTTTCATGCATTTACAACATATAATAAAGTCACATATGTATGCTCAAATGGTTAAAACTTACAAGATAAAAGTCTTGGTCAAGTTCTCTTTGAAAAGTCTTAAGTTTCTTATCTTTGAAATAGTCTAATCTTTCAATCATGTATGCTAGTGTGTTTAATCACTTTAGTCTTACATTTCATGTCAATATAAATCATATTATCATGTTCATAAAGTCCAAATTCTCACATGATGTGTTCGTGACAAAGTTCACTTTTGAAATCACAAACCTCATTTCAAGGCTACAAGTATTGTGCCCATTATTGCTATACTTGTTCATACTACATGCATGTGCTTACGTGTGCATGCTAAAATAGTTTACAAGCTCGCTCTACAATGTACTAACCACTTAGCACAAACAGAAAACATCAGAGCTGGTCCAGGACTGGCGCAGCTGCGCTGCACCCTAGTACAATTAGGGCGCAACTGTGCCATGCCAGAAACAAAACTGAGTTTGGGTTACTGGTGCATTTGTCTTTGCACCCTAGTACAAATAGGTGTGTTTGCTACTGCGTCTTCGCATCGAGACAAGAAGAAGACTATGTTTGTAGAGCCTTAACCAACTTGGTTTCCAACAATTCAAGCATGCTCGAAATCATTATTTGAGAGTTCAAACATGTAAGTAAACTTCTTAAACACATCTTGGCATGTTAATTCACATAGACTAACAAAGAATTTCAAGTAATTCTCAAGAATTTGACAAACCTAACTAAGAACAAAAGCTTAGGATTTATACCTTTTGAAGCTTAATAGACTTCCTACACTTTGAATATGCTTCTATGATATGCTCAGCAACTTAAGACTCTCAAACTAAGACTTATCAAACAACAAAAACTGAATTTTAAGCTTGTATATATAGAAGAAGCTTGGACTAGATAATCACATTGCACTAAGATTGGATTCATGGTGCAAAGAAACAATACATTGGTTAATCAATAGTTGATCAACCACCCTTACCAACCATTTACTTAGCAAATGATCACCTATTCAATAGCCTTTTTGGAAAATGCATGATTTAGATTCAAGTCACTATTCATGTACTTGGTGACACTCATTTTGGGACAAGGAAATAATTCTCAGCATTTGCACAATGAAATGCAACAATGTAATGCAACACTTGGTTAAAACCATATATACACATAATATAAACTTTGGTTATATAATATGTACACACAATTCATTTCATACAACATAGGTTATAATGATTTAAAGAGCATACATTGTATTTCCAAATTACAAGGTATCAAGTAGTGCACATACATATAATTCATGTACATTTTTAACTACCATGACTGTTATTATCATAATAACTTAATGAAATCATTATTAATTTAACAATTGATATTATTATATGCCAATAGGATATACATGAATGTTTACCCACACACTCCATATCATATAACAATATTATTATATAACTCACATGAATGCAAATAATTCATTATTATATAGTCTATATATAGACATATTAATGTGCCACCTTATACAATATAAAATATATAGTTAACTACCATATAATAAAGGTTTACTATATTGCACCAATTAATCAAGTAAACATATAATCATTTTATAAACTATTAATCTCTTACTCATTAATTATTATTTATTCATAATAATTATAAATCAATCTGTGACAAACACTAATTTTATAGGTTATTAAAATAGGAATTTAATAATTAAAATTCTTATTATGAGATGTTTTGAGTTTGAGTATTTATATATACATGCTATATATTTTGAAACATCTCGATCTAGGGTGAAGAGAAATATATATTCATATATTGGGAAGTGAGGTTTAATAGTTAAGTTAACTATTGAAGGAATTAAATGAATTTTGTAATTAATTTTAAATATTTATGAATTAAATAAATATTTTAATTAATTTATTTATTGAGATAAATAAATAATTGATGAATTATGGTGAATTAATTTAGTAACTAAATTGATTAGTGTTAATTAAATTGAGTGATGATAATTTTGTTCAAGGATTTAATTTAAGGAAATAATTAAATTAAATCAATTGCTTAATATTTAAGAAAATAATTAAATTAAATAAATTTTGTTTTGATCTAATTTATTAATTAAATTAGATATGTAAAGATTTATTAAGTATATTACAATGGAAATTATAATTATTATAATTATAAGTATGAGTTAATTAAATTAATTTAATGGTGTGTCATGAAACTATATAATATAAAGATTATTAAAATAATCTAGTTTGGGGGATAGGTGGTAGCCAAACAAGGCCTTGTGGCCTTTGGCTTACTGTAACTTACGTCTATTGGTTTTGCTAATTGATATTCACGATTATCAGTTGGCTTATTTTTATTTCACGTATTCTTCTATAGACTTAGAGCAGAGTTTAGAGAAGAGAGTTTGGAAGCAAGAGAGAGAGTTCTCTGTGATTTTCAAGAGGAATGAGGGAAATTTCTAAACCTAATCATCATCATCTTTTTGCTACTAGCAAATAATCAAAGGAACAAGGTATAATTTATTCTAGTGTAAACCCTTGTTTTTGAAATTTTATTGCTAATTCATGTTGGATTGATATATATTTGTATATATGGATTATAAACTGATAATCATCATATATGAGTGATTGTTTGAGTATTAAACACGTGAAATTGGGATAACGGTGTTTATGTAAGAAAAATGGCTTAAGAAAGTATAACATTTCATGTTTAATATGTGTTATAATCTGTAAATTGATGTTGGATTATGTTAGTATGTGAAGAAACGAAAACAACATTGTGACGCCCCCAAAATAGGTATACATCACCCATTTTGATTTGTCAATAACATGGTACAGAAACAACTACAATTTTATTAATACAACACATAAACTGTGAGTTTAAATACAAATATTGTCATCTAGATAATATTCACACCCAAATAAGTCCTCATTACAATTATTGATACATTATTTTACAAAAATGGTGAGGACTACTAAAACAACTTTCTAGAACCTTCATTCCATACCCCGACTAGTACTCGCTACATTCTCACCTCCTGAGAAGAAAAATGGAACAAAAAGGAAAAGGGTGAGCTCAACTAGCCCAGTAAAGAATATTATGACTAAGATAATATAGAACAAATTATTGTTAGTCTTCAACAGGGAAAAATCTGATAAAATACAATAGACAACAAGTTTCATATCAATATTCGCAGCGGAAATAATAATTCATGGAAGAGTTCTGTAGAGAATGAAATCTACTATTATCTATGAATTGAAAAGTCCATCATCAATATTTTATCCTTGTAACATCAATCAATATACATCTTGAATCAAATATTCATCTTTGCACTACAGGCCAAAAATATTCATCAGTCGGTCATGTTCATCTCAACACCTGTACATATTTGCACTACAGGCCAAAGATATTCATAAGAAACATCCGCGTCATACATTCCTCATTTTCCACCAAATGAGGTACAAACCTAGATAACTTTGCAAACTTCGCTTCGTACTGGGACACCGTCATGTTATTTTGTTCCAATATAATAAACTCCACTTCCTTCATATTACGAATACTTTCAGGAAAGTACTTGTCATTGAACAGTTTCTGAAACGTCTCCCAAGATATGCCGAAAAGCGGTGGATGGGTACGCTTCACGATTCCCACCCGAATGTCGCCTCATTACGGAACATTAAGGTGGCGAATGGAACCTTCTGTTCCTCCGTGCATCCGAAGACATCGAATATCTTGGTAATTTATTTGGCCCACATTTTTGCCTTAATCGGATCCGGCTTTCCCCAGAATTCTGGTGGTCCAAACTCTTTGAACTGCTTGGCTGTGACAAACCGTGTGTTGTTATCATTTCCACACGTATTTTGTGCACGATTCTCCTCGTCGATTTTGCATGAAGCGCAAAAGCTTCTAAACATTCTCGTTCATCATCGTCGGTGGTGTTGTTCTGGGGAGGAACATTGTCGGTCGGTTGCACGTTCTCCTCATTGGTGAGTAAAGGAGTCTCCACGGTCTCATTTACTCCACTGTTAACATTCTCAGTCAACATTCTTAAATACTGCCATAAAACAAGGGTTAATTAAAGAAATCAACATATCACGTAATATCCTTATATACTGACCAACCAACAAATAAGTTTAGGTAAGACACACTAGCGAAGGTTTTATTCGTCTCTTCCCTCCTAGTTCTATTCCCCGATCTCCGCCAAAGATCATATCCCTAAGCTCTGATACCAACTGTGACGCCCCCAAAATAAGTATACATCACCCATTTTGAGTTGTCAATAACATGGTACAGAAACAACTACAACTTTATTAATACAACACATAAACTGTGAGTTTAAATACAAATATTTTCATCTAGACAATATTCACACCCAAATACGTCCTCATTACAATTATTGATACATTATTTTACAAAAATGGTGAGGACTACTAAAACAACTTTCTAGAACCTTCATTCCATACCCCGACTAGTACTCGCTACATTCTCGCCTCCTGAGAAGAAAAATGGAACAAAAAGGAAAAGGGTGAGCTCAACTAGCCCAGTAAAGAATATTATGACTAAGATAATATAGAACAAATTATCGTTAGTCTTCAACAGAGAAAAATCGGATAAAATACAATAGACAATAAGTTTCAGATCAATATTTGCAGCGAAAATAATAATTCATAGATGAGTTATGTAGAGAATGAAATCTACTATAATCTATGAATTTAAAAGTCCATCATCAATATTTTATCCCTGTAACATCAATCAATATTCATCTTGAATCAAATATTCATCTTTGCACTATAGGCTAAAGATATTCATCAGTTGGTTATGTTCATCTCAACACTTGTACATCTTTGCACTACGGGCCAAATATATTCATAAGAAACTGTGACGCCCCCAAAATAGGTATACAACGCCCATTCTGATACCAACTGTGACGCCCCCAAAATAGGTATACAACACCCATTCTGAGTCGCCAAAATACATGGTACAGAAGCAACTACAACTTTATTAGTACAATTGTCGTGCAAAATACGACAACACATAAACTGTGAGTTTAAATACAAATATTGTCATTTAGACAATATCCACACTCAAATAATTCCTCATTACAATTATTGATACATTATTTTACAAAAATGGTGAGGACTACTAAAATAACTCTCTAGAACCATCATTCTACACCCCGACTAAAACTCGCTGCATTCTCGCTTCTTGAGAAGAAAAATGGAACAAAAAGGAAAAGGGTGAGCTCAACTAGCCTAGTAAAGAATATTATGACTAAGATAATATAGAACAAATTATCGTTAGTCTTTAACAGAGAAAAATCTGATAAAATACAATAGACAACAAGTTTCAGATCAATATTCGTAGCGGAAATAATAATTCATAGAAGAGTTATGTAGAGAATGAAATCTACTATTATCAATGAATTGAAAACTCCATCATCAATATTTTATCCCTGTAACATCAATCAATATACATCTTGAATCAAATATTCATCTTTGCACTACAGGCCAAAGATATTCATCAGTTGGTTATGTTCATCTCAACACCTGTACATCTTTTTCACTCACAGCCAAAGATATTCATAAGAAAAACAACCATCTTTTGCACTACTGTGCCAAAGATATTCAATAATATCATCATTTAGGGTGAGGATGATGAAAAATATTTTAAAGAAAAGCGAATCCAAAGGAAACAAAAGAACAAATATTAAGGATTCGTACTTTAAACAATCCGAGTTCAAAAAAAATACTTCATAAATAATCATAGTGAAGTAAAATTCAAGAATGATCAAAACATTGATACAATCAAAGCTAGTATCCATAATAGATATTTTGGATAAAAAACGAAAATTTAATTTTTCCGTGAATAGTGCCGTATTCGTGAATAGTGCCGTATACGTGAATAGTAACCCCGACACTAAAAGACAAGAATTTTACAAGAAAAATCTTACCAATATTCTGGCATAATGATATTAGAAGAAATAATATCATTTTAAAAAAAATAATATCCCTTACCTTGAAAAGAATAGTACTTCTGGCTGGAATATCAGATATAACGCTGAAGGAACTTGTACTGTATAACAACACTCAAAATATCAAAATACTCACAAGAATACGCTCGATAATATAGAGAGAGAAAACTTCAGTTTCTGGTGTGATTTTCAATTCTAACCTAAGCACCATATTTATAGGAAAATGCTTAGAACACCAAAGCAAAAAATTTAATAAAATATTAATATTTTTAATAAATCTTCACGCCCACCTCTTGAATCTGAATTCATCATGTTTTCAATACTAGTGGGGCCCACCAACAATAACAAAAACGTTTTTCTTAAAAAAATAATTAAAACTTCCAAAAATCAATTATTTCGAAACTTCGGAACTTCAATAATTCATAATAAATAGCCCTTTTGTCAAAAAAAATTCGAACCTTATGGCTTTTCCATAGGAAATTCCATTATCTAAAACTTTGCAGAAGAAAGTTTTTCCAAATTCCAAACAGAAATTGACCGAAATCCACAAACGGGCGATTTTACAATCTATAATCAAATTTCAGTCAAGAAATGGGCCCACAGACATGTTTAACATGTTTTAAATAACTTTTGCAACAAAAATACTCTTCCTCCTCATATATTCATATATCCCACATTCATTGTAAAAATATCACCATTATTATATTATTGAAATATAATAATATATTTAAATGAATTATTTATCAGAAAAGATAAAATATCAATTTTTCAACAATTCTCACTTTAAAATTTTCTCCATCTATATCCACATAAAATGAATATTTTCCTTATTATATAAATCAATAATTATTTATTCACAAATAATATTATAGAATCACAATACTGGCAACCAGGCCGTTCCCATGAAAGAGGGGACTTTCCAATAATGATTTCTCCTTACTGGCGCGCAATTAGGTGACCAAACCTCTCCTTAGACAAAACTTTCTAGACATTTCCAATAATGTTATCTAATAATATTATTCCAATAATATGAATTATTGATCTGATAATGAAAATACTGTGTAGTGACAATTATTGAAACAACAATAATATAAAATATCAACGTAGCAATTATTGAATCAATAAAATAAAATATTGAACAGTAACTACTGTAACAATTATTGAGTAGTGCCTTCTTACATAAGAATCAATAATTGGTGAAATACTGTGTACTACTGTGTTTTAACCACCGGATATTTTAACAGATTTAATGGTAAAAACTACGTCGTTATTTATAAATAACTTATACTTGTCGTTTTCTTTATCCAATCGCTTTCCGTTATAGGGCCCACACAAAGTCAATTTGCTGCGCCGCATTTAATATTCCCAACAAAGAAGAATATTCCACAACCAAACGAATATTCTCCGATAAAAATGAATATTTTATAACCACTTGCTTATTTGAAATATTTGCGCATTTTACCCATAACTAACCACATTAATCAAATCAACCCTTACTATTTTAAAATAATAAAATAGAGGAAATTTAATTTCATTTATAAGAAGTTGGGGTCTTACAAGCATAGTTTAAATCGTGTCAATTGATTAAGAAACGAAGTCGGGGTGATCGAATTCGCTAGAGATGCTAAAACATGAAAATAGAGTATGAACACAAGTATAGTGATGTCGACGATAATAGATGTTGTTCTAAGTTATAGAACCTGAATATTATGAAGTATAATGCTGATTAACATCAATAAATAATATATTAGATAAGTTGAATACGCATACTAAGCACACACAAGAGAGACAAATTGGGCGTGTAACGAATAAACGTCGAAACGCCGTGGTAAGTGATAATGAACGTAAAATGTGTTTTAAATCAAATGAAATGAATATAATAAGATATTGAATAGTGTTAATATAAAACCAATAAGTAGTTCTAGCAAGACTTAAACACTTGAATGAACTTCGAATAAGAAATATAGTGAGATATAAGTTGAAAGTTAACATAATAAAATTGAACATTGTGTATATATAATAGGAAGGGTTATGAGACGTAGAGTAAAGTTTACATTACAACTACTATGCATTACTATGTGACTAATAGTTAATGTGAATGATTATATAATTATGTAGGGCATGTGAAGTGCAGATATCTGTATGCTGTTAAACTGTTATTGGTAAACAACGATCAAGGCAAGTCTTTCAGTTCCTATTTTCTATGTGAACTTGATGATTAACTGTTTTAAATCTTTATTGCAAAGAGTATGATGTGTTATATATATGTTCAAAGTATGAAATGTTAAAGTTAATTTATGACTATGTTGATTGATTAAAGCATGCTGATTGAGTAAGGACTCAATCTTTATACTATTATATGAACTGTAGCATGTATGTTATATGTTGAGCATGATATTATGTGCTATGTGATGCATGAAAACTATTAGATTTTGCTGGGCTGTCGAGCTCAACCTTGCAAATAACCACTTTTGCAGGTTCAAGATTCAAAGTAAAGTTATGTGTTACTTGAAAGACATGGATAAGATGTGATACTTGAAGATTTATACACTTTGGTTGTGTTATTATTATTTGAACCATGTTTAAGGTTCCGAATAATGTATTAATGTTGAATTGTAATATCATTTTGGGATGTAAACTATTATAGTATTAAAATGATTCTGAGATATTTAGATGTAAAGGTTGAAGGTTTTGGGAACGAGGATAGTTTGTAATAGAAAATTTTAATTATTCTGCAAATTTCAATGGTTGTATTATCGATTAATGATGTAAAATTAGAGGTTGAATGTATTATTAACGACTAAAGTCGAGAATTAAATTATATGAATTTTGGGCTCGTTACATCAACATATTATCAATTAATTACTCACAATTACAATTAATCAGTATGTTCAACTCTTGCTACTATATTCAAATAATTTTAATATTTAATTAATAATCTTATCATGTCTTCGATATTAAAATCTTAGGGTTAGTCTACTAATTTAAATCAACTATTAGTGAGTCCCTATATTCCTTTTGTAAATTCACATAACCACTTAAGGTTTAAATAAACTCACAAAACTAACTCATTACAATTAAATCACATATTTCATTAATAAGGAGTTTAAAATTTGTGGACGTTACATATGTGTTAAGTGAATTATAGAGATCCATATTCACGAAGATTACTTATATTTTATGAGAAATGTATTTAATATTTTGAATGTAACATGTTGTTGAATTGTAAGTTGGGCTATTCGGTGTATATGGATATCTATTTATGATGTAAGACTTTGTATAGACATTTTGTTGTAACGATTCATGATATAAATTTGAATCGAAGAGATGTAATGTAAAGGTTGCTATTTAGGGCAATACAGAAGGAAATGTATAAAAGTTTTAAATATTCTACATTTTTAGTGATTTTAATATCGAATAATGATGTAAAGATAGATTAAAGTTGTATCGTTAACGATCGAGAAGGAGAATATTATTGTATGAATTTTTGGGGTCGTTACAGTTGTTATCAAAGCTGTAGGTTATAAACCTTAGGTAGGAGTACCGTAGGTTATAACCTTAGAGAAGGAAGATGAAGATGATGAAAGAATACGCTCGAATAGAGTTTGAACAATAAGAAGTAATTTAAGAAATTTATAAAGGAGGGATTAAAACATGCGTGAGAGGAATCAAAGAAGAATCTCGCAGAGTTATAAGGAGTATGAATGTGGGGTTACCCAACTCCAATAATAAGGATGTAAGGTGATAATAAATAGACAATGTCTATAAAAAGAGAATGATGAAGAAGTTAAGAATAAAAAGTTATATTTAAGTATGGTACAATTGTACTCTTTAATAGTTGATGTATGGTATATGGGCTAAACGATTCCTCTATAGAGCGGAGGTATATACGAACTAGCAACTCGGAACCTAGTTTGTTGGTTGTTTGTGGGAAACCACTCATCGTACCATATTAAAACTATTAGAGACTCGATGTGTACCAAGTATAGAAAGTGGATACGTATGATGAAAATGTGGAACTCAAATGAAATGTTGAGCAATGTAAATGAAGTTAGAAATTCTTAAAGTAAGAATTGTTATATAAATAAGAAAATTCAAAGAAGAATCTTGAAGAGATATAAAGATAAGAAATGGCAATAGCCAAGATAACGAATAATGTCGTAAATGATGAAAAAGGAAAGAAAGAGGATCGTAAAACAAAACGATCACGAGTTAAGAAAAGAATTTTAAGGGAGATGATTATAGAATAAGATCACGACGTGATCTGTTTAAGTTATAAAGGAAAGATGGTCTATAATGTTTGAATAATTATAGCTTGATGCTATGAAGATGATGTACTACGAAATAGTACGCGATAACTCACGAGGAGTTATAGATAATGTGATACGAGGACTTCGTATCGAGAAAAGAGCAAATTAAGAGTAAGATAGAGTTAGGTGGGATTTCAATTGAGGACTCATGTGATGGCTAAGTTGTACAAATCTTTGTATGGGCGAGGGTTTTGTGTTTGCACTCAGTTTATCACATTGATAATCATTAGAATATTAGTGTCGCGCTATTAATGTATATGTGGCGAATAGGTGATGGTTTTCTCATGTGTATATTTGATAGTTAGAAACTATTAAGATTAGTCAGATATTATTAGGATTAGGTGTGACGCCCCCAAAATAGGTATACATCACCCATCTTGAGTCGCCAAATACATGGTACAAAATACAATTAAAAACTTAATTATACAACTGTCGTGTAAAATACGACAAAACAAAAACTTTTAAATAATATATATATATATATATATATAATATGTAGTACTCCTTCCACCAAAATCCAAAATCAACATATATATATATATAACCATATGTTGCTTTGAAAACTAAACCACCCGTGATCATGTATTCAAACTTTTCCTCCACCAATTTCAAACATGTGCCCCACCTATTATTACATATATATAACTTTCTACCGATTATTTTAAAAAACAGGTAAATGGGGGTCCAAAATTTACATCAAATACTTCATGAAATTTCCCTAAATATTTTTAACAACATTTATCATTATTATTATAATTCACAATATTAATCGACCAGGTTGTTCCCAGGAAAGAAGGGGCTTTCCAATAAGGATTTCTCCCTATTGGCGCGCAATTAGGTGACCAAACCTCTCCTTAACAGAACTTTTAGACATCATTAATATTGCAAATAATAATATTAATAACTTTGTCGCCTCAATTATTGATTTAATAATATATAAAATATCAACAATAATTGAATCAAATAACGTGAGATACTATGCAACAATTACTGTAGTAATAATTGAACAAAACTGAGTGACTTCTCACGTAAGCATCAATAATCAAAACCGTGTGCTACTATGCAACCACGCGTATTACTGTACTTTTAACACCGGGTGTTTCAACAGTTAACGGTAAAACTTCCGTCGTTATTTTTATAAAAAAAATATTTTTATCGTTTTCTCAATCCAACAATAATTCCATTATGGGGTCCACCAATGATTGTGTCGTCGTACGAATATTCCCTGTTAAAATGAATATTTCCCGACCAATCGAATATTATATAAAAACTTGCATACTTTGCAAAATTTATAAATATTACCCACAACTATAACGTTATATCAAATTCACTCCATAATATTAAAAAAATGATATTTATAGAAAATTCATCTTTATTCATAAAAGTTGGGGTCTTACATTAGGTGCTGTTTTTAAAATTAATGCATATGGTAAGTTCATGACTCACAATAATATGGTATGCTTTGAACCCCTCAGCGAATGGACGCCTATGGTCTGACTAGGATAAGTTCTTAAACTCGTATTATTGTGGCAAGTTCCTAAACTTTCAATGTGCGGTAAGTTTGATGAACTATATTGGGTGGAAAACGGTTATAGTATAGAGAGCATTGATGAAGTTGAAGATATATAGAATGGTTAAGTAATGAAGTAATGGAGTAATGATTGAAGTTGATGGATACTTGGATATTCTAAATCTACTAGCTATGCTAGACTTTCAAAATTTATTGACTTCGTGCTAATGTTTGCACTTCTATTTTTTGAAAAATATTGGATCAAATGATGAAACCAATTAGTTTTAAAAACAATACCGTTATTCGTATGTCTATGCTAATTACTTCGGCTAGACAAAAATGATTTGAAATATATCAAAATGTAATTTTTTTTATACCATCAATGCATCATGGAACCTGGTGTAGAGATGATAAAAACGATGGAGTCATCAATGCAGTATTACTTAGTGTTGGATGTGATCTAAGGATCGTCAGCCCACTATGGTATGATGTAGTATGATAAAATCACCAAATGACGGAATCCTCAAACGGACTGTAAATACATATGCGGTATCGCTTACGTTATAAAAAGATTTTTGAGATTTCTTTAAGATATGAGAATATATATATATATATGTATATGTATATTTCGATTGATGTCTGAATTGTTGTAGAAGTTTATGCTATTTGATTCAGCTAGATGATTATTAAAAGATTTTCATGAAATTCAAGTGTTTCTTGAAAAGTTATGCCAAACCAAATTGTTTTGGTGCGGATTCAGATGTTGAAAAGCTGAGATGAATAACCCTTTTATAGGGGATTACGCGGAGGCGTTTAGATGTTTCATGCATAATATATTTATGCGAAGGTGATCACCCTAAGTACGAGGAGTCCCTATAGTCTTATGACTGTTAAAGTTTAAGTTGAAAGATTACTTATAACTATGGACATACGCATAGCGTTTAAATGTTTGTGCACAATACATCGTACGAAGGGCTTAACTGTGAGACCCCAAATTTTATGAAATAAAAGTATTCAATTTTTCTATTTTGGTAAATGGTTAAATTGAGAAAGGGTAAAAGTTAAGGGTGATATTTGAAAATTTTGCAAAGTAAGCAAGCTGATATAAAATATTCGTTGTGTTTTGAAATATTCGTTTTAACAGGGAATATTCGTACGACTGCACAATCATTGGTGAACCCCACAACGGAAGTATTGTCATAGTTAGAAAACGACAGAAATATCTTTTTATAAAAATAACGGCGAAAGTTTTACCATTAAACTGTTGAACTACCCAAAGAGTAAAAGTAAAAGAATGTCTGGCGATGGTTGCATAGTAGCACATGGTATTGATTATTGATGCTTACATAAGAAGTCACTCAGTTATATTCAATTATTGCTACAGTAATTTTTGCATCATATCTCTCATATTATTGATTCAATTATTGTCACAGTATCATCTGCATAATATGTTATATTATTAAATCAATAATTGAGATGACAAAGTTATTCATATTATTATTTACAATATTGACAATGTCTAGAAATTCTGTCAAGGAGAGGTTTGGTCACCTAATTGCGCGCTAATAAGGAGAAATCCTTATTGAAAAGCCCCCTCTTTCCTGGGAATGACCTGGTTGTTAAATATTGTGAATTATAATATTAATGATGAATAAGTTCGTGTTGATTAAAGATGAAATTGATAGTTCCATTGTGTGGGAATTATTAGTGTTAGTGGAAATCGACATTTATTTTGATAATAATTGATGTCTGGAGGTCATATTGACCAATCAGGTAATTAACCAGATAAATGAGTAATTAATTGCTATTGATTCACATGATTATAACTATTTATTCACATTTGTGTACTATTGATTCACATTCACTTACTATTAGGGGAGTTGGTGCAAGATTTATTATACTTGCATGACTAAGTTAAAATAGAGGTATAGATGGAGGTACTATACTGTAATTCGTATTTTCACATGTCTAGAACTATTGAGTCATATGATTTACTATTGATTCACATGATTATAACTATTTGTTCACATGTGTGTACTATTGATTCATATTCATTTACTATTAGGGGAGTTGGTGCAAGATTGATAATACTTGCATGACTAAGTTAAAAATAGAGGTATAGATGGAGGTACTATACTGTAATTCGTATTTTCACATGTCTAGAACTATTGAGTCACATGATTTACTATTAGGGGAGGTGGTAAATTAAAAATAAAAGAAAAGAGAAAGGTATTATACTGTAATATTCTGAGCCCCAAAATGTGCAATTATTGAAACTATATTTTCCTATAAATAGAAGCTCATTCCTTCATTATTTTTCACCAATTAACTAAAGCTATAGAGCAATTATTATAGAGAGAAAGAAGAAGAGAAGTCTGCTACCTCACTATTCCAGTATCCAGTTTTCTTCTAAGGTAAGGGATATTATTATTATTATTATAGTAAGGGGTATTATTCTTTCGTATTCATTAAGAGAGTTATTTTCTTTCAATACTCGTAAGGGTTGTTATTCCATTCTTTATTATTATGTTGGAATAACATGTCTATGCGAAGTACCGCATACATGGTGAAATTCTTCTGTTATTCCATTCTTTATTATTACATTGGAATAACACATCATCATGATCTATCGCATGCACAGTGAATTCTGTTGTTATTCCATTCTTTATTATTCATTGGAATAACACATTCATGCGATCTATCGCATATACAGTGAATACATTGTTATTCCATTCTTTATTATTCGTTAGAATATTTTGTCTGCATGCGGATTACGCATGACCTAGTTCCATTCTTTATTATTACATTTGGAATATCCTGCATTTTGGATTACGCATGACTGGTTCCATTCTTTATTAATCTATCGGGAATAACATGCATGCGATTACATCGCATGCATGGTGAATTCTTACATTATTCCATTCTTTATTATTTTGTTGGAATAACTTTGTCTATGTGGATGATTCTTTGCATGCATGGTGAATGATCCTTTGTATTCATTCCTTATTAAATTGTGGAAATGATCCATCTCACGTGGATTATCGCACGGCGGGTGAAAATCTATTTGTAGTTTCGTATAATCTATTATACTCGTATGAGATATCATTTCTTTTGTACTCGTCATGGAATATCATTTTCTTTGGTATTTTTTTTACGAGTTACTATTCACCCGATTACTATTCACTCTAGTATTATTCACTCAGGTATTCGGGGAACTTTTCGTGTCAGAGTACTATTCACGAGTTACTATTCACCCGAATATTATTCACTCGGGTATTTGGGGTACTTTTCATGTCGGGGTACTATTCACGAGGTACTATTTCCAAAGTACTATTCATAGGGTACTATTTACCCAAAAAATATATTTCTTTTTTATCCAAATTATTTTTGGTACATGGATATTATTCTTGAATTTTACTCCACAAAGCAGTATCATGTTGACAATTTGGATATTTTTAAACACTGGATAAATTTAAAGTCTTTAATATTTATCCTTGATTTCGTTGATTAATGCTTATATCATTGTCATCATCCTCATGCTTATATTATGATGAAAGTCATCTTTGGCTTACGTGCAAAGATGGATTTTTAATTATTGGTTTTCTGATTGTATATCTTTTGGCTTACGTGCAAAGATGGTGTTGATTATTAGTTTTCTGATTGTATATCTTTGGCTTACGTGCAAAGATGGACTATTGATTATTGGTTTTACTGATTTGTATATCTTTGGCTTACGTGAAAAGATGAACTATTGATTCATGAGTATCTTTGGCTTATATGCATAAATGGCATTTATTGGTATGATTATGGTAGGGATCATTCGGTATAATCATGATTCGTAAAGACCCCAACTTATTATAAATGAAATTGAATTTCCTCTATTTATTATTTTGAAATAGTAAGGGTTGATTTGATTAATGTGGTTAGTTATGGGTAAAATCATAAATATTTCAAATAAGCAAGTGGTTATAAAATATTCATTGTTGTCGGGGAATATTCGTTTGGTCGTGGAAATATTCTTCTTGTCGGGGAATATTAAATGCTGATGGTATGACCTTGTGTGGGCCCCATGTGAAAGCGATTGGATGAAGAAAGCGATAAATATAAGTTGTTTATAAATAATGGCGTAGTTATTCACAGATTATCTTGTTGGAATACCCGGTGGTTAAAACACGGTGCTTTGCGGTATTGCACCAATTATTGATTCTTACGTGAAGAAGACACTTTTCGATAATTATTTACGATAATTCTTATTCAATATTTTATTTTATTGATTGATAATTGCTACGTTGATATTTTATATTATTGTTTTTTAATAATTGTCACTACACGATATTTTCCATTATCGGATCAATAATTCATATTATTTGAATAATATTATTAGATAACATTATTGGCAATGTCTAGAAAGTTACATCTAAGGAGAGGTTTGGTCACCTAATTGCGGCGCCATGAGGAGAAATCCTTATTGGAAAGCCCCTCTTTCACAGGAGCGGCACAGTTGCCGATATTGTGATTCTGTAATATTATTTGTGAATAATTAATTATTGATTTATATGATAAGGAAAATATTCATTTTATGTGGATATAGATGGAGAAAATTTTAAAGTGACAATTGTTGAAAAATTGATATTTTATCTTTTACGATAAATAATTCATTTTAAAATATTATTATATTTTAATAATATAATAATGGTGATATTTTACAATGAATGTGTGATATATGAATAAATGAGGAGGAAGAGTATTTTTGTTACAAAAAATATTTAAAATATATTAAACATGTTTGTGGGCCCCACTTTTGTATTTGAAATTGGATTATAGCAGTAAAATCATCAGTTTGTGGATTTTGATCAATTTACATTTTGGAATTTGAAAAAACTTAAACTTACAAAGATGTAGAGAATGGAATTTCCTATGGAATGGACATAAGATTTGAATTTTTTTGATAAAAGGGCTATTTATTATGAATTATTGAAGCTCCGAAGTTCCGGAATAATTGATTTTTGGAAGTTTTAATTGTTTTATTTAAGAAAAATGTTTTTATTTTGCAATTAAGTGGGCTCACATGTGATATAAATGTGTTGAATTCAGTTGGTCTAAGGTGGGCTTGAAATTTTGTAATTATATTATTATTTTATTAAATTTTTCTCTTCGGTGTTCTAAGCATTTTCCTATAAATAGGGTGCTTAGGTTAGAATTGAAAATAACACCAGAAACTGAAGTTTTCTCTCTCTATATTATTAGGCGTATTCTTGTGAGTATTTTGATACTTTGAGTGTTCTTTATCTGGTTGCAAGATTCCTTGACCTTATATCGAGTATTTCGGTCGGAAATCTTGTCTTTTCGAGGTAAGGGATATTATTTTTTTAAAATGATATTATTTCTTCTAATATCATTATCTTTGGAATATTGGTAAGATTTTTCTTGTGAAATTCTTGTCTTTTAGTGTCGGAGTTACTATTCACGTATCGACCTTATTCACGTATCTGACCTTATTCACGAATACGACCTTATTCACGGGAAAAATTAAATTTTTGTTTTTTGTCCAAAATATCTATTATGGATACTAGCTTTGATTGTATCCATGTTTTGATCATTCTTGAATTTTACTTCACTATGATTATTAATGAAGTATTTTTGAACTTGGACTGTTTAAAGTACGAATCCTTAATATTTGCTCTTTTATTTCACTGGATTCGTTTTCTTTAAAATATTTTTTTCATCATCCTCGGTCCTAAATGATGATATTCTTGAATATCTTTGGCTGTAGTGCAAAGATGGTTGATTTTCTTATGAATATCTTTGGCGCGTAGTGCGAAGATGTACAGTGTTGAGATGAACATGACCGGTGATGAATATCTTTGGCGTCTGTAGTGCAAAGATGAATATTTGATTCAAGATGAATATTGATTGATGTTATAGGGATAAAATATTGATGATGGACTTTTAAATTCATAGATTATAGTAGATTTCATTCTCTACGTAACTCATCTATGAATTATTATTTTCATTTGCAAATATTGATCGAAACTTGTTGTACATTGTATTTTATCAGATTTTTCCCTGTTGAAGACTAACGATAATTTGTTCTATATTATCTTAGTCATAATATTCTTCTTGGGCTAGTTGAGCTCACCCTTTTCCTTTTGTTCCATTTTTCTTCTCGGGGAGGCGAGAATGTAGCGAGTTACTAGTCGGGGTGTGGAATGATGGTTCTAGAGAGTTGTTTTAGTAGTCCTCACCATTTTGTAAAATAATGTATCAATAATTGTAATGAGGACTTATTTGAGTGTGGATATTGTCTAGATGACAATATTTGTATTTAAACTCACAGTTTATGTGTTGTCATATTTTGCACAACAATTGTATTAATAAAGTTGTAGTTGCTTCAGTACCATGTATTTTGGTGACTCAGAATGGGCGTTGTATACCTATTTTGGGGGCATCACAGTTGGTATCAGAGCTTAAGGATATGATCTCTGGCGGAGATCGGGGAATAGAACTAGGAAGGGAGAGACGAGTAAAACCGTCGCTAGTGTGTCTTACCTAAGCTTATTTGTTGGTTGGTCAGTATATAGGGATATTATGTGATATGTTGATTTCTTTAATTAACCCTTGTTTTATGGCGGTATTTGAGAATGTCATTTGAGAATGTTATGATGGAGTAAATGAGACCGTGGAGACTCCTTTACTCACTGATGAGGAGAGCGCGTCTGCTTGGTGAAACAATGTTCCTCTCCATAAACAACAACACCGATCGATCGATGATGAGCGGAATGTTTAGAAGCTTTTGCAGTTCATGCAAAAATCGAGACGAGGGAGACTTCGTGCACAAAATACGGTGGAAATGATAACAACGCATACGGTTTTGTCACAGCAAGCATTCAAAGAGTTGGGACCACACGAAAGTGCAGGAAAAAAGCGGATCCGATTAAAGCGAAGCGTGGGTCGAACAAATTACCAAGATATTCGACGTCTTGGGATGCGCGGAGAAGCGAAGGTTCCATTCGCCACCTTTTTATGTTCGTAATGAGGCAGATTCTTGGTGGGAATCGTGAAGCGTACCCATCCGGTATTTTTCGGCATGTCTTGGGAGGCGTTTTGAAGCTATTCAATGACAAGTACTTTCACGAAAGTATTCGTCATATGAAGGAAGTGGAGTTTATTAGATTGGAACAAAATAACATGGCGGTGTCCCGATCGAGGCGAAGTTTGCGAGTTATCGAGGTTTGCACCTCATTTGGTGGAGAATGAGGAGCGTATGGCGCGGATGTTTGAGAGGTTTGAAACCCGACATACGTCGATATCTCATTTCTCATAAATTTTCTCTCTATTAGGATGTTGTCAGCGGGGCTCAATTATTAAGCGAGATAACGAAATACGTTCAACCGAGGGACCCTGACGAGGATCATACCGGTGACAACAATCATCGAACAACGATAATCGGCGGAGAAAGAAAAATACGGAAAAGCGGTAACCACTCTGGTGGTAGTCATGGCCATGAAAATAGAGAAGAAGCGAGCGGGGGGAGATTTTAAAAGAGGAGATTCAACAATGACAATGTGAAGGCGTCGGCACCCGGTGACAAGCTGGTTCTAAGGGAGAGAAACGACCACCCGGTAGTATGCTATAAATGGGAAAGAGGACATATCGGTCCAAGCGCCTACAGTTCAAGGTATGTTATAATTGTGGAAAGGAAGGACATATCGCTCGAGATTATACGATAGCGAAACCAAGTCCAGTGGGGATGGTGACTCAAAAGGCATCGAGAAAAGTCAAAGTCAGCGGTTCTGGAAGAGCGTTTATCGTATTTGGTCAAAATGCGAGAACCCAAGCGAGGTGATCACGGGTAAGCTAATCATAAATTCTTGCGAAGTTTATACCTTACTGAATCTGGGGTGCTACCCATTCATTTATCTCTCTACTTGTGCTCAGCGTTTTGAACTTAACTCAGGAGAAATTAGACTTTGATTTATCTGTGGAGACTCAGTTAGGAGAAACTTTCATCACATCCTTTATTTATAAATCTTGTTTGATCAAGTTGGCACCATCACATTACTATTGACCTTATCTCTTTAAAGATACTTGCTTTTGATGTGATTTTAGGGATTGATTGGTTAACTACTCATCATGCCAAAATTGATTATTTTTCGTAAGGTTGTTAGTTTTCATATTCCTAACCAAACTGTTATGCAATTCAAACAACTAAACCACTAAAATCAATCATTGTCATATCAAGTCATAAAAGCTATTCGTTTATTGAAAAAGCGGATGTCAAGCTTTCTTAGCCCATGTTATGGATTTGAATAAAGACACGTCGATTTGAATAAATATTCTATTGTTAGTAAATTTCTGGCGTATTTCTGAAGAACTTTCGGTCTACCTCCGAGCGTGAAGTTGAATTCTTTATTGATCTTGAAACTGGTACAAAGCCCATTTCTAAAACCCCATATCGAATGGCTCTATTGAACTTGAGGAGTTAAAGGTCCAACTACGGGGAGTTGTTGGACATCGGTTTCATTCGATCTAGTACATCTCCTTGGGGTGCTCTGTTTTATTTGTAAAGAAGAAAAGGCGGGAGTATGGACTTTGTATTGACTATCGGAATTGAACCATGTCACCATCGAGAATAGGTATCCGCTACCTCGTATTGATGACTGTTTGACCGATTGCAAGGAGCACAATTCTTTTCAAAGATCGATCTTCGATTACGGATATCATCAAATTTGAAGATTAGGCGAGGATATTCAAAGGCGCCTTGAGAACTCGATGCGGGCATTATGAATTCTTAGTCATATCTTTTGGATTGACTAATGCTCTGCTGACTTTCATGGATATGATGAACCCGAATATTGAGGAATATTTGGATCGATTCGTTGTTGTCTTTATTGATGACATCCTCATATATTCCAAAAGCCGTGAAGATCATGAGCACCATTTGAAATTTGGTACTCAAAAGGCCCGTGAAAACAAGCTATATGCCAAGTTGAAGAAATGCGAGTTTGGCTTGAGGAAGTAGCATTCCTTGGGCGCGTGGTGTCAAAACATGGAGTATCTGTTGACGGTGAAGATTGAAGCAATACAAAGTTGGGAGCAACCAAAAGGCGATGGTGAATCAAAGTCGTAGCTTTACGGGCTAAATTTGGTTATTATCGGAGATTCGTGGAAGGATTTTCTCGAATCGCTATCCAGATTAACTTCAGTGACTCGAAAGATACAAAATTCGTATGGGGCGAGGAATGCGAAAAGAGTTTTCAAGAGCTTAAGAGGAGACTCATTTTGGCACTTTATACGACAATACCATCGGTTCGGATGGATTTGTTATTTCTGATGATGCTTGGGCAAAAGGGTTAGGATGTGTTCTCATGCAACATGGGAAAGTCATAGCCTATGCCTCGCGACAACTTAAAGAATATGAGAGGAATTATCCTACTCATGATCTAGAGTTAGCGTGATCGTTTTTCGCGCTAAAGATGCGGAGGCACTATCTATATGGGGAGAAAGTGGAGATATATTGGACCATAAAAGCCTCAAATATTTCTTCACCCAAAAGGAACTCAACATGCGACAACGACGTTGGCTCAAAGTTATTAAAGATTATGACCACACCATTTAATACCATCTGGAAAAAAAAGCGTGGTGGTGGTGGCGCGTTGAGTAGAAGATCATATCACGAGGAAGAGTGCGATGATGTCAAGTATCGCATAGAACCAACTTTAATCGATAAAGTTAAAGTTGCTCAACCCCACAGAACCGGAGCTAATGCGTATGAAGAAGAAAGTACTGAGAAGGTTTATTCGAAGCGAGAATCGATGAAGAAGGAATACTTGAGTACACTCCGGACTTTGTGTTCCTAACGACTACGATTTGAAGTACAAAGATCATGATGGAAGCACACAATACACCATTTGCAATCCATCTGGAAGTACAAAAATGTATCGTGATCTTGACATACATTTTGGTGGAACAATATAAAAGAGAGAGATTGCAAAGTTTATCTCGAGGTGTTTAACTTGTCAGCGTGTAAAGGCGGAGCATCAAGTGCCAAAGGGTCCATTGCAACCACTTGAAATTCGAAATGGAAGTGGGAACACATTACCATGGATTTTGTTATGGGTCTTCCCACGGTTTCTCAAGGCATAGATGCGATTTGGGTTATTGTTGATAGATTAACTAAGTCTGCTCATTTCTTGCCGATCTGGAGACTTATTCCTTGAAGCGTCTTGCTTTGTATATACGTGAATGAGATTGTGAGATTGCATGGCATGCCGAGTATCCATAGTTTTGGATCGTGACCCAAGATTCACTTCACGATTTTGGGTTAGCTTGCAAAAAGCTATGAGCGCGATTTCTGATTGATTCGGCATACCATCCTCAAAGCGACGGACAATCGAGAGAGGACTATTCAAACTCTTGAAGATCTATTAAGACTACGTGTCCTAGACTTCAAAGGGAGTTGGGATAAGTATTTACCATTGGTGGAATTCTCTACAACAACAGTTATCGAGGCAAGTATAGGGGTAGCTCCATTGAAGCATTGTATGGAAGAAAGTGTCGCTCTCAATATGTTGGGATGAGGTGGGTGAAGCAACATTGTTGGGACCCGAGTGAGTGCGTATTACTACGAGAAAAGATCCAAATGATTAAACAACGTATACAAAGCGGCACAAGATCGACAAAAGAGTTATGCGGATCTTCATCGAAAGGGCGTGGAATTTAGTATTGGGGATCATGTATTGTTGCGTGTTGCTCCATGGAAGGGAGTTACAAGATTTGGGAAGCGAGGAAAGCTCGATCCACGATTTATTGGTCCATTTGATTCTTGATGAGAGAGTAGGAAAAGTAGCCTATAGACTCGCGTTACCTCCAGTATGTCTCGTGTTCATAATGTTTTTCATATATATCGTGCTTACGTAAATATGTGAAAGACCCGAACCACGTTATTGAGTTAGAACGGACGAGATAGCGAAGACTTAACGTATATGAAGAGGTACTGTCAAGATCTTGGATAGGAAGGAGCATGTCCTACGCACAAAGGTTATACCACAAGTCAAAGTTTTGTGGAGGAACCATCTTTATTGAGGAAATGACTGGGAATTGGAAAGCGAAATAAAAGCGAGGTATCCTCACCTTTTTGAAACACGAGTACGTCGTCGATTTTGAGAGGATGAAATTTCATAAGGAGGGAGGTTGTAAGACCCCAACTTATTATAAATGAAATTGAATTTCCTCTATTTATTATTTTGAAATAGTAAGGGTTGATTTGATTAATGTGGTTAGTTATGGGTAAAATCATAAATATTTCAAATAAGCAAGTGGTTATAAAATATTCATTGTTGTCGGGAATATTCGTTTGGTCGTGGAATATTCTTCTTTGCGGGGAATATTAAATGCAATGACATGGCTATGACCTTGTGTGGGCCCCATGTGAAAGCGATTGGATGAAGAAAGCGACAAATATAAGTTGTTTATAAATAGCAGGCGTAGTTATTTACAGATTATCTTGTTGGAATACCGGTGGTTTAAAAAACACGGTAGCACTGCGGTATTGCACCAATTATTGATTCTTACGTAAGAAGGCACTACTCGATAATTATTACGATAATTCTTGTTCAATATTTTATTTTATTGATTGATAATTGCTACGTTGATATTTTATATTGTTGTTGTTTGATAATTGTCACTACTATGAGTATTTTCCATTATCGGATCAATAATTCATATTATTTGAATAATATTATTAGATAACATTATTGGCAATGTCTAGAAAGTTACATCTAAGGAGAGGTTTGGTCACCTAATTGCGCATAAGTAAGGAGAAATCCTTATTGGAAAGCCCCTCTTTCTTTCTGAGGAGCGGCACGGTTGCCGATATTGTGATTCTGTAATATTATTTGTGAATAATTAATTATTGATTTATATGATAAGGAAAATATTCATTTTATGTGGATATAGATGGAGAAAATTTTAAAGTGACAATTGTTGAAAAATTGATATTTTATCTTTTCTGATAAATAATTCATTTAAAAATATTATTATATTTTAATAATATAATAATGGTGATATTTTACAATGAATGTGTGATATATGAATAAATGAGGAGGAAGAGTATTTTTGTTACAAAAAATAGGTTTAAAATATGTTAAACATGTTTGTGGGCCCCACTTTGTGACTGAAATTGGATTATAGCCCGTAAAATCGTCCGTTTGTGGATTTCGGTCAACTTCTGCTTGGAATTTGGAAAAACTTAAACTTACAAAGTTGTAGAGAATGGAATTTCCTATGGAATGGACATAAGATTCAATTTTTTTTGATAAAAGGGCTATTTATTATGAATTATTGAAGCTCCGAAGTTCCGGAATAATTGATTTTTGGAAGTTTTAATTGTTTTATTTAAGAAAAATGTTTTTTTTTTGCAATTAAGTGGGCTCACAGGTGATATAAATGTGCTGAATTTAGTTGGTCTAAGGTGGACTTGAAATTTTGTAATTATATTATTATTTTATTAAATTTTCTGCTTTGGTGTTCTAAGCATTTTCCTATAAATAGGGTGCTTAGGTTAGAATTGAAAATCACACGAAGCTGAAGTTTTTCTCTCTATATTATAAGTATTCTTGTGAGTATTTTGATACTTTGAGTGTTGTTGCTATACGGTGCAAGATCCTTGACACTATATCCGATATTCGGTCGGAAATCTTGTCTTTTGAGAGGTAAGGGATATTATTTTTTTTAAAATGATATTATTTCTTCTAATATCATTATTAGGAATATTGGTAAGATTTTTCTTGTGAAATTCTTGTCTTTTAGTGTCGGGGTTACTATTCACGTATATGACCTTTATTCACTATTGACATTATTCACGAACTTATTCATTGAAAAATTAAATTTTTGTTTTTTTTGTCCAAAATATCTATTATGGATACTAGCTTTGATTGTATCCATGTTTTGATCATTCTTGAATTTTACTTCACTATGATTATTAATGAAGTATTTTTGAACTTGGATTTATTTAAAAGTACGAATCCTTAATATTTTTCTCTTTTGTTTCACTTTGGATTCATTTTCTTTAAAATATTTTTCATCATCCTCGGTCCTAAATGATGATATTCTTGAATATCTTTGGCTTTTGTAGTGCAAAGATGGTTGATTTTCTTATGAATATCTTTTTGGCCGTAGTGCAAAGATGTACAGTGTTGAGATGAACATGACCGACTGATGAATATCTTTGGCCTGTAGTGCAAAGATGAATATTTGATTCAAGATGAATATTGATTGATGTTACAGGGATAAAATATTGATGATGGACTTTTAAATTCATAGATTATAGTAGATTTCATTCTCTACGTAACTCATCTATGAATTATTATTTTCGCTGCAAATATTGATCTGAAACTTGTTGTCTATTGTATTTTATCAGATTTTTCCCTGTTGAAGACTAACGATAATTTGTTCTATATTATCTTAGTCATAATATTCTTTACTGGGCTAGTTGAGCTCACCCTTTTCCTTTTTGTTCCATTTTTCTTCTCAGGAGGCGAGAATGTAGCGAGTTCTAGTCGGGGTGTGGAATGATGGTTCTAGAGAGTTGTTTTAGTAGTCCTCACCATTTTTGTAAAATAATGTATCAATAATTGTAATGAGGACTTATTTGAGTGTGGATATTATACAGATGATAATATTTGTATTTAAACTCACATGTTTATGTGTTGTACGTATTTTTGGGGGCGTCACATAGTAGATATCGATAATTGTATTAATAAAGTTGTAGTCTTTACGTACCATGTATTTTGGCGACTCGATGAATGGGCGTTGTGATTTGGTATACCTATTTTAAGAGAGTGTATTTGGACGACGAAAGTAACAGGAGAATAGAACGATGGTCTATAGCTGTTGAGGTTCTCCCTTAATAGTATGGAAATAATTTTATTGAGAACTTTTGATAAGTGTGTTGTATTGTATACGTCATTTGATATTTAATTTTGGTGAACCGAATAGGGTGAGGTGAACCCAACTTTGGAAGGGTGTTTTGCCACTATCATATAAGATGTCTAATGATATACAACCTCGTGTTATCATAAGACAGGGTTGTGCACATCCACTTGCTGAGTATATCTACAAGCACTACCTATATGATCTTGGAGTTTGGTTGAAATATAATTTTCAATTGCAGACAGTGGAGATAGTTATATGTCAAGAGAAGACTCACCATTGGAAAGAACATGATAGTAATCTTCTCGTTTTTTTCTTTGGGGTCTATTGGGTCAACCAAGGATAATTACGTGGACATATGATATCTATCATAACCTGTGACGCATGGCCTCCCATGCGCATGAAGGTTTTCTTGAGTACTTCCCAATGATTTTAATTTCTAAAATAATTTTGATTTGTACTTTTATGTAAAGTACCATTGTAAGGTTGTGGTCGAGGAACCATGAGAGTTACATACATTTGTATTAAAACTCACAGTTTAACTGTGGTCGTATTCTGACAGTTTAACAGTTGTATAAATGAAGTTTGTATTTGATTTTTATAGTATGATATCTTGCAACTCAGAATGGGTCGTGTGGACCTATTTTGGGGGCATCACATTAACACCCTAAGTACGGGAGTCCCTATAGTGTAATGACTTTTAAGGTTTAAGTTGAAAAAGAGTACTTATAACCGTGGACGTAGTTCAAGGTCTTATGACCCCTCAGCATGATTTGGAATCTTTTAAAATTCCTGAGTTATTCATACTGCCTCCCAATTATTGAGCAATTATGGAAGATTCTTTCTATTCTAAAAGGCGAATGTGGGAAGGATGATATTCCTTAGAAAGAAGTAAGTCGTAGAATGCGACACTGAATGATGGATATGTTTAATGGGTGAGAAAAGAAATTTTGAAATGAGAAGGAGATGAGTTATCAAAGAATAATGTAAAACTTTTAATAGAAAAGTTTAATAATAGTAGAAAGATCTTTGTGGAAAGAAGTGATTTTAGAACCCAATGAATGAATAAAATATTAACATAAAATCTATTTTGATAGATTGAATGAATGAAGATTAATAAATAAAATTTCAAGGACGAAATTCTTAGAAGAATGGGTGAATGTAATGTCCCGAGAGTTTGAGAATATAGTATATGATAATGATCCTTAGAAAAGGAAATGAATGGGTTAAAGAATATATAATACTCAAATATAATTGAGTCTAAGTAAAGGTTATGAAATAAAACTTACAAGAATTTATTATCAAGAATGGTGGGAGTAGGAAATATAAAACATATATTAAGGTAATGTGTTGAAGTTATTCAACGAAGAGATTTGATGAAAACCTGAGTATGGTAAGGTTTCGGTGATTCCGAGGATGGAATCCTTATAAGGAGGGAATATTGTGACAACTCGAATTTTTATAGGTTATTAAAATAGGAATTTAATAATTAAAATTCTTATTATGAGATGTTTTGAGTTTGAGTATTTATATATACGTGCTATATATTTTGAAACATGTGACTGGGGTGAAGAAAAATATATATTCATATATTGGGAAGTGAGGTTTAATAGTTAAGTTAACTATTGAAGGAATTAAATGAATTTTGTAATTAATTTTAAATATTTATTGAATTAAATAAATATTTTAATTAATTTATTTATTGAAATAAATAAATAATTGATGAATTATGGTGAATTAATTTAGTAACTAAATTGATTAGTGTTAATTAAATTGAGTGATGATAATTTTGTCTCGAAGGATTTAATTTAAGGAAATAATTAAATTAAATCAATTGCTTAATATTTAAGAAAATAATTAAATTAAATAAAATGTTGTTTTGATCTAATTTATTAATTAAATGAGATATGTAAAGATTTATTAAGTATATTACAATGGGAATTATAATTATTATAATTATAAGTATGAGTTAATTAAATTAATTTAATGGTGTATCATGAAACTATATAATATAAAGATTATTAAAATAATCTAGTTTGGGGGATATGTGGTAGCCAAACATGGCCTTGTGGCCTTTGGCTTACTGTAACTTACGCCTATTGGTTTTGCTAACTGATATTCACGATTATCAGTTGTCTTATTTTTATTTCATGTATTCTTCTATAGCCTTAGAGTAGAGTTTAGAGAAGAGAGTTTGGAAGCAAGAGAGAGAGTTCTCTATGATTTTCAAGAGGAAGGAGGGAAATTTCTAAACCTAATCATCATCATCTTTTTGCTAGCAAATAATCAAAGGAACAAGTATAATTTATTCTAGTGTAAACCCTTGTTTTTGAAATTTTATTGCTAATTCATGTTGGATTGATATATATATATATATATATATTTGTATATATGGATTATAAAATGATAATCATCATATATGAGTGATTGTTTGAGTATCAAACACGTGAAATTGGGATTGTAGGAAGAAATTGGGATTACAGTGTTTATGTATGAAAAATGGCTTAAGAAAGTATAACATTTCATGTTTAATATGTGTTATAATCTGTAAATTGATGTTGGATTATGTTAGTATATGATGAAAGGAAAACAACATAGTTTAAGTCATGTCAATTGATTAAGAAACGAAGTCGTGGCGATTGAATTCGCTAGAGATGCTAAAACATGAAAATAGAATATGAACATGCGGTTTGGGTCAAATTTTTGGTTGGTTAATGTTTTTATAAATTGTTAGAATTCTAGTATGTTGTAGTTCTATGAAATACAAATTCATAGAATCAAAAACGGACCAATTTGGATGTGTATAACTCAAGTTATGAAGATTAGTAGGAGAAAAAGGGTCAAAAATCGCGAAGAACTGTAGCTGCAGGTCTCGTTTCTGCTAATTGGCGTAGCTGCGCTGCGCCCTAAGTTATTTGGGGTGCAGCTACACTGTAGGGTGCAGCTCCGCTGTGCCCAAGGCTTAATTGGGCGCAGCTGCGCCCAAAGTATGTCAGGTATGACTGCTTTGACCTGTTTTAGTAAAATAGGCATAACGTTTTCATACGAACTCCGATTTGGGTGATTCAAGATGATCCGGAACGAAGACGAATAGACCTACAACTTTTATTCTTTAAGTGTTTCAATTTGAGGTCGGAAACAGTAGTAAAAATGGTCATCGTTAGGACTGTTGTGTTTTTGGAGGCAATCGGAGGGCATCAGACATGCACATACACAAGTATAGTGATGTCGATGATAATCGATGTTGTTCTAAGTTATAGAACCAAAATATTATTAAATATAATGATGCTTAAAATTAATAAATGATATATTAGATAAGTTGAGTACGCATACTAAGCACACACAAGAGAGACAAATTGGGCGTGTGACGAATAAACGTCGAAACGCCGTGATAAGTGATAATGAACGTAAAAAGTGTTTTAAATCAAATGAAATGAATATAATAAGATATTGAATAGTGTTAATATAAAACCAATAAGTAGTCCTAGCAAGACTTAAACACTTGAATGAACTTCGAATATGAAATACAATGAGATATAAGTTGAAAGTTAACACAATAAAATTGAACATTGTGTATATATAATAGGAAGGGTTATGAGACGTAGAGTAAAGTTTACATTACAACTACTATGCGTTTCTATGTGACTAATAGTTAATGTGAATGATTATATAATTATGTAGGGCACGTGAAGTGCAGATATCTGTAAGCTGTTAAACTGTTATTTGTAAACAACGATCAAGGCAAGTCTTTCAGTTCCCATTTTCTATGTGAACTTGATGATTAACTGTTTTAAATCTTTATTGCAAAGAGTATGATGTGTTATATATATGTTCAAAGTATGAAATGTTAAAGTCAATTTATGACTATGTTGATTGATTAAAACATGCTGATTGAGTAAGGACTCAATCTTTATACTGTTATATGAACTGTAGCATGTATGTTATATGTTTAGCATGATATTATGTTCTATGTGATGCATGAAAACTGTTAGATTTTTTTGGGCTGTCTAGCTCAACCTTGCAAATAACCACTTTTGCAGGTTCAAGATTCAAGGTAAAGTTATGTGTTACTTGAAAGACATGGATAAGATGTGATACTTGAAGATGTATACACTTTGGTTGTGTTATTATTATTTGAACCATGTTTAAGGTTCCGAATAATGTATTAATATTGAATTGTAATATCATTTTGCGATGTAAACTATTGTAGTATTAAAATGATTCTAAGATATTTAGATGTAAAAGTTGAAGGTTTTGGGAACGAGGATAGTTTATAATAGAAAATTTTAATTATTCCGCAAATTTCAATAGTTGTATTATCGATTAATGATGTAAAATTAGAGGTTGAATGTATTATTAACGACCGAAGTTGAGAATTAAATTGTATGATTTTTGGGGTCGTTACATCAACATATTATCAATTAATTACTCATAATTACAATTAATCAATATGTTCAACTCTTGCTACTATATTCAAATAATTTGAATATTTAATTAATACTCTTATCAAGTCTTTGATATTAGAATCTTAGGGTTAGTCTGTGACCCGCCCAAAATAGGTATACAACACCCATTCTGAGGCGCCAAATACATGGTACAGAAAGTAAACTACAACTTCAATAATACAATTGTCGTGCAAAATACGACAACACATACTGTGAGTTTAGTCTTGTAGACAATATCAACACTCAAATAAGTCCTCCTTACAATTATTCATACACTATTTTATAGAAATAGAGAGGACTGTTAAAACATCTTTCTAGAACCATCACTCTATACCCCGACTCGATCCTGCTATGTTCTAACCTCCTGAGAAGCAAAATGGAACAAAAAGAAAATGGGTGAGCTCCACTAGCCCAGTAAAGAATATTATGACTAAGATAATATACAACAAATTATCATTAGTCTCCAACAAGGAAAAATCT
The DNA here is from genome assembly GCA_020205615.1 of Panax quinquefolius. Taxonomy (NCBI): domain Eukaryota; kingdom Viridiplantae; phylum Streptophyta; class Magnoliopsida; order Apiales; family Araliaceae; genus Panax; species Panax quinquefolius. The sequence goes on from JAINUW010000338.1 coordinate 185,782, forward strand.
GATAGAATATAATAGACAACAAGTTTTAGATCAAAACTGCAGCGAAAACAACAATCCATTAGAAGAGTCAAGTAGAGAATGAGTTCTACTATCTTCTAAGATTTAAATGTCCATCATCAATATTTTATCCCTGTAAAAACAATCAATAAACATCTTTAATCAAATATTCATCTTTGCACTACAGACCAAAGATATTCATTTGTATCACCAGTTGGTCATGTTCATCTCAACACCTGTTCATCTTTGCACTACGAGCCAAAGATATTCATCAGTTAATCATTCATCTTTGCACTACATGCCAAAGATATTCAATAATATCATCATTAAGGACTGAGGATGATGAAAAACATTTTAGAGAACGAATCCAGTGGGACAGAAGGATAAATATTAGGGATTCGTGTTATAGTTTATCCAAGATCACTAATACTTCATAATAACCAATTTTGAAGCAGAATTCAAAAATAAAGATCAAAACATGGATACAATCAAAGATAATAACCATAATAGACATCTTGGACAAAAGAATTTTTTTTTATTTTTCAGTGAATAGTGCCGTATACGTGAATAGTAACCCCGACATAAAAAGTTCCAAATTTGATTAAAAAGTTCAAACCAATATTTCGGCATAATGATATTGAAGAAAATAATATCATTTAAGAAGAAATAACATCCCTTACCTCAAAGAAACAATACTTCGGAATGAAAGGTCAGAAGTGATGCTGAATGAAACTTGTACTGAACATCAACTCTCAAAGTATCTAAATACTCACAAAATACACTCGATAATATAGAGAGAGAAAGAGAGAAAGCTTATGTTTCTGGTGTGATTTTCAATTCTAACTTAGCCCTCTATTTACAGGAAAATGTTAGCACGCCGAAGCAAACTTGACCTGCTACCTGATGGCTTTACCTGCTACTATTGCCACCCACCACATTTGAAATAAAATTAAGCACATTTCTTCACCAACCACAAGTGGGGCCCACTCAATTCTAGAATTTTCCACAAAAAATCATTTATAACATAATTTCTGAATCAGTCACCTCTTAAAATTCATAACAAATCATACATTCATTTTTAACGGTTCAAAATTTGTGGACATATACTCAACTTATATATGTATAACATATCTAAAAATCACAACGATCAAACGGTCAGATTAAAAATTATAACTCACGCAATATATCTCAATAACACTGATTTGATTTTTAATACCTCCATTCCGACAAAAATACTGATAAAACACCTCAACATTAATAGCCATATAAAATAAATATTTCCTTATCATATAAATCAATAAATAATTATTCACAAATAATATTACAAAATCACAATAATGACAACCGGTAGTTTCAGAAGAGGGGCTTTCCAATAAGGATTTCTCCTTATTGGCGCGCAATTAGGTGACCAAACCTCTCCTTAGAGAGAACTTTCTAGACATTTCCAATAATGCTATCTAATAATATTATTCAAATAATATGAATTATTGATCTGATAATGGGAAATACTGTGCAGTGACTATTATTGAAACAACAATAATATAAAATATCAACGCATCATTTATTGAATCAATACAATAAAATATTGAACAGTAATTACTGTAACAATTATTGAGTAGCGCCTTCTTACGTAAGAATTAATAATTCAAAAATATTGTGTAATACCGTGTGTTACTGTGCAACCACGCGTATTACTCTATTTTAACCACGGGGTATTCCAACAGTGTTAACGGTAACAATTACGCCGTTATTTATAAAACTCAAACTTTTTTGTTTTCTTCATTCGATAGTTATTTCGTTATGGGGCCCACAAATGGATGCGCCGTCGTACGAATATTCCCAGATAACAAGAATATTCCATGACCAAACGAATATTCCCCGACAATAATGAATATTTATAATCACTTGCTTATTTTGTAAAATTTGCACATTTCACCCATAACCAAAACATTATATCAGTTTAACACCTTATTATTTCAAAATAATAATTAGAGGAAAATTCAATTTTATTTATAAAAGCTGGGGTCTTACAACCTCCCCTCCTTATGAAATTTCATCCTCGAAATTGACGTACGTACCTGGTGTTTCGAACAGGTGAGGGTACCTCGCTTTCATTTCTGATTCCAACTCCCAGGTCATTTCTTCAATAGCATGGTTCCTCCACAAAACCTTAACTTGTGGTATAACCTTTGTTCGTAGGACATGCTCTTTCCAATCCAAGATCTTAACAGGTACCTCCTCACACATTAAATCTTTGGCTATCTCGTCTAGTTCTAATGCAATAATGTGGTTTGGGTCATCCATATATTTACGAAGCATAGATATACGAAAAATATTATGAACACGAGACATGCTTAGCGTTAAGGCGAGTCTATAGGCCACAGTTCCTACTCGATCGAGGATTTCAAATAAATCGAAGGTTTGATCTTTCTTCTCTTCATCGACTCTTACTTATAGAATAACGCTTTCTTTCACCTTCTTCTTTATATTCATCAACTCCGGTGTGTAGCTTGAGCGATTTTAACTTTATCGATTAAAGTCGATTCTACTCGTATATTTGACATCATAACGTGGGTCCCTAGAGTCTTTAACTCTATCTTTATCGTTTGTAAATTATACAAAATAGGTCTTTCTGTTCAACAATATCGCACTCTTACTCGCGTATGATCTTCTACTCAATGCGTCAGCTACCACGTTCGCTTTTCTAGGATGGTATGGTCAGAACATGTGCCAAAATGAGTCGCCTCTTAAGCTCTTGGAAAATCTTCTCGTATTCCTCGCTCCATACGAATTTTGTATCTTTTTGAGTCAGCAGAGTTAATGGAGTAGTGATTCGAGAAAAATCCTTCCACGAATCTCCGATAATAACCAGCTAAGCCCAAAAAGCTACGTACTTTGGTCACCGACTTCGATTGCTCTCAACTGTGATTCATATCCCAATCTTGGATAGCACGTCACAATGGTGCCTATCAGTTTACCACCGTACGAATATAGAGTCCCCCACGAAGAGTCTGGCTTTGGTGCATTCCACAAAGGAAGTCACCAGATAGAGGCTTGAGTACCAACTCTTGTAGTTGGGTTTTTAACTCCTGAAGTTCAATAGGAGCCATTCGATATGAGATTTTAGAAATGGGTTTTGTACCGGGTTCAAGGTCGATACAAAATTCAATATCATACTCTGTGGGTAGGCCATGAAATTTTTTAGGAAATACGACAGGAAATTTACTAACAATAAAAATATCATTCAAATTTGACGTATTTTTGTTTAAATCCATGAAATGGGCTAAAAAACTTGACATCCGTTTTCAATAAATGAATGGCTTTATAGCTTGATATGAAAGGGTTTGACTTCAATGGTTTGATTGCTTGAGTTTGAATAATAGGTTGCTTAGAAATATGAAAACTAACAACCTTATGAAAGTAATCAATTTTGGCATTATGAGTAGTTAACCAATTAATCCCTAAAATCACATCAAAAACAAGTATCTTTAAAGAGATAAGATCAACAGGTAATGTGATTGTGCCCACTTGGATCAAACAAGATTTATAAATAGTGGATATGATAAAAGTTTCTCTTAACGGAGTCTCCACAAATAAGTCAAAGTCTAATTTCTCCGGAGTCAAGTTTAAACGTTGAGTATAAGCAGGAGAGATAAAAGACTGGGTAGAACCGGTATCTAATAAGGTATAGATTTCGCAAGAATTTATAATTAACTATCCCGTGATACCTTCGTCGCGGGTTCTCGCATTTTGCCGATACCACGAAAAATGCTCTTCTTCCAGAAGAATTGACTTTGACTTGTCCAGATCCGCTTCTCTGGTGCCATTGCCCCAAATTGGACTTGATTTTTTGCTACAGACAAAATTGAGCTATGTGACCGTCTTTTCCACAACTAAAACATACCTTGGAAGGTTGTGAACAGTTTGGACTTATATGTCCCTCTTCTCCGCATCTGAACATCTAACTAGCAGTCGTTCTCCTCCCCTAGAATTTATTACTGCTGCTAGTGCTGGTGCTGCTGCCGACATCTTCCCGTCATCATTAAATCTTCTCTTCTTGAAATTTCCAGTTGAATTAGTTCTTCTATTATCTTGGCCATGATTACCACTAAAGTGGTTACCATTTCTGGCATGATAATTTCTACCACGATGGTTATCATCGATCCGATGACTTCTGTCACCGGTATGACCCTGGTTGTTTATCCCTCGGTTGAACATACTCACTATCTCACTCTAATAACTGAGCCCTGTTGACAACATCTGAATACATAGAAAATTTGTGAGAGATAAGGTATTGATGAATCTCGGGTTTTAGACCTCTCAGAAACATCCGCGTCATACGTTCCTCATTCTCTACCAAATGAGGTACAAACCTGGATAACTCCGCGAACTTCACCTCGTACTGGGACACCGTCATGTTATTTTGTTCTAGTCTAATAAACTCTACCTCCTACATATGACGAATACTTTCAGGAAAGTACTTGTCATTGAACAGTTTCTGAAAAGTTTCCCAAGACATTGAGTGCAGCAGGCTGGGTACGCTTCACAGATTCCTACCAGTAATCTGCCTCATTACGGAACATAAAGGTGGTGAATGGAACCTTCTGTTCTTCCGTGTATCCCAAGACATCGAATATCTTGGTAATTTGCTTGACCCATGTTTCTGCCTTAATCGGATCGGGCTTTTCCCAGAAATCTGGTGGTCCCAACTCCTTGAATCGCTTGGTCGTTGTGATGTGATCAGCAAGGCTGCTATCACTTCCACCCGTATTTTGTACACGAGTCTCCCTCGTCTGATTTTGCATGAACTGTAAAAAGCTCCTAAACTTTCCATCATTCATCGTTTGCTCGGTAGTGTTATTTATAGGAGGAATATTTCCATCCTGTTGCACGTTCTCCTGATTGGTGACTAAAGGTTGTTCCACAGTCTCATACACTCCATTTGTTAATGTTCTCAGAAGCCATTCTTAAATACTGCCATAAAACAAGGGTTAATTAAACAAATTAACATATCACATAATATCCCTATATTATGACCGATCAAAAAATAAGCTTAGATAGGACACACTAGCGAAGGATTTACCTGTCTCTCCCCTCCTAGTTTTAGTCTCACATCTCAGCCAGTGATCATATCCCTAAGCTTTGATACCAACTGTGATGCCCCCAAAATAGGTATACAACACCCATTCTGAGTCGCCAAATACATGGTACAGAAAGCAAACTACAACTTCAAGTTGGTTAAAGTTTTGGCTTTTATACTCCATGAAATTAGTGGAATATTCTTGATATTTGCACTTTATCCAGTGTCTTTTCATGGAAATATTCTTCTGAGCATTCTTAAGTTTTACCCCACAAAGCAGTATCATGTTGACAATTTGGACGTTATTGGTTCCTGGATAAATTAATTCTTGAACTTGTTTTATTGAATTCTTATATCATTGTCATCATCCTCATGTTTATATTATGTTAAAAGTCATTTGTGGCCTGTAGTGCATAGATGGACTTGGTATGATTATGACCAGGGATTATTCGTTATAATCATGACCGTAATGTTATAAATGATGTGATAAAAGTCCTTATTGGTCCGTAGTGCATTGATGGACAGTTGTTGGCATGATCATGACCATTGATGAATACACGAATATCCTTGGCCCGTAGTGCATGGATAAATTGTGGTTGTGATACTAATAAATATCCTTGGCCAGAGTGTGGATGATGTGGATTTTTTATTTGTCGAGTCTCAAATGATAAAAGTGATGAAAAACCTTTAAATAATAGAAGATAGTAGATTTTATTCTCTACTTGACTCTTTTAATGGATTGCTTGTTCCGCTGCAGTTAAACTTGATGTTTGTTATATTGTATCGGTTTAACACTATTAAAGGCTAACAATAATTTATTCTGCATTATCTTAGTCATAATATTTCTTATTGGGCTAGTTGAGCTCACCCTTTTGCTTTCTTTATTCTCTTCAGGGAATGAGAACGTAGCAGGGACTAGTCGGGGAACGGAGTGGCGGTCCAGATGATAGCATTAACAGTCCTCACTATTCTATGAAATAGTGTGTTAATAAATGTATTGAGGACTTATTTTGAGTTTGAATACTGTCTAGAAGACAATATTTGTATTAAAACTCACATCTTATGTTGTATATTTAGGATTGTATTTGTATTCTGTACCATGTATTTGGTGACTCAGAATAGGTGATGTATACCTATTTTGGGGGCGTTATAGTTGGTATCAAAGCTTAGGGATATGATCACTGGCTGAGATGTGAGACAAGAACTAGGAGGGGAGAGACGGGGAATTCCTTCGCTAGTATGACCTACCTAAGTTTATTTGGTATTTAATTAGTCGGTAAGAGTATAGGGATAATATGTGATATGTTAATTAACCCTTGTTTTGTGGCAGTATTTGAAAATGACATCCGAGAATGTTTAGAACATTAATGGAGCAAAGGAGACTGTTGAGTCTCCACAGATTAATAATCAGGATAATGTCCATCAGGAAGGCTACATTCCTCATTCAAACAATAACACTGACAAGATGATGAACGATGGAATGTTCAGAGGCTTTATGCAATTCATGCAACATCAGGCAAGAGCGACTCTTGTCCAAAATGCAGGTGAAAACACTGGAAACTCTCGAACGGTCACCGCTAAGCAGTTCAAGGAATTGGGACCACCGAAGTTTTTTGGAGAGCCAAAACCACTTAAGGTGGAGACGTGGATAAAACAGATCTACAAGATATTTGATGTCTTGGGATGCTCTGAGGAGCAAAAGGTTTCCTTTACCACCTTCATGTTGCGAGCAGAGGCAGATTACTGGTGGTAATCTGTAAAGCGTACTCAACCTGCCGCACTGAAGATGACTTGGGAGAAGTTCCAAGAATTGTTTAACGACAAGTACTTTCTCGAAAGTATTCGTCACATGTAAGAGGTAGAGTTCATCAAGCTGGAGCAAAACAACATGACCATGTCGCAGTACGAAGCCAAGTTTGCCGAGTTATCCTGATTTGCGTCCCATTTGGTTGATAATGAGGAGCGAATGACGCGAATGTTTCTAGGTTTGAAACCCGATATACGTCAATACCTCATTTCTCACAAACTTTGTTTATATTCAGATGTTGTTAATAGGGCTCAATTATTGGAGCACAATAATGAGTCAGCACAACCAAAAGGCAACGACCAACAACACGATAATAATCGTACCGGTGGTAACGGCCATCGGAACAATGATAACCATCGTGGGGGAAATTATCATGCCAAGAATGGTAACCACTTCGATGGTAATCATGGCCAAGATAATAGAAGTGGAAATTTCAAGAAGAGGAGGTTCAATAATGATGGAAAGACAACAGCATCAGCACCCGTTTCAAAGGAAGAAGAACGACCACCTATCATATGCTTCAAATGCAGAGGGGAGGGACATATCAGTCCAAACTGTGCGCAACAGTCCAAAACGTGTTATAATTATGGAAGAGAAGGTCACCTAGCCCAATTTTGTCGTGCACCAAAGTCAAGTCTAGTTGGGACGGTGGCACCAAAGGCGGATACGGACAAAACAAAGCCGGTGGTTTCAGGAAGAGCATTTTTTGTGACTTCTCAAAAAGCTAGTTACTCGAACGAATTTAGCACGGGTTAGTTAATTATAAATTCTTATGAAGTCTATACCTTATTAGATACCGGTTCTACCCATTATTTTAAATCTCTTTCTTGCGCTCAACGTTTAAATTTGACTCCGGAGAGATTAGACTTTGACTTATCGGTTGAAACTTAGTTAGTAGAAACCTTCGTTACCTCCACTGTTTTTAAATCTTGTCTGATTCAAATCAACACTTTCACGTTACCTGTCGATCTTATCTCTTTGAAAATACTTGCCTTTGATGTGATTTTAGGAATCGATTGGTTAACTACTCATCATGCTTTTCGTAAGGTTGTTAGCTTTCATATTCCTAATCAACCTGTTTTGCGAATTCAAGCAACCAAACCACTAAAGTTAATCATTGTTATATTAAGCCATAAGTACAGAGCCCCGATCCTTTCATTGTTAACTTCCTTGTGTGTAATACACTAAAGCCAGACTTTCCATAGGCGACGCTGTGAATGACGATGACAAGTTGATAGGTATCAATGTGACGTGTTATCCAAGCCTTGGATGAGGGTCAAAGTTTTGAATGATATTTCTATCGTTAATAAATTTCTTGACGTATTTCTGAAGACTTCTTGGCCTACCCCAGAGCGTGAAATCGAATTTTGTACTGACCCCAGTACAAAACCCATTTTTAAAACCCTCAAGTATTTCTTCACTCAAAACGAACGTAACATGCGCCAAAGACGTTGGCTCAAGCTATTGAAGATTACGATCGTACCATTCAATACCATCATGGAAAAGCGAACGTGGTAGCTGACGCGCTGAGTAGAAGATCTTATGCGTTTATGAGTGCGAATATACGAACCCACGTGACGATAACGAATATACGAGTAGAATCGACTTTAATCAATAAAGTTAAAATGGTGCAAGCTACATACTCAGAGCTGATGAATGTGAAGAAAAAGGTTCAAGAAGGCGTTATTCTAGAAGTAAGAATCGATGAAGAGAGGAAATCTCAACCCTCGATTTTATTGGCCGATTTGAAATCCTCGATTAAGTAGGATCTGTGGCTTATAGACTCATTTTACTGCCAAGTATGTCGCGTGTTCATAACGTTTTTAACGTATCGATGTTATGTAAATATGTGGACGACCCGAACCACATTATTGATTTAGAACCGGATGAGATAGCAGAAGATTTAATGTATGAGGAGATACATGTTAAAATCTTGGATAAGAAGGATCATATTCGACACTCAAAGGTTATACCTCAAGAGTTAGAATCTGACAAGGTATCCTCATCTCTTCGGCATACAAGGTACGTGCATAAATTTTGAGGGCAAAATTTTATAAGGAGGGGAGATTGTGAAACCCCAAATTTTACGAATAAAGATTTAATTTTTTTGAAATATTTTTTAATATTATGGTGTGGATTTGAGATAATGTTATAGTTGTGGGTAGTATTTATAAATTTTGGAAAGTATGCAAGTTGTTGTATTATATTCGATTGGTCGGGGAATATTATTTTTGTCAGTGAATATTCGTATGACGGCACAATCATTGGTGGACCCCACAACGGATTTATTGTCGGATTGAGAAAACGACAAAAATATTTTATGAAAATAACGACGGAAGTTTTATCGTTAAAACTGTTGAACTACTCGGTAGTAAAAGTACAGTAATACGTGTGATTGCATAGTAGCACACGGTATTGATTATTACTGCTTACGTGAGAAGTGACTCAGTTTTGTTCAATTATTGCTACAGTAATTGTTGCATAGTATCTCACGTTATTTGATTCAATTATTGTCGATATTTTATATATTATTAAATCAATAATTGAGATGACAGAGTTATTAATATTATTATTTGCAATATTAACGATGTCTAGAAGTTCTGCCAAGGAGAGGTTTGGTCACCTAATTGCGCGCCAATAGGGAGAAATCCTTATTGGAAAGCCCCCTCTTTCCTGGGAATGACCTGGTTGATTAATATTGTGAATTATAATAATGATGATAAATGTTGTTAAATATATTGAGGTGTCTTTTTATGAAGGAACGAAAGTTTATATTTATATATTATATATAAATTTTGTTTTATTAGTATTATTAATGTAATAAAACAGAAAAACTTTTTATATAAAATAGAATACTTTTATAAAGTTATTTGTTTTATTAGACTATAAATAGAATATATTATATTCTATTATGCATAGTATTTTGCATAGTAAAATCTTTTTATATAAAATAAAATACTTTTATAAAGTTATTTGTTTTATTAGACTATAAATAGAATATAATATATTCTATTATGCATAGTGTTTGCATAGGTACTGCATAGTGTTTGCATAGTAAAATATTTTTTATATAAAATAAAATACTTTTATAAAGTTATTAGTTTTATTAGATTATAAATAGAATATATTATATTTTATTTAAAAGATTTTGTTTTATTAGAATATTTTATTAATACGCTTAGTAAATCATTATGGACCGTCCATTTAAAAGTAAATCAATCTAGACCGTTTCATGAATTAGTTACTATTCAGGTCCATTCTCCTATAAATAGAAGCTCATTCCTTCATTATTTCTTACTTAATTCAATTTGAAACTAGAGAGAGAAACTATGAGAGAAAGAAGAAAAGTATCTCGCTACTTCACTACTCCTATATCAGGTTTCTTCTAAGGTAAGGGTATTATTTCTTTCATATTCATGAAGAGAACTTCTATTATTCCATTCTTTATTATTCATTGGAATAGCCTCAGATACGCTGCTGCTACCCTATACTTGGTGAAATTCTTCTGTTATTCTATTCTTTATAATTATGTTGGAATAACCTGTCTATGCGAAGTACCGCATACTTGGTGAAATTCTTCTGTTATTCCATTCTTTGTCATTATGTTGGAATAACTTGTCTATGCGAAGTACCGCATACATGGTGAAATTCTTCGTTATTCCATTCTTTATTATTTTGTTGGAACATCTTGTGCGGTATGCGTTTACGCGTGAATTCGGTTCCATTATTTATTATTCGTTGGAATATCGTGTGCGTATGCGTTACGCATGACCGTTAATTATTTATTATTCATTGGAATATCATGTCTCGTATGCGTTTACACATGACTGGTTTCGTTATTTATTATTTCGTTGGAATATCATGTCGCGCTTACATACACGACTGGTTCCATAATTAATAATTATGTTGGAATAACTTCATCTGTAATTCTATCGCATGCCTGGTGATTTCTTTTGTTATTCCATTCTTTATTATACTCAGTTGGTTAAAGTTTTAGCTTTTATATTCTATGAAATTAGTGTAATATCCTTGATATTTGCGCTTCATCCAGTATCTTTTCATGGAAATATTCTTCTGAGCATTCTTGAGTTTTACCCCACAAAGCAGTATCATGTTGACAATTTGGACGTTATTGGTTCCTGGATAAATTAATTCTTGAACTTGTTTTATTGAATTCTTATATCATTGTCGTCATCCTCATGTTTAAATTATGTTAAAAGTCATTTGTGGCCTATAGTGCATAGATGGACTTGGTATGATTATGACCAGGGATTATTCGGTATAATCATGACCGTAATATTACAAATGATGTGATAAAAGTCCTTATTGTCCCGTAGTGCATTGATGGACAGTTGTTGGCATGATCATGACCATTGATGAATACACGAATATCCTTGGCCCATAGTGCATGTATAAATTTTGGTTGTGATACTAATGAATATCCTCGGGTCAGAAAAGCGTGGATGATGTGGATTATTTATTGTCGAGTCTCAAATGATAAAAGTGATGAAAAACCTTTTAAATCATAAAAGATAGTAGATTTTATTCTCTACTTGACTCTTTTAATGGATTGCTTGTTCCGCTGCAGTTAAACTTGATGTTTGTTATATTGTATCAGTTGAACACTATTAAAGGCTAACGATAATTTATTCTGCTAGTTGAGCTCACCCTTTTTCTTTCATTGTTCTCTTCAGGGAATGAGAACGTAGCAGTGACTAGTCGGGGAATGGAGTGACGGTCCAGATGATAGCATTAGTAGTCCTCACTATTCTATGAAATAATGTGTTAATAAATGTATTGAGGACTTATTTTGAGTTTGAATACTGTCTAGAAGATAATATTTGTATTAAAACTCACAGCTTATGTTGTATATTTAGGATTGTATTTGTATTATGTACCATGTATTTGGCGACTCAGAATAGGTGATGTATACCTATTTTGGGGGCGTCACAGGATACTTATGATGAAAATGTGGAACTCAAATGAAATGTTGAGAAATGTAAATGAAGCTAGAAATTCTTAAAGTAAGAATTGTTATATAAACAAGAAAATTCAAGGATGAATCTTGAAGAGATATAAAGATAAGAAATGGGAGTTTCCTAACTCCAATAGCCAAGATAACGAATAATGATGAATAGACAAAGTCTGTACGATTAAAAGCATAAATGAAATCGTAAATGATGAAAAAGGGAAGGAAAGAGGATCGTAAAACAAAACGATCACAAGTTAAGAAAAGAATTTTAAGGGAGAAGATTATAGAATAAGATCACGACGTGATCTGTTTAAGTTATAAAAGAAAGATAGTCTGTAATGGTTGAATATTATAGCTTGATGCTATGAAGATGATGTACTATGAAATAGTACAAGATAAACTCATGAGGAGTTATAGATAATATGATACTAGGAATTCGTATCGAGCAAAGAACAAGTTAAGAGTAAGATAGAGTTAGGTGGGATTTCAATTGAGGACTCATGTGATGGCTGAGTTGTACAAACCTTTGTATGGGCGAGAGTTTTGTGCTTGCACTTAGTTTAGCACATTGATAATCATTGGAATGTCGGTGTCGCGCTATCAATGTATGTGTGGTGAAAAGGTGATTCTTTTCTCATGGGTATATTTGATAGTTAGAAACTATTACGATTAGTCAGATATTATTAGGATTAGGTGCGGTTCTTAAAACTAATGCATATGGTAAGTTTGTGACTCATAATAATATGGTATGTTTTGAACCCCTTAGCAAATAGACGCCTATGGTGTGACTAGGATAAGTTCTTAAATTCATACTATTGTGGCAAGTTCTTGAACTTCCAATGTGCGGTAAGTTTGATGAACTATACTAGGGATATAGGAGGATTATAAGTTGAAATACAAGAATATTTAGTGTAAAGATTGAAATTGATGGAGAAAATTAGGATTCCAAATCATCTAGCATTGCTAGATTTTTGAAATTTATTGACTTCGTGTCGATGGTTATACTTTTGATTTTTGAAAAAAAATGTTGGGTCACACTAGTGAACCAGAGAATTTTTTTTTAAAAAAATAGTGCTATTATTCGCTTATCTATGCTGTTTTTTTCGGCTAGAAAAAAAATGATTTTTAAATTTTCAAAATATATTTTATTTATATGTATTGGGTGATATGATAAATGATGAAGTCATCAATGCAATGGAACCTGGTGTTGGATGTGATCATATGATCGTCAGCCCATTATGGTGAGGTGTAGTATGACAACGTCATAATCATGACTCCATAAAAGGATTTTTGAGATTTCTTTAAGATATGAGAATATATATATATATATATATATATGTATATATATATATATATATATATATTTCGATTGATGTCCGGATTATTGTAGAGGTTTATGATATTTGGTTCAGCTAGACGAATATTGAAAGATGTTCATGAAATTCAAGCGTTTCTTGAGAAGTTATGCCAAACCAAATTGTTTTGGTGCGAATTCAGATGTTGAAAAGTTGAGGTGAACAACCCTGTAAAAGGGGACATGTTATCGGAGACAATGGTTCCGAAAGTAACGCATATAGTCGTTATAATGTTAAGACGTAATACGTTGTGCACGACGTAGGGGTACAATAGGCTGATCACCTAGAGCACTTGAAAAGAGTGTTTTCAGTCTGTGTGATTGCTAAACATTCTGTTAAAGACGGTTAAAGTGGTGATGCACTGTTAAACCTGGACAAGAGTTCAAGGTCCGTATAGTCTTATAACTGTTAAAGGTTCAAGTTGACATACTTGATAACCTAGGGACGTAGTTCAAGGTCTTATGACCCCTCAGCATGATTTGGAATCTTTTAATTTCTGTTATTCATATCGCTTCCCAATTATTGAGTAATTGTGGAAAATTCTTATTATTCTAAAAGGTGAAAGTGGAAAGGATGAGAAAGTTATGCAAAACATAATAATTTCAGGAAAGAAATGAAATTCTAGAAAGAAGAGTAATGTGAAACTCTTAGAAGAGAAAGAGGTGAGGAATATGATGATCTTAGAAAGATCCTTAGAGAAAGAATTTAGTTGCAGAACCCAATGAATGAATAAAGTATTAACGTAAAATCTATTTTAATAGATTGAATGAATAAAGATTAATAAATAAAATTTTGAGGACGAAATTCTTAGAAGAAAAGGTGAATGTAATATCACGAGTGTTTATGATAACGATCCTTAGAAAAGGAAATGAATGGGTTAAAGAATATATAATATTTGATATATGACTGTGTTTAATTGAAGGTTATGTAATAAAACCTAAAAGTTGTTGAAGTATATATATATGTAAAACTTTTTTCTAAGTTAACATGTTGAAGTTATTCAACGATAATTGTGAAAGAGAATTTGTGAAAACCTTAGTAAGGTAAGGTTTCGGTTATTCCGAGGGCGGAATCCTTATAAGGAGGGGTGACAACCTGAATTTTTATAAGTTATGAAAATAAGAATTTAATAATTAAAATTATTATTATGAGATGTTTTGAGTTTGAGTATGTATATATACGTGCTATATATTTTGAAATATGTGATCTAGTGTGAAGAGAAATACATATTCATATATTGGGAAAGTGAGGTTTAATAGTTGAGTTAACTATCAAGGAATTAAATGAATTTTGTAATTAATCTTAAATATTTATTGAATTGAATAAATATTTTAAATAATTTATTTATCGAGAAAAATAAATAATTTATAAAATTGTGGTATAATAATTTAGTTACGTTGGTATGATAATTAAGTTAAAGAAAAGGTAAATTTTAATCTTTGAAGATTTAATTTAATGAAATAATTAAATTAAATGAATTATTTAATATTGAGGAAATAAATAAATTAAATAAAGTGATGTGTATAATTTATTTATTAAATTAGATATATAATTATTTATTATTCATAAATATAATTATAATAGAAATTATTTTAATTAGCATTACAAGTTATTAAAATTAATTGAGCTAAAGTTATTTAATTAACTAAAGGTGTGACATGAAACTATATAATATAAGATTATTTAAATAATTTAGTTTGTGGAAATTTTTTGTTAGCCAAACAAGACCTTGTGGCCTTTGGCTTATTCAACTAACGTCTTTTATTTTCTTTAACTGATAAGTACGTGGGAGGTGAGGCTCTATCAGTTATATTACGCGTCTTATTTCTCCTAGTGGCTAACTAAGAAGAACAGAGAGGTAGGGAGAAAAAATACAGAGAAGTGAGAGTTGGAGAAGGAGTGGGATTGAGAAGGATTTGCTAGAACCTTGTTAACATCAAAGGGTTAAGGTATAATCTACCCCTAATTCTAATATTTGGTTTTTGTAATTTTATATTCTCTGGAAATTAGGTTTTGGTTGAATTGTTGTAGAAGATGTTGCTTATATGTATGTATTATGTTACTAAATCTGTTAGTTATCCTCTATAAGTCTATGTTGGTGTTCAAATACATGAAATTTGGGTTTATAAGGAGAAAAGTAAATAACAGTGTTTTTGTTCAAAAATGGCTTTAGAAAGTACAAAATTTCATGCTTAATATGTGTTATAATCTATTATTTGATGTTAGAATATGTTAGTACGTTAAGAAACGAAAAACGGCGTAGTTTGAATCATGTCAATTGGTTAAGAAACGAAGTCGTGGCAATCGAATTCGCTAAATGTGTTTAAAACAAGAAAATAGAGTATGAACATGTGTTTTGGGTCAAATTTTAGGTTGGTTAATGTTTTTATAAATTATTAGAATTCTAGTATGTTGTATTTCTATGAATTACGAATCCATAGAATCGAAAACGGACTAATTTGGATGTGTATAACTCAAGTTATGAAGATTAGTAGGAGAAAATGGTCAAAAAATCGCAAAACACTATAATCTAGGCGAAGCTCAAGAAAGCGCAGCGCTGCCGATCTTCGCTAGATGGGCGGGCATGCGGAAAGAAAGGTGGGCCCCATGTCCATGTCTATTGACTGTGACTACTTTAATCTATTTTGGTAAAACGACCATAACTTTTTCATATGAACTCCGATTGAGGTGATTCAAGATGATCCGGAACGAGGACGAAGAGACCTACAACTTTTACTCTTTAAGGTTTTCAATTTGAGGTTTGGAGCAGGGGTAAAAAGTGTCATTTATAGGACTATTGTGTTTTTAGAGGCAATCGGGGGGCGTCGGGCATGCACGTATGCAAGTGTAGTGCTCTTGATGTTAAAATGTGTTGTTCTAAGTTATAGAACATGAATATTATGAAGTATAATGATGCTTAACATTAATAAATGATGTATTAGATAAGTTGTATACGCATACTAAGCACACACAGGAGAGACAAATTGGGCGTGTGACGAATAAATGTCGAAACGTCATGATAAGTGATAATTAACGTAAAAAGTGTTTTAAATTAAATGAAATGAATATTATAAGATATTGAATAGTGTTAATATAAAACCGATAAGTAGTCCTAGCAAGACTTGAACATTTGAATGAACTTCAAATATGAAAGATATAAGTTAAAAGTTAACACAATCAAATTGAACATTGTGTATTTATGATAGGAAGGGTTATGAGTCGTAGAGTAAAGTTTACATTACAACTACTATGCATTGCTATGTGACTACTAGTTAATGTGAATGATTATATAATTGTGTAGGGCACGTGAAGTGCAGATATCTGTAAGCTGTTAAACTGTTATTGGTAAACAACGATTAAGACAAGTCTTTCGGTTCCTATTTTCTGCGTGGACTTGATGAACTATTTTAAATTGCATGATATGATATATGTGTTGTAAGCGAGCATGATATGTTATACATGTTGTAATCATGAAATGTTAAAGTCAATTTATAACTACATTATTTTGGTTAAATAATGATGATTGAGTAAGGAACTCAATCTTTATATTTGCTATGTGAATTAAAGCATGTATGCCATGTTACTTTAATTATTAGGATATGTATGTTGAGCATATTGTTATGTGCTATGTGATGCCTGAAAACTATTAAAACTTATTGAGCTGTCGAGCTCACTCTTGCAAATAATAATTTTTGCAGGTCAAGATTTTAAGGTAAGGATATGTGCCAAGTGAATTATAGAGATCCATATTCACGAAGATTACTTATATTTTATGAGAAATGTATTTAATATTTTGAATGTAACATGTTGTTGAATTATAAGTTGGGATATCCGGTGTATATGTATATCTATTTATGATGTAAGACATTGTATAATCATTTTGTTGTAACGATTCATGATATAAATTTGAATCGAAGAGAATGTAAAGGTTGCGATTTAGGGCAATAAAGAAGGAAATGTATAAAATTTTTAAATATTCTGCATTTTTAGTGATTTTAATATCGAATAATGATGTAAAGATAGATTAAAGTTGTATCATTAACGATCGAGAAGGAGAATATTATTGTATGAATTTTTGGGGTTGTTACATCCACACCTTATTATTCAAAATGATATTTAGAGAAAACTAAATCTTTATTCATAAAAGTTGGGGTTTTACAACATCCCCTTCTTATGAAATTTCGTCCTCGAAATTGGGGTACGTACCTGGTATGTCGAAGAGGTGAAGATACCTTATTTTTATTTCAAATTCTAACTCTTGAGGTATAACTTTTGAGCGTAGAATATGTTTCTTCTTATCCAAGATTTTAACAGGTATCACCTCATACGTTAAATCTTCTGCTATCTCGTCTAGTTCTAATACAATAATGTGATTCGTGTCGTCCACATATTTACGTAACATAGACACGTGAAAAACGTTATGAACACGAGACATACTTAGCGGTAAGGCGAGTCTATAAGCCACAGTTTCTACTCGATCGAGGATTTTAAATGGATCAATAAATCGAGGGTTTGAGCTTTCCTCACTTCATCGATTCTCGCGTTTAGAATAATGACTTCTTGTACCTTTTTTTTCATATTCATCAGCTCCGGGTATATAGCTTGAGCGGCTTTAACTTTATCAATTAAAGTTGATTCTACTCGTATATTCGTCATCTTCACATGGGTCCCTAGATTCTTTAACTCTATCTCCATCATTTGTAAGTTATACGAAATTAATGGGTGTAAGATCTTGAATTTTATGAAATGAAAGTATTCAATTTTCTTATAATTATTATTTCATTTAGTAAATGGTTAAATTGATAAAAGGATTAAAGTTAAGGGTGATATGTGAAAATTTTGCAAAGTAAAGCAAGTTGTTATAAAATATTCGTTTGGTCGTGGATTATTCGTATGACAGCGCAGCCAATTGTGGGCCCCATAACAGAATAACTCTCAGATGAAGAAAATGACAAGTTTGAGTTTTATAAATAACAGCGTAGTTGTTACCATTAACACTGTTGGAATACCTGGTGGTTAAAATACGATGAATACATTATTATCGCACAAAGGTATTACCGGTATTGCACAAAGATTTTTGAATTATTGATTCTTACGTGAAGACACTACTCAATAATTGTTACAAAGAATTACTATTCAATATTTTATTTTATTGATTCAATAATTGTTTGTGTTGATATTTTATATTATTGTTGTTTCAATAATTGTCACCGCACAAGATTTTCCATTATCAAATCAATAATTCATATTATTTGAATAATATTGTTAGATAGAATTATTGGCAATGTCTAGAAAGTTCATCAAGGAGAGGTTTGGTCACCTAACCTAATCGCTACCAAGAAGGAGAAATCCTTATCTGAAAGCTCCTCTTTCCGAGAACTACTGGTTGTCATTATTGTGATTCTGTAATATTATTTGTGAATAATTAATTATTAATTTACATGATAAGAAAATATTTATTTTATGTGGACATAAATGATGGATAGGAAAATAAATATTTTATGTGGTTATAAATGAAGGAATTAATGTTGAGGTGTTTTATCAGTATTTTATTGGATTGGAGGTATTTACAAAATCAAATCGGTGTTCTTAAGCTCTATTGCATGAGTTATAATTTTGATCTGACTGTTGGATCGTTGTGATTTTTGGATATGTTATACATATATAAGTTGAGTATATGTCCACAAATTTTGAACCGTTAAAAATTAACATATGATTTGTTATGAATTTTAAGAGGTGTTGAAAATCATCCGTTTGTGGATTTCGGATATTTTCTATTTGGAATTTGGAAAAGCTTTCTTCTACAAAGTTGTAGAGAATTCGATTTCGTATGGAATGGACATAAAATTCGTATTTTTCTGATAAAATGGGCTATTTATTATGAATTATTAAAGTTTCGGAATTTAAAATATTTTTATTAAAAATATGGATGGGCCCCACTTTTAGTTGTTGGGAAAGGTGGCTGATTTTAGTGGGCCCCACTTGTGGTGGCTGAAATATTTTCAAAAAAGTGTGCGTAGAAAAAAAAATATTATTTTATTATTTAGTCTCCTATGACGTTCTAGCATTTTCCTATAAATAGGCGCTTAAGTTAGAATTGAAAATCACACCAGAATAAGAGAATTCTTCTTGTATAATATTGATCGTATTTCTTTAGAGTTTTAGAAAGCTTTGAGCGTAGAAAATAGTGAAAGTTTTCTTCAAGAATATCCACGCTATACTAGTTGGAATACTCTTCTTTTCAAGGTAAGGGATGTTATTTTTGTTTAGTATTCGCTTGAAATAATATTTTCTTCCATACTCTGTAGTATGTAAGTAATATTATTTCGTTTCAGATTTTGAATTCTATACTCATTTTGTTAAAATTTTGGCTTCTATACTCCATAAAATTAGTAGAATATCCTTGATATTTGCGCTTCATCCAATATCTTTTCATGGAAATATTATTCTGAGCATTCTTGATAAGTTTTAACTTTTTCATGCTGGAGTACTATTCACGGGATTACTATTCCTGAAGTACTATTTATGGGGTACTATTCACTCGAGTACTATTCACCTGGGGTACTATTCATGATAAAAATTGATTTGTTTTTTGTCCAAATTATTTTTGGTACAATATTATTCTTGAATTTTACTCCACAAAGCAGTATCATGTTAACAATTTGGACGTTATTGATTTCTGGATAAATTAAATTACAAATCTTTAAAAATTTATCCTTGAACTTGTTTTATTGATTTCTTATATCATAGTCATCATCCTCATGTTTATATTATGTTGAAAGTCATTTGTGGCCTGTAGTGCATAGATGGACTTGGTATGATTATGACCAGGGATTATTCGGTATAATCATGACCGTAATGTTACAAATGATATGGTAAAATTCATAATTGGCCCGTAGTGCATTGATGGACAGTTGTTGGCATGATCATGACCATTGATAAATACACGAATATCCTTGGCCCGTAGTGCATGGATAATTTGTGGTCGTGATACTAAAGAATATCCTTCGCCGTAGTGCAGGGGTGATTCAATGATGTAGATTATTTATTAAGCTGAGTCTCAGCGATAAAAATGATGAAAAACCTTTTAAATTATTGAAGATAGTAGATTTTATTCTCTACTTAACCCTTCTAATGGATTGCTTGTTCCTCTCCAGTTAAACTTGATGTTTGTTATATTTTATCAGTTTAACACTGTTGAAGGCTAACGATAAATTATTCTGCATTATCTTAGTCATAATATTTCTTACTGGGCTAGTTGAGCTCACCCTTTTACTTTCATTGTCCTCTTCAGGAAATGAGAACGTAGCCGGGACTAGTCAGGGAACGGAGTGATGGTCCAGATGATAACATTAGTAGTCCTCACTATTCTATGAAATAGTGTGATAATAAATGTATTGAGGACTCCATTTGAGTTGAATACTGTCTAGAAGACAATATTCGTATTAAAACTCTCAATTTATGTTTTGTCGTATTTTACACGACAGTTGTATTATTAAGTTGTATTTAAATTTTGTACCATGTATTTGGCGACTCAAAATGGGTGATGTATACCTATTTTGGGGGCGTCACAATGGGTCTTTGTGTTAATGACGTCGCATTCGTAACCGCATATGATCTTCTACTCAACGCGTCAGCTACCACGTTCTCTTTTTCCAGGATGGTATTGAATGATATTAGCGTAATCTTTCAATAGCTCGAGCCAACGTCTTTGGCGCATGATACGTTTATTTTAATAAGTTAAAGAAATATTTGAGGTTTTTAAAAATGGGTTTTGTACAGGGTTCAAGGTCAATACAAAATTCGATTTCACGTTCTGGGGCTAGGCCATGAAGTCTTCAGGGAATACGTCAGGAAATTTATTAATGATAAAAATATCATTCAAATCTAACGTATTTTTGTTTAAATTTGTGACATGGGCTAAGAAAGCTTGTCATTCATTTTTCAATAAATGAATGGCTTTATGGCTTGATATGACAGTGATTGACTTTAGTGGTTTGGTTGCTTGAATTCGCATAATAGGTTGGTTAGGAATATGAAAACTAACAACCTTACGAAAATAATCAATTTTAGCATAATGAGTAGTTAACCAGTCGATTCTTAAAATCACATCAAAGTCAAGTATTTTCAAAGGGATAAGATCGACAAGTAACATGAGGGTGCCGATTTGAATCAAACAAGATTTATAAACAGTGGATGTAATGAAGGTTTCTCCCAACGGAGTTTCAACAGATAAGTCAAAGTCTAATTTCTCTGGAGTCAAATTTTAACGTTGAGCGCAAGTAGGTGAAATAAAAGAATGGGTAGAACCGGTATCAAATAAGGTATAGACTTCGCAAGAGTTTAAGATTAGCTTACCTGTGATAACTTCGTTCGGGTTCCTCATCACGAAAAATGTTCTCCCTTAAACTACCGACTTTGACTTGTCTAGGACAGCCTTTGTGTGACGCCCCCAAAATAGGTATACATCACCTATTCTGAGTTGTCAATACATGGTACAGAAACAACTACAACTTTATTATTACAACAGTAAAACTGTGAGTTTGAATACAAATATTATCTTCTAGACAATATCTATACTCAAATAAATCCTCATCACATTATTGATTCATTATTTTACAAAAATGGTGAGGACTACTAAACAACTCTCTCTAGAATCTTCATTCCATACCCCGACTAGTACTCGCTACATTCTCGCCTCCGAGAAGAAAAATGGAACAACAAGGAAAAGGGTGAGCTCAACTAGCCCGAAGAAGAATATTATGACTAAGATAATATACAACAAATTATCGTTAGTCTTCAACGAGAAAAAATCGATAGAATACAATAGACAACAAGTTTCAGATCAATATTCGCATGAAATAATAATTCATAGAAGAGTTACGTAGAGAATGAAATCTACTATAATCTATGAATTTAATAAATCCATCATCAATATTTTATCCTCAGTAACATCAATCAATATGCATACGGAATCAAATATTCATCTTTGCACTACGAGCCAAAGATATTCATCATTGGTCATGTTCATTTAAACACTGTTCATCTTTGCACTACTGCCAAAGATATTCTTCAGAAATCATTCATCTTTGCACCACAGTGCCAAAGATATTCAATAATATCATCATTTAAGACCGAGGATGATGAAAATATTTTAAAAAAACGAATCCGGTGAAACAAAATGACAAGGATTAAGGATTAAGGATTAAGTACTTGGTTTTATCCACGCCCAAAAATACCTCAAAAATAATCATAGTGGTGTAAAATTCAAGAATGATCAAAACATGGATACAATCGAGCTAGTATCCGAATAGATATTTTGGACAAAAGAAGAAATTTTATTTTTCGGTGAATAGTGTCAGATATGTGAATAGTGTCAGATATCGTGAATAGTGTCGTATACGTGAATAGTAACTCAGACACCAAAAGATAGAAATTCCACAAAAACATCTTCACGCTTCATGAATAGTACTCGTGAATAGTAACTTTCGTGAATAGTAACTCATGAATAGTAATCGTGAATAGTAACTCATGAATAGTAACCCATGAATAGTAAACCTGAGCATGAAAAAGTTCCAAATTTGATAAAACTTCGGATCAACATTTCAAAGATAATGATATTGAAGAAATAATATCATTACAAAAAAAAATAATATCCCTTACCTCGAAAGATTAGTACTTCTATTTGGAATCTAGGGTATAGTAAGGTCAAGGGAACTTGCACTACGTCTAACAATACTCAAAGTATACTCACAAGAATACACTCAATATATCGAGAGAGAAATAGAGAGAAACTTCAATTTACGGTGTGTTTTCAATTCTAACCCAAGCACCCTATTTATAGGAAAATGCTTAGAACACCAAAGCGTAAAATTGAATATAATATTAATATATTTTTCACATTTTCTTTAGCCCACCTTAGACAACTGATCTCAGCCCATTTGAATCACATGTGAGGCCAACTTAGTTGCAAAAAACGTTTTTCTCAAAATAATTAACTAAAACTCCCAAAAATTAATTATTTTGAACTTTGAACTTCAATAATTCATAATAAATAGCCATTTCATCAGAAAATTGAATCTCTTGGCATGTTTTTTATAGGAAATTCAATTCTCTACAACTTTGCAGAAGAAAGTTTTTCCAAATTCCAAATAGAAATTGACCAAGAAATCCACAAACAAAGGTGATTTTACAAGTTATAATCAAATTTCTATTAATAATTGTGTCCACCAACACACAAAACATGTGTTAAACATTTAATGCCACAAAAATACTCTTCCTCCTCATATACTCATATATCCCACATTCATTATAAAAATATCACCGTTAATATATTATTAAAATAATATATTTAAATGAATTATTTTATCGAGAAAAAGATAAAATATTAATTTTCAACAATTGTCATTTAAAAATTTTCTCCATCTATATCCACATAAAATCAATATTTTCCTCATCATATAAATCAATAATTAATTATTCACAAATAATATTACGTAATCACAATATTGACAACCGTGCGGTCTCGGAAAGAGGGGCTTTCAATAAGAATTTCTTCTTCTTGGCGCGCAATTAGATGACCAAACCTCTCCTTGCAGTAACTTTCTAGACATTGCCAATAATGTTATCTAATAATATTATTCAGATAATATGAATTATTGCTTCGATAATGAAAGATACGTGTAATGACAATTATTGAAACAACAAAGAATATAAAATATCAACGCAAAGAATTATTAACTCAATAAAAAATCGAATAAGAATTAATTCATCGTAACCATTATTGAGTAGTGCCTTTCACGTAAGAATCAATAATTGGTGCAATACCGGTAAGCTACTTTTGTTCAACAACGCGTATTTGTGTGTTTTAACCAAGGGTATTTTAAAGATAATCTGTGAATAACTACTCTGTAGTTATTTAAAAACAACTTATATTTGTCGTTTTCTTCATCCAATCGCTCACAGTTATGGGCCCACACGGCATTGCCGTCGCATTTAATATTCCCCGACAGATTGAATATTCCACGACCAAACGAATATTCCCAAGCGATAATGAATATTTTATAACCACTTGCTTATTTTGAAATATTTGCATATTTAACCCTTAACTATCCACATTAATCAAATCAACCCTTACTATTTCAAAATAATAAATAAAGGAAATTCCTTTTTATTTAAAAAATTTCGGGGTCTTACACTTTGGTGTCACCATCCCAGCTGGACTTAAATTCTCAACACAAAAAAATCAAGCTAGGTGACCTTCTTTTCTGTAATTGAAACACGCTTTGGGTTGTTGCATACAGTTTGGACGGATGTGTCCCTCCTGTCCGCATTTGTAACATACGATTGGTGGTCGTTCTCCTTCCTTGGAAATGGGTGCCGGTGCTGCTGTCGATGTCTTTCTGTCATTATTGAATCTTCTCTTTTTAAAGTTGTTCCCACTAAGTTCACCTTTCCTAGTATCTTGGCCATGATTACAACCGAAATGGTTACCTTTTCTGGCATGATAATTTCCTCCATGATGATTATCATTGTCCCGATGGCCGTTGCCATCGGTACAATTATTATCGTGTTGTTGGTCGTTGTCTTTTGGTTGGGTTGACTCATTATCGTGCTCCAATAACTGACCCCTATTCACAACATCTGAATATAAACAAAGTTTGTGAGAAATGAGGTATTGATGTATTTCGGGTTTCAAACCTCGTAGAAACATTCGCGTCATTCGCTCCTCATTATCAACCAAATGAGATATAAACCGGGATAACTCGGCAAACTTAGCCTCGTACTGCGATACGATCATATTGTTTTGCTCTAGCTTAATGAATTATACCTTCTTCAAGTGACGAATACTTTCAGGAAAGTACTTGTCATTAAACAATTTTTAGAACTTCTCCCAAGACAACTTCAGTGCAGAAAGATGAGTTCGCTTTATAGATTCCCACTAGTAATCTGCCTCACCTCACAACATGAAGGTGGCGAAGGGAACCTTTTGCTCTTCTGAGCATTCCAAGACATCAAATATCTTGGTGATCTGCTTAATCCACGTCTCTGTCTTAAGTGGTTTTGGCTTTCCCCAAACCTCCGGTGGTCGCAGCTCCTTGAACTGCTTAGCGGTGACCAGTCGTGAGTTGCCAGTGTTTTCATCTGCATTTTGAACAGGAGTCTCTCTCGTTTGGTTTTGTATGAATTCTAGAAAGTTCCTAAACATACTATCGTTTGTCATTTGGTAGGTGTTGTTGTTTACAGGAGGATTATGGCCTTCCTGATGCACATTATCATGGTTATTGATTAGCGACAACGGTCTCATGTGCACCATTACTTAACTCAATATTTTTAGATGCCATTTTCAAACACTGCCACAAAACAAGGGTTAATTGACATGTCATGTGATGCCCCCAAAATAGGTATACATCACCCATTCTGAGTCGCCAAATACATGGTACAGAATTTAAATACAAACTTAATTATACAACTGTCGTGTAAAATACGACAAAACATAGCTGAGAGTATTGACATGAATATTGTCTTCTAGACAATATCAAAACTTAAATGGAGTCCTCATTTAATTTATTATCACACTATTTTCTAGAATAGTTAGGACTACTATAGCCACCATCTCATACCATCACTCCATTCCCTGACTAGTCCTTGCTATATTCTCATTTCCTGAAGAGAACAATGAAAGCAAAGGGTAAGCTCAACTAGCCCAGTAAGAAATATTATGACTAAGATAATGCAGAATAAATTATCGTTAGACTTCAACAGTGTTAAACTGATAGAATATAATAAACAACAAATTTAACTGCAGCGGGATAAGCAAT
This sequence comes from Panax quinquefolius, assembly GCA_020205615.1. Classification (NCBI taxonomy): domain Eukaryota; kingdom Viridiplantae; phylum Streptophyta; class Magnoliopsida; order Apiales; family Araliaceae; genus Panax; species Panax quinquefolius. The sequence goes on from JAINUW010000338.1 coordinate 211,814, forward strand.
CCATAAGAAGAGTCAAGTAAAGCATGATATTTACTATCTTCTATGATTTAAAAATTTTATCATCAATTTTATCGCTGAGACTCAGCTCAATAAATAATCCACATCACTGAATTATCCATGCACTACGGGCCAAAGATATTCATTAGTATCAGGTCCACGAATTATCCATGCACTATGTGCCAAGGATATTCGTGTTATCACCAATGGTCATGATCATGCAAACAACTATCCATCAATGCACTACGGGCCAATGAGGACTTTTACCACATCATTTGTAACATTACAGGTCATGATTATACTGAATGATCCCTGATCATAATCATACCAATCAACAGTCCATCTATGCACTATGGGCCAAAGATGACTTTCATCACAATATAAGCATGATGATGATGACAATGATATAAGAATTTAATTAAATAAAAGCAAATGATAAATTTTAAAGATTTATAATTTAATTTATCCAGAATTCAATAATGTCCAAATTGTAAACATTATACTGCTTTGTGGAGTAAAATTCAAAAATAATATTGTATCAAAAATGATTTGGACCGAAAAGAAATCAATTTTTGTCATGAATAGTACCCGAGTGAATAGTACCCCATGAATAGTTCTTCAAGAATAGTACCTTGTGAATAGTACTCCGGCATGAAAAGATTAAAACTTATCAAGAATGTTTAGAATAATATTTTCATGAAAAGATACTAGATGAAGCGTAAATTTTAAGGATATTCTACTAATTTTACGGAGTATAGAAGCCAAAACTTAACAAAATGAGTGTAGAATTCAGAATCTGAAACGAAATAATATTACTTACATACTACAGAGTATGGAAGAAAATATTATTTCTTATGAATATTGAACAAAAATAGTATCCCTTACCTTAAAAAGAGAGTACTTCTGACTGGTAGGGCGGAGATATTCTTGAAGAAAACTTGCACTGTTTTCTACACTCAAAGATTCCCTAAATTCTAAATAAATACGCTCAATATTATAGAAGAAGAATTCTTTGATTCTGGTGTGAATTTCATTTCTAAACTAAGCATCCTACTTATAGGAGAATGGAAGGATACTATTTAGAAATGGACGCACAGTACGGAATCACGAGTTTTTGATGAAATTTTCTAATTTTACTATGCAGTCACTATACAAACACTATGCATAATAAAATATAATATATTATATATTTCATAAAAAAACAAAACTTATTATATATATATATATAATAATAATAATAATAATAATAATAATAATAATAATAATAATAATAATTACTCCCTCCCGTGACATTCATCAAGTTCCTCCCCCACCAAATGTCATCCACACGTAGGCCACACCATATATATATATATATATGTGTGTGTGTGTGTGTGTGTGAGAGAGAGAGAGAGAGATCCCGAATTTTATGAAATAAAAGTATTCATTTTTCTTATAATTATTAATCTATTTAGTAAATGGTTAAATTGATAAAAAGTTAAAGCTATGGGCGATATTTGATTTTTTTTCAAAGTAAGCAAGTTGTCATAAAATAATCGGTGATAAAAGTACAGTAATACGTGTGGTTGCATAGCAACACACGGTATTGTACAATATTTTTTTATTATTGATGCTTACGTGAGAAGTCACTCAATTTTATTCAATTATTGTCACAATATTTTATATTATTAAATCAATAATTGAGACGACAAAGTTATTCATATTATTATTTGCATTATTGACAATGTCTAGAAAGTTCTGTCAAGGAAAGGGGTTTGGTCACCTAATTGCACGCCAATAGGGAGAAATCCTTATCGGAAAGCCCCCTCTTTCCTGAGAATGATCTAGTTGTTAAATATTGTGAGTTATAATTTTAACGATGAATGTTATTAAAAATTGAATTTGAGTTTGGAGTTAAATTTGGAGACGCGAATGTGATATTTGAGTTCGGGGCGATGAAATTAGTAAAAATAGACTATAAGCACAAAATTTGTCATGGTTGACTTTTTGGTCAAAAAGTCAACAGTTGACTTTTTTGGAAAAAGTCAAACTTCAAAAATTTCAAAGATGAAATTGTTGATAAAAATATTTCCATTGTGTTGGGATTATTAGTGTTAGTGGAAATTGTCATTTATTTTGATAATAATTGATTTTTGGAGGTTAAATTGACAAATCGGGTAATTAATTGGATAAATGAGCAATTAATTGATATTAGTTCACTTGTATATTGTGACACCCCCAAAATAGGTATACATCACCTATTCTGAGTCGCCAAATACATGGTACAGAATATAAATACAATCTTTAATATACAAGAAGAGAGTTTTGTGAGTTTTAATTTGTCATAACATCCTTATTATTTATTTATTCAGACTACTATTTAGCGAGAATAGTGAGGACTACTAATACTATCATACGGGCCAGTCACTCTCAGTTTCCCAAACTAGTCCGGCTACGTTCTCATTTTCTGAAGAAAGCGGTGAAAGAAAAGGTGAGCTCAACTAGCCCGATAAGAAATATTATGACTAAGATAATGCGAGAATAAATTATCATTAGTCTTCAACAATGTTAAAGCGATAAAATACAATAGACATCAAGTTTAAGCTTTGGTGGAACAAGCGATCCATTAAAAAAGTCAAGTAGAGAATAAAATCTACTATCTTTTATGATTTAAAGGTTTTCATCACTTTTTATTTGAGACTCGACAACAATAAATAATCCACATCATCCACACTTTTCGACCGAGGATATTCATTAGTATCACTGACCACAAATTATCCATGCACTACGGGCGAGGATATTGTGTATTCATCGATGGTCGTGATCATGCCAACAAGCTGTCCATCGATGCACTACGGGCCGATGAGGACTTTTACCACATCATTTGTAACATTACGGTTATGATTACAGAATAATCCACAGTTATAATCATACCAAGTCCATCTATGCACTACGGGCCACAGATGACTTTCAACAAAATATAAACATGAGGATGATGACAATGATATAAGAATTGATAAAACAAGTTCAAAAATTAATTTATTCGAGGAACTAATAACGTCCAAATTATCGACATGATACTTCTTTGTAGAGTAAAATTCAAGAATGCTCGGAAGAATATTTCCATGAAAAGATCTTTGGATGAAGCGCAAATATCGAGGATATTCCACTAATTTCATGGAGTATAAAAGTTAAAACTTTAACCAATTTGAGTATAATAAAGAATGGAATAACAAAAGAAATCACCATGCATGCGGTACTTTGCGCATAGGCGAGGTTATTCAACGAAGAATAATAAATAACGGAACCAAGTCGGGCGTAAATCACGCAAGATGGATATTCAACGAGAATAATAAAGAATGGAATAACAGCGAAATCACCATGCATGCGGTACTTGCATTATAGACAGGTTATTCAATAGAATAATAAATAAACGGAAATCAAGTCGGCGTAAAAGCGCACAGACGAGGATATTCAACAAGAATAATAAAAGCGGAACCGGGTCGTAAAAAGCGCCATGAGGATATTCAACGAGAATAATAAAAAAGAATGGAATAAAAAGAATTTTCCATGCGTAAATGCTTGCTTGCATGACGAGGATATTCAACGAGTAATAATAAAGAATGGAATAAATAAGAAGAATTTCACCAAGTATAGGGTAGGCCCAGCGTATCTGAGTTATTCAAGCGAATAATAAAGAATGGAATAATGAAGTTCTCTTCATGAATATGAAAAAAAAATAATACCCCTTACCTTATAAAGAAGAGTAAAGTGGTAGGCGGGGATATACTTGAAAAAAACTTGCACTACGCTCAAAGCTTTCTTAAGCGTAAAGAAATACACTCGAGAGATAGAAGAATAATTCTCTCTACGGTTTCTCTCTCTAGAGTTTCTAAGTGAATTAAGTAAAAAATAATGAAGGAATGAGCTTATTTATAGAAGAATGGGTGAATAGTAACAATCCATGAGCGGTCCAGATCGATTTACTTTAAGCAGACGGTCAGATTGGTTTTATAATAAAATATAATATATTATATTTATAATATAATAAAGCGAATAACTTTTAAAAAAGATTTTACTATAAAAATTTATATACGAACATTATATATGAAACACTATGCATAATAAAATATAATATAATCTAATTATTATCTAATAAAGCGAATAACTTTATAAAAGTATTACATTTTTATATAAAAAATTTTACTATTACTAATAAAGCGAATAACTTTATAAAAGTATTAAATAACTTTATTTATTTTATATAAAAGCTTTTACATTTTATTACATTAATAATACTAATAAAACAAAACTTCATCATCATTATTATTATTCACACTATTATTAATCGACCGAAGGTCGTTTCCGAGGGAAGAGGGGCTTTCGATAAGGATTTCTCCCTATTGGCGGCATGATTAGGTGACCAAACCTCTCCTTGGCGAGAACTTACTGAGACATCGTTAATATTGCAAATAATAATATTAATAACTTTGTCATCTCAATTATTGATTTAATAATATATAAAATATCGAAAATAATTGAATCAAATAACGTGAGATCTTATGACAATTCTTTGAAGCAATAATTGAACAAAAATGAGTGACTTCTCACGTAAGCATCGATAATCAATCAGGTGTGCTCTTATGCGACCACGCGTATTCTGTACTTTTAACTACAAGGGTGTTTCAGCGAGTTAACGGTAAAACTTCGTAGTTATTTTCATAAAAAATATTTTTTGTCGTTTTCTCAATCAAAGCAATAATTACATTGTGGGGTCCACTGATGATTGTCTTGCCGTCGTACGAATATTCCTGTTAAAATGAATATTCCCAGACCAATCGAATATTATATAACAACTTGCGTACTTTGCAAAATTTATAAATATTACCCCAACTATAACATTATATCAAATTCATTCCATAATATCAAAAAAATGATAATTATAGAAAATTCATCTTTATTCATAAAAGTTGGGGTCTTCTGATCTCTCCCTTCTTATGAAATTTAAGCCCTCGAAATTAGAAGTGCATACTGGTATGTCGAAGAGGTAAGGATACCTTGATTTCATTTGATTCTAACTCCCGGTCATTTCCTCGACATCGTGGTTCCTCCATAAAACTTTGACTTGAGGTATAACCTTGGGGCGTAGAATATGTTCCTTCTTATCAAGATTTGAGCAGGAACCTCTTCATCGTTAAATCTTCCGCTATTTCATCGGTTCTAACTTCGATAATGTGGTTGGGTCTTTCACATATTTACGTAACATGGATATATGAAAAGCGTTATGAACACGAGGCATACTTGGCGGTAAAAGCGAGTCTATAGGCTACGGTCCCTACTCGATCGAGGATTAAAAATGGGCCGATGAATCGAGGATTGAGCTTTCCTCTCTTTCCAAATCTCGTAACTCCTTTCCATGGAGCAACACGTAACAACACATGATCTCGATATCGAATTCCACGTCCTTTCGATGAAGATCGGCATAACTCTTTTGTCGATCTTGTGAGGTTTTTTTATCGTTGTCGGATCGTTTGAATCTTTTTCGTAGTCATACGTACCAACTCCGGTCCCAACAACGTTGCTTCACCCACCTCATCCCGGCATCTTTGGAAGCGACACTTTCTTCCATCTGGCGCCTTGAATGGAGCCGTGCGATACTTGCTTGATAAGCTTTGTTGTTGTAGGAAAACTCCACGATGGTAAGAACTTGTCCCAACTTCCCTTGAAGTCGAGGACCACGAGTCTTAATAAATCTTCAAGAGTTTGAATAGTCCTCTACGATTGTCCGTAAAGTTTGAGGATGATATGCGAACTAAATCGTAAATCCGTGCCCATAGCTTTTTGCAAACTAACCCAAAATCGTGAAGTGAATCTTGGGTCTCGATCGGAAACTATGGATCTTGGCATACCATGCAATCTTACAACCTCGTTTATGTACATCTGAGCAAGGCGTTCAAGTGTATAAGTTTCTCGTATAGGTAAGAAATGAAAGCGGACTTGGTCAATCTATCAACAATGACCCAAATTGCATCTATGCCTTGAGAAACCTTGGGAAGACCGATGCTTGAAATCCATGGTAATGTGCTCCCACTTCCATTCTGGAATTTCAAGTGGTTCTGATGGACCTTTTGGTACTTGATGCTCTCGCCTTGACTTCGTTGACAAGTTAAACACCTTGAGATAAGCAGCGTTATCTCTCTCTTCATATTGCCCCACCAAAATGTATGTCGAAGAAGATCATGATACATTTTGGTACTCCCGAGATGGATTGCAAAGCGGTGTGTTGTGCGCCTCCATCATGATTTTATACTTTAAATCGGGGTCGTTAGGAACACTGAAAGTGCGGAGTTGACTCAAAGTATTCCTTCTTCATCGATTCTTGCTTACGGCATAGCACCTTCTTGTACTTTCTTCCTCATATGCATCGGCTCAGTGCGTAGCTTGAAAGCGACTTTAACTTTATCGATTAAAAGTCGGTTCTACTCGTATATTCGCCATCATCACATTGGGTCCACAGGTCTTTATCTCTATCTCCATCCTTTGCAAGTCATACAAAATGGGCCTTTGCGTTGACAATATCGCTTTTCGTGCCGCATATGATCTTACACTCGATCGTCGGCTACCACGTTTGCTTTTCGAGGATGGTATTGGATGGTATGATCATAATCTTTCAACGATTCAAGCCAGCGTCGTTGTCGCATGTTGAGTTCCTTTTGAGTGAAGAAATATTTGAGGCTTTTATGATCAAGTAAAGATCTCCACTTTCTCCCCATACAAGTAATGCCTCCAAATTTTAAGTGCGAAGACAACATTTGCTTGACTCTAGATCATGAGTAGGATAATTCCTCTCATATTCTTTGAGTTGTCGAGAGAGGCATAGGCTATGACTTTCCCATGTTGCATGAGAACACATCCTAACCCTTTTGCAGAAGCATCTTTGTAGATGACAAATCCCTCAAGGCGGATGGTATTGTCGAGCAGTCTTTGAAATGAGTCTTCTCTTGAGTTCTTGAAAACTCTTCTCACATTCCTCGCTTCAATAGAATTTTGTATCTTTTAAAGTCAATTTGAGTTAAAAGGAGTAGCGATTAGAAAACCCTTCTCTGAATCTCGATAATAACCCGGCTAAAGAAGAAAGCTCGTGCTTGATCCTTGATTTAGGTTGCTCCCGACTTTGAATAGCTTTGATCTTTCTTTGGGTCAGCGAGATATTCCATGACTTGATACCACGTGCCCGAGGAATGCTACTTCCTCAAGCGAACTCGCATTTCTTCAACTTGGCATAAAGCTTATATTCACGAAGCTTTTGGAGTATCGACCTCAAGTGTTGCTCATGATCTTCACGACTTTTGGAATAAATAAGGATGTCATCGATAAAGGCGACCACAAAGTGATCAAATATTCCTTGAATACTCGGTTCATCATATCCATGAAAGGCGGCGGAGCATTAGTCGATCAAAAGACATGACTAGGAATTCATAATGCCGTCTCAGGAGTTACGAAAGCCGTCTTTGGAATGTCATCGGTTCTAATCTTCAATTGGTGATATATCGAGCGAAGATCGATCTTTGAAAAGAATTTGGCGCCTTGCATTTGGTCAAACAGGTCATCGATACGTGGCAATGGGTACCTATTTTTGATGGTGACATGATTGACTCCAGATAATCAATACTGAATCGCATACTCCCATCTTTCTTCTTCACGAATAGAGCAGAGAGCACCCCGAGGAGAAGTACTTAGGACGAATAAAGCCGATGTCTAACAATTCCTGCGGTTGGGTCTTTAACTCTGAAGTTCAATAGGAGCCATTCGATATGGGGCTTTGGAAATGGGTTTTGTCTCTAGGGTTCAAAGTCGATACAAAATTTAATTTCACATTCTCTGGGGGGTAGGCGGGAAGTTCTTCTTGGGGAATCGTCGGAAATTCATTAACAATAGAAATATCATTCAAAAGCGGCGTATTTTTGTTTAGATCCGTGACATGAGCTAAGAAAGCTTGACATCCATTTTTCAATAAGCGAATAGCTTTATGGCTTGAGATAGCGGTGATTGATTTTAATGGTTTGGTTGCTTGAATTAGCATAATAGGTTGGTTAGGAATATGAAAGCTAATGACCTTACGAAAATAATCAATTTTTGCATGATGAGTAGTTAACAATCAATCCCTAGAATTACATCAAATGCAAGTATTTTCAATGAAATAAGATCGACGAGGTAATGTGAGGTGCCGATTTGAACCAAACAAGACTTATAAGCGAGTGGATGTAATGAAGGTTTCTCCCAGCGGAGTTTCAACGAGATAAGTCGAAGTCTAATTTCTCGAAGTCAAATTTAAGCGTTGGTGCAAGTAGGAGAAATAAAGAATGGGTAGAAACCAATATCAAATAAGGTATATACTTTGCTAGAGTTTATGATAAGCTTTACGTGATGACCTCATTCGGGTTCCTTGCTTTACGGGAGGTCACGACAAAGCGCTTCTCTCCTTACACTCTTGGCTTTGACTTTTACAGGGGCGTCCTTTGGTGCCTCCATCCTATTGAACTTGTCTTTGGTGAGCGAAAAAAATGGGCTAGGTGACCTTCTCTTCCACAATTATAACATGCTTTGGATGGCATCGCATGCAGATTTGGGTGATGTGTCCTCCCCCCTCGCATTTGAAGCATATGATAGGTGGTCGTTCTCCTTCCTTAACAACGGGTCTTTGATCTTGACGTCTTTCCATCATTGTTGAATCTCCTCTTCTTGAAATGTCCATTCTTATTGTTTTGGCCATGATTACCCCGAAGTGGTTACCATTTACGGCATGTTGATTCCCTCACGCTTATTGTCAAGCCGATGTTGTTATCACTTAGTATTATCATTTTTAAATTTGCTCTCTTTTTGGTTGGGTTGACATTATTATCGCTCGATAATTGAGCCCTATTAACAACATCGAATACAAACACGGTTTATGAGAGATAAGATATTGGCGTATCTCGGGTTTCAAACCTCTTAGAAACATTAGCGTCATTTCTCCTCATTATCAACCAAATGGGGCCATAAGCCAGGGACAACTTCGGCAAACTTGGCCCGTCTTTGCGACACGGTCGTGTTGTTTTGCTCGGTTTAATGAACTCTACCTCTTTTCGTATAGCGAATACTTTGGGAAAGTACTTGTCGTTGAGCGATTCTTGGAACTTCTCCCAAGACATCTTTGATCTGCGGCGGGTTGAGTCGCTTTCTGATTCCCACCGATGTCTGCCCTGCGCATAACATGAAGGTGGCAAAGGAACCTTTTGCTCCTCGGAGCATCCCAAGACATCAAATATCTTGTTGATCTGCTTTATCCACGTCTCGCCTTAAGTGGTTTTGGCTCTCAAAAAACTCGGTGGTCCAGTTCCTTGAAGCATTTGGCGGTGACCGTCAAAGAGTTGCTAGTGTTTCCACTGCATTTTGGGCGGGAGGCCGCTCTTGCACGATGTTGCATGAATTGCATAAAGCCTCTGAACATTCCATCGTTCATCATTTAGTCGGTGTTGTTGTTTGCATGAGGATTGTCGCCTTCACGATGCACATTATCACGATTATTGATCTGTGGAGACTCAGCGGTCTCTGTGCTCCATTGATGTTCTCAACATTCTCGGATGCCATTTTCAAATCTTGCCACAAAACAAGGGTTAATTAACATATCACATATTATCCCTATACTACGCCAGCCAATTAAATATCAAATAAACTTAGGTAGGTCATACTAGCGAAGAATTCCCGTCTCTCCCCTCCTAGTTCTTGTCTCACATCTCGGCCGGGGATCATATCCCTAAGCTTTGATACCAAGTGTGGCGCCCCAAAATAGGTATACATCACCTATTACGAGTCGCCAAATACATGGTACGAGAATAAATAAATCAATCTTTAATATCTGACAAAAAAGTTGTGAGTTTTAATACAAATATTGTCTTCTAGACAATATCCACTCTCGAGAATAAGTCCTCATTACATTTATTGTCACCTTTATTTAACGAGAATAGTGAGGACTACTAATACTATATCATACGGACCGTCACTCAGTTTCCAGACTAGTCCCGACTACGTTCTCATTTTGAAGAAACGGTGAAAGAAAGGGTGAGCTCAACTAGCCCGATAAGAAATATTATGACTAAGATAATGCGAGAATAAATTATCATTAGTCTTCAATGATGTTAAGCGATAAAATATAATAGACATCAAGTTTAGCTGCGGTGAGAACAATGATCCATTAAAAGAGTCAAGTAGAGAATAAAATCTACTATCTTTTATGATTTAAAAAGGTTTTCATCACTTTTATCATTTGGGACTCGACAATAAATAATCCACATCATCCACCACTTTCGGCCGAGGATATTCATTAGTATCACGACCACAAATTATCCATGCACTACTACGGGCGAGGATATTCGTGTATTCATCGATGGTCATGATCATGCCAACATTTGTCCATCGATGCACTCTGGGCCGATGAGGACTTTTACCACATCATTTGTAACATTACGGTCATGATTACGCGAATAATCACTGGTCGTAATCATACCAAGTCCATCATATACTCTGAGGCCACAGATGACTTTCAACAAAAAAATATAAATATGAGGATGATGACAATGATATAAGAATTGATAAAACAAGTTCAAGAATTAATTTATTCGGGAACTAATAACGTCAAATTGTCGACATGATACTTCTTTGTAGAGTAAAATTCAAGAATGCTCGGAAGAATATTTCCATGAAAAGATCTTTGGATGAAGCCTTGCAAATATCGAGGATATTCCACTAATTTCATGGAGTATAAAGTCAAAACTTTAACCAATTTGAGTATAATAAAGAATGGAATAACAAAAGAAATCACCATGCATGCGGTACTTAGCATAGGCGAGTTATTCAGCGAGAATAATAAATAACGGAACCGGTCGAGGCGTAATATGCAAGCGAGGATATTCAACAGAATAATAAAGAATGGAATAATAACGAAATCACCACGTAATGCGGTACTTGGCGTAGAGACAGGTTATTCAAGAGAATAATAAATAACGGAATCGGTCGGCGTAAAAGCGCCGCAGACGGGATATTCAAATAGAATAATAAAAAAAGATGGAACCGGAGCGTAAAAGCGCATACCATGCACGCGACAGGATATTCACGGAATAATAGAATAATAAAAATGGCGGAACCGAACCATGTAAAAGCTTCTGAGCAGGATATTCAAGCGAGAATAATAAAGAATGGAATAATGAAGAATTTCACCAAGTATAGGGGTAGGGTAGCGTATATGAGGTTATTCAACGAGAATAATAAAGAATGGAATAATGAAGTTCTCTTCATGAATATGAAAAAAATAATACCCTTACCTTATAAAGAAGAGTACTCGGCGGTAGAGGCGGGGATATACTTGAAGAAACTTGCACTACGCTCAAAGCTTTCTTAAGCGCTAAAGAAATAATTTCGAGATAGAAGAATAATTCTCTCTACGGTTTCTCTCTCTAGAGTTTCGGTGAATTCGTAAGAAATAATGAAGGAATGAGCTTTATTTATAGAAGAATGGATTTGAATAGTAACCAATCCATGAGCGGTCAGATCGATTTACTTTTAAGCGGACGGTCAGATTGGTTTACAATAAAATATAATATATTCTATTTATAATCTAATAAAATGAATAACTTTTAAAAAGATTTTACTATACTGAAACTTTTATACATATATAAACACTATGCATAATAAAATATAATATATTCTAATTATTGTCTAATAAAATGAATAACTTTATAAAAGTATTACATTTTATATAAAAAGATTTTATTATTAGCCTAATAAAAGCGAATAACTTTATAAAAGTATTTTGTTTTTATATAAAAAGCTTTTACATTTTATTACATTAATAATACTAATAAAATAAAAACTTCATCATCATTATTATTATACACATTATTAATCGACCAACCAGGTCGTTCAGGAAAGAGGGGCTTTCGATAAGGATTTCTCCTATTGGTAGCATGATTAGGTGACCAAACCTCTCCTTGGAAGAACTTTGAGACATCGTTAATATTGTAAATAATAATATTAATAACTTTGTCATCTCGATTATAATATATAATATATAATATATAAAATGAATGAAATTCTCACGTAAGCATCAATAATCGATATCGTGAGCTACTTGTCATGCAACCAGCGTATTCTGTACTTTTAACACACAGGTTTTCAACGTAAGCAGGTAAAACTTGAGTGACTTATTTTCATAAAAATATTTTTGTCATTTTCTTAATCAACAATAATTCGTTGTGGGGTCCACCTAATGATTCTTGTCAACCACGCGTATTCCTTGTTACTTTTAACACCAATCGAATATTATATAACAACTTTGCGATTTTACAAAATTTATAAATATTACCACAACTATTATAGTTATTTTCAAAAAAATATTTTAGAAAATTTTCTTTAATATTACATATAACTATTTGTTCACATGTATGTACTATTGATTGGGTATACTATTTAGGGAGGTGGTGCAAGATTTATAATAAATGCATGACTAAATTAAAAATGGAGGTATAGATGAATGTACTATAACGTAACTATTTTTTCACATGTATAGAAATATTCACATGAACTATTGATTCACATGATGTACTATTTGGTATTGCAAATATAATACTTGTAGGACTAAATCGAATATTATATAAAAAGATGAAGATATTACTTTGTAAAATTTGATAAATATTATCGAAACTATATTTTCCTATAACATTCTTCTTTCATTCTCAAATTCACTAAGACTCACAAGAGCAATTATAGAGAGAAGCTATAGAGCGAAGCTATAGAGAGAAAGAAGAAAATATCGCTACTTATAGAAAATTAAGATAAGGGAATTATTATTCGTATTTGTAAGAAAATTTTTCTTCTTGTATTCGTAAGGGTATTATTTATTTCATATTCGAAAAGATATTATTTTTAGTATTCATATGAATATTATTTTCGTTCAATATTCGTAAAGAATAACATTTTCGATTCAATATTCATTGTCTTCATTTAATATTCGTAAGGAATATTATTTTCATTCAATATTAAGTAAGGGATGCTATTTATTTCTTATTCGTAAGGGATATTATTTTTGTTCAGTATTCATAAGGAATAATACTTTCTTCCATAATTTATAGTATATGAGTAATATTATTTTGTCTCATATTCCTGATTATACCCTCATTCTGTTAAAGTATTACTTCTATACTTCGTGAAATTAGTAGAATATCCTTGATATTTGCGTTTCATCCAGTATTTTTTCATGGAATTATTATTCTGAGCTTTCTTGATAATTATTGATCTTTTCATGTTGGAATACTATTCATGAGTTACTATATACGTGTTACTATTCACCTGATTACTATTCACTCGAATATTATTCACTCGGGTATTTGGGGCACTTTTCAAGTCAGAGTACTAATTCACGAGTTACTATTCACCCAGTTACTATTCACTCAATTATTATTCACTCAGGTATTTGGGGCACTTTTCATGTCGGGGTACTATTCATGAGGTAGTATTCCCAAAGTACTATTCACGGGGTACTATTCACAACAAAAAATATATTTCTTTTTTGTCCAAATTATTTTTGATACATGAATATTATTCTTGAATTTTACTCCACAAAGCAGTATCATGTTGACAATTTGGATATTTTTAAACTCTAGATAAATTTAAAGTCTTTAATATTTATCCTTGATTTTGTTTGATTAATGCTTATATCATTGTCATCATCCTCATGCTTATTTTATGATGAAAGTCATCTTTGGCTTACGTGCATAGATGGACTGTTGATTGATATGATTATGATGAGGGATCATTTGATATAATCATGACCCGTAATGTTACAAATGATGTGGTAAAAGTCCTTATTGGCCCGTAGTGCATTGATGGACAGTTGTTGGTATGATTATGATCAGGGATTATTCGGTATAATCATGACCATTGATGATTACATGAATATCCTTGGCCTGTAGTGCAGGGATGATTCGATGATGTGGTTTACTTATTAAGCTGAGTCTCGGTGATAAAGTGGGTGAAAAACTTTTTAAATCATAGAAGATAGTAGATATCATGCTCTACCTGACTCTTCTAATGGATTGCTTGTTCCGCTGCAGTTAAACTTGATGGTTATTATATTTTATCAGTTTAACACTGTTGAAGGCTAATGATAATTTATTCTGCATTATCTTAGTCAGAATATTTCTTACTGGGCTAGTTGAGCTCACCCTTTTTTTTCATTATTCTCTTTAGGAAATGAGAATATAGCTGGGACTAGTCGGGGAATGAATTGACGGTCTAGATGGTGGCTATAGTAGTCCTCACTATTCTATGAAATAGTGTGATAATAATTATAATAAGATTGAATTTGAGTTTGGATATTGTCTAGGAGACAATATTTGTATTAAAACTCGCAACTTATGTTTTGTCTTATTCTACACGACAGTTATATAATTGAGTTATAGTTGTATTATGTACCATGTATCTAGCGACCCAAGATGGGTGATGTATACCTATTTTGAGGGCGTCACAATTGGTACCAGAGCTTAAGGATATGATCCCTGGCTAAGATGTGAGACTAGAACTAGGAGGGGAGAGATGGGTTAATCCTTCACTAGTATGACCTAACTAAGGTTATGTGTTATTTAATTGGTCAGTCAGAATATAGGGATACTATGTGGCATATCAATTAACATTTGTTTTGAAGATGTATTCTAGAATGATATCTGAAATACAGGAGATGAGTAATGAGAAAATCATGATACATAGGAAATAACCAGGAAGGTATAATCCTAATAGAAAGCAAGGTATTCTCATCTTTTCGAACTACCAGGTATATAAATTTCGAGGGAGAAATTTCATAAGGAGGGGAGATTGTGAGATCCCGAATTTTATGAAATGAAAGTATTAAATTTTCTTATAATTATTATTCTATTTAATAAATGGTTACATGGATAAAAGGTTAAAGTTAAGGGTGATATTTGAAATTTTTTCAAAGTAAGCAAGTTGTCATAAAATAATCGGTGATAAAAGTACAGTAATACGCTTGGTCGCATAGTAGCACACTTTATTATACAGTATTTTTAATTATTGATGCTTACGTGAGAAGTCACTCAGTTTTATTCAATTATTGTCACAATATTTTATATTATTAAATGAATAATTAAAACGACAAAGTTATTCATATTATTATTTGCATTATTGACAATGTCTAAAATTTATGTTAAGGAAAGGGGTTTGGTAACCTAATTACACGCCAATAGGGAGAAATCCTTATCGGAAAGCCCCCTCTTTCATGGGAATGATCTGGTTGTTAAAATTATGAGTTATAATATTAATGATGAATGTTATTAAAATTGAATTTGAGTTCAGAGTTGAATTTGGAGATGCGAACGTGATATTTGAGTTCGGGACGATGAAATTAGTAAAAATAGACTATAAACACCAAATTTGTCGGGGTTAATTTTTTGTTTAAAAAGTCAACAGTTGACTTTTTCAGAAAAAGTCAAACTTCAGAATTTTCAAAGATGAAATTGTTGATAAAAATATTTCCATTGTGTTGAGATTTTAAGTGTTAGTGGAAATCGTCATTTATTTCGATAATAATTGATTTTTGGAGGTTAAATTGACCAATCGGGTAATTAATCAGATAAATGAGAAATTATTTGCTATTAGTTCACATGTATATAACTATTTGTCCACATGCATGTACTATTGATTCACATGCATGTACTATTACACTACAAAAAAAGGATTATTGTCGACGGACTATGCCGTCACCAATGACCCTCTTGCCATCGGCAATGAGGTCATTGGCGATGGCATAATCCGTCGCCCATCCCATCGCCCCAAAGGTCGTCGCCCATAGCTCCCGTCGCTCGTCGTCTGGAAGTTGGTCATTGCCGATGGGGTCATTGTCGTTAGCACGTCGTCGTCAATGTGTCATTATCGACGGCACTAGCGACGGATATGTTGTCGTCAATAAGCATTATTGAATTTTAATTTCTTGTCATTCCTAAACGGAATGCCGTCGCTTAACGATAAGTACATATCCACATGCCGCCAATGACCGATGAGTTATTATTTGTGAGATCCCAAATTTTATGAAATGAAAGTATTCAATTTTCTTATAATTATTATTTATTTCGTAAATGGTTAAATTGATAAAAGGTTAAAGTTAAGGGTGATATGTGAAAATTTTTGCAAAGTATGCAAGTTGTTATAAAATATTCGTTTGGTTGGGGAATATTCTTTTTTGTCGGGGAATTTTCGTGCGACAGCACAATCATTGGTGGACCCCACAACGGAAGTATTGTCGTAGTTAGAAAACGAAAGAATTATCTTTTTATAAAAATAACGGCGAAAGTGTTACCGTTAAAAGCTGTTGAACTACCCGGTAGTAAAAGTCTGATGTCTGGCGTGGTTGCATAGTAGCACACTGTATTGGTTATTGATGCTTACGTGAAAAGTCACTCAGTTATACTCAATTATTGCTACAGTAATTGCTGCATCATATCTCTCATATTATTGATTCAATTATTGTCACAGTATCATCTGCATAATATGTTATATTATTAAATCAAGAATTGAGATAGCAAAGTTATTCATATTATTATTTACAATGTCTAGAAGTTCTGTCAAGGAGAGGTTTGGTCACCTAATTACGCACCAATAAGGAGAAATCCTTATCGAAAAGCCCCATCTTTCCTGGGAACGACCTGGTTGTTAAAAATTATGAGTTATTATATTAATGATGAATAAGTTCGTGTTGATTAAAGATGAAATTGATAGTTACATTATGTTAGAATTATTAGTGTTAGTGAAAATCGACATTTATTTCGATAATAATTGATCTCTGGAGGTTATATTGACAAATCGGGTAATTAACCGGATAAATGAGCAATTAATTGCTACTGATTCACATGATTATAACTATTTGTTCACATGTGTGTACTATTGATTCATATTCATTTACTATTAGGGAGGTATAGTTGAAGGTACTATACTTTAATTAATTTTTTTTCACATGTTTAGAACTATTGAGTCACATGATTTACTACTGATTCACATGATTTACTATTAGGGGAGTTGGTGCAAGATTGATAATACTTGCATGACTAAGTTAAAAATGGAGGTATAGATGGAGGTACTATACTGTAATTCGTATTTTCACATGTTTAAAACTATTGAGTCACATGATTTACTATTGATTCACATGATTTACTATTAGGGGAGGTGGTTCAAGTTTGATAATACTTACAGGACTAAATTAAAAATAAAAGAAAAGAGAAAGGTATTATACTGTAATATTCTGAGCCCTAAAACGTGCAATTATCGAAACTATATTTTCCTATAAATAGAAGCTCATTCCTTCATTATTTTTCACCAAATCACTAAAGCTATAGAGTACTTATTATAGAGAGAAATTATATACAGAAAGAAGAAGAGAAGTCTGCTACCTCACTATTCTAGTATCCAATTTTCTTCTGAGGTAAGGGATATTATTATTATCGTAAGGGGTATTATTTCTTTCGTATTCATGAAAAGAGCTTCTGTTAATCCATTCTTTATTATTATGTTGGAATAACCTGTCTATGCGAAGTACCGCATACATGGTGAAATTCTTCTGTTATTCCATTCTTTATTATTATGTTAGAATAACCTGTCTATGCAAAGTACCGCATACATAGTGAAATTCTTCTATTAATCCATTCTTTATTATTCTGTTGGAATATCCTGTCTGTGCGGATTATGTATTACCTGGTTCTATTCTTTATTATTTTGTTGGAATATCCTATCTGTCCGTATTACGCATGACCTGGTTCATTTATTTATTATTCTGTTAGAATAACCTGTCTGTACGGTCTATCGCATGCCTGGTGAATTCTTATGTTATTCCATTCTTAATTATTCTATTGGAATAACCTGTCTATGTGGATTACAGCATGCATGGTGAATGACCTTTCGTATTCATTCTTTATTAAATTTTGGAAATAATCATTTCACGTGGATTCTTTGCATGGCGGATGAAAATCCATTTGCATAGCTTTCAGTATATTCTATTATACTCGTATGAAATATCATTTCTTTTGTACTCGTCATGAAATATCATTTTATTTGGTATTTTTCTGTTACGAGTTACTATTCACGGGTTACTATTCACCCGGTTACTATTCACTCTAGTATTATTCACTCGGGTATTTAGGGCACTTTTCATGCCGGAGTACTATTCATAAGTTACTATTCACGGGTTACTATTTACCCAAATTACTATTCACCCGAATATTATTCACCCGGGTATTTGGGGTACTTTTCATGCCGGGGTACTATTCATGAGGTACTATTCCCGAAGTACTATTCATAGGGTACTATTTACCCAAAAAATATATTTCTTTTCTGTCCAAATTATTTTTGGTACATGAATATTATTCTTGAATTTTACTCCACAAAGCAGTATCATGTTGACAATTTGGATATTTTTAAACTCTAGATAAATTTAAAGTCTTTAATATTTATCTTTGATTTCGTTTGATTAATGCTTATATCATTGTCATCATCCTCATGCTTATATTATGATGAAAGTCATCTTTGGCTTACGTGCAAAGATGGACTGTTGATTATTGGTTTTACAGTTGTATATCTTTGGCTTACATACAAAGATGAACTATTGATTGATGAGTATCTTTGGCTTATGTGCATAGATGAACTGTTTTTATGACCAGGGATCATTCGGTATAATCATGACACGTAATGTTATACATTATGCGGTAAAAGTCCTCATTGGCCCGTAGTGCATTGATGGACAGTTATTGGTATGATTATAACCAGGGATTGTTCAGTATAATCATGACCATTGATGATTACATGAATATCCTTAGCCGTAGTGCATGGATGATTCGATGATGTGGATTATTTATTAAGCCGAGTCTCAGCGATAAAATAATGATTATACACTTTTAATTCGTAAAAGATGGTAGATATCATGCTCTACTCGACTCTTCTAAAATACAGTTGTATGTCTTTGGCCTGTAGTACAAAGATGAATTGTTAATGAATATCTTTGGCCGTAGTGCAAAGATGAATTTATTAGTATGATTATGAGTAGGAATTGTGATTTGGTATAACCATGATTTTTGATGTTTCAGGTGAAGATAGGTGATGAAAATTATCTTAAATCACAGGTGCGAAGAGGAATTTAGAATTACAATTATGATTATGAGTTATTCATATGATTGTGGACAGGAATTGTTGATTGATGTTACAGGGATAAAACATTATTGGTGGACTTTTAACATGGAGAAGATAATAGACCTGATGGTCTATTTGACTCTTCTAATGGATTGCTCGTTCCGCTACAACTATGGTTGAAAAGTTTTATTATCTACTATATGTTCTAAATCTCTGATTTATTACTGATGAAGGCTATTGATGATGTAAATTATCTTTAGTCATGATATTCTTTACTGGGCTAGTTGTGCTCACCCTTTTTGCTTCACAATTCCTTTCAGGTAATAAGAGTGTAGCTGGGTCGAGCATGGGTAATAGGAGAATAGAACGGTGGTCTATAGCTGTTATGGTTCTCCCTAAATAGTATGGAAATAATTTTATTGAGAACTTTAGATAAGTGTGTCGTATTGTATACGTCATTTGATATTTAATTTTGGTGAACCGAATAGGGTGAGGTGAACCTAACTTTGGAAGGGTGTTTTGCCACTATCATACAAGATGTCTAATGACATACAACCTTGTGTTATCATAAGACAGGGTTGTTCACATCCACTTGCTGAGTATATCTACAAGCACTACCTATATGCTCTTGGAGTTTGGTTGAAATATAATTTTCAATTGCAGACAATGGAGATAGTTATATGTCAAGAAAAGACTCACCATTGGAATGAACATGATAGTAATCTTCTCATTTTTGTTTGGGGTCTATTGGGTCAACTAGGGATAATTCTGTGGACATATGATATCTATCATAACCTAGACGCATGGCCTCCCATGTACGAAGGTTTCCTTGAGCACTTTCCAAAGATTTTAATTTCTAAAATAGTTTTTGACTGTACTTTTATGTAAAGTACCATTGTAAGGTTGTGGTCGAGGCACCATGAGAGTTACATACATTTGTATTAAAACTCACAGTTTAACTATGGTCATATTCTGCACGATAGTTCAACAGTTGTATAAATGAAGTTTGTATTTGATTTTTATAGTATGATATCTGGCGACTCAAAATGGGTCGTGTGGACCTATTTTGGGAGCGTCACAATTGCCGACGGCCCCCCCATTACAAATGACCCCGTCACCAATGACCTACTTAAAAAAAATTGAAAATTGTAAAATTCCATGTTCATTTACATATACATAATTGTACATGTTATAAATTAAAGAAAAACAAATAATGACAATGCACGAATATCAATAACAATCATAATTTTTACCATCAACAATCAATATAGTTAGATACAAAATTCTAGTTTGTACAACTTAAAAGATATATAAATACATACATGAAAGTCAAAATATAAATATAAACTAACTACAGCCTAAGAGCAGGAATGTCAGTACTGTCATCATCATCATCGCCATCTATCGTACGATCGTTGGTCCCATCACTTATCCCACCTCCGGTCCCACCCTCCACAATCTCATCAGCATCAGCTCGTCGGTCATCACCATCTCCGCCATGGGCATCACCTGTGTTGCAGCCTCCACCCCCATTAGTCTCCTCAACAAGACCCTACAAAAGTAAAATATTAAAAACGAAGTCGAAAACTAAACATATTTAAATTATTTTAGTTTATGTCTACAAGTGTGGCAAACAGGCTGATAACTCGTCATTCTTATATCGGAATCGAGTCCCATAAGTTGCAATGCGCGCCTAATACCTATATAGTGCTATGTGTGTGTTTGCGTGTCATTTGGACGGCCGAGGTGGGGTTTGATCTCTTTTTTAGCTTTTAGCCTAAGTGTTGGCAAGTGTGGCAAACGGGCTGATAACTCGTCATTCGTATATTGGAATTGAGTCCTGTAAGTTGCAACACGTGACTAATACCTATGCGGTGTTATGTGTGTGTTTGTGTGTCGTTTGGACCATCGAGGTGGGTTTTGGTCTCATTTTTGGCTTTTTGCCTAAGTGTTGGCAATTCTGGAAAACGGGCTGATAACTCGGTATCCGTATATCGGAATCGAGTCCTGTAAGTTGCAACACGTTCCTAATGACTATGCAGTGCTATGTGTGTGTTTGCGTGTCGTTTGGATGACCGAGATGGGTTTTGGTGTTTTTTTTGGCTTTTTGCCTAAGTGTTAACCATTCTGGAAAATGGGCTGATAACTCGTCATCCGTATATCGGAATCAAGTCCCATTAGTTGCAACGTGTGCCTAATACCTATGCGGTGCTATGTGTGTGTTTGCGTGTCATTTGGACCACTGAGGCGGGTTTTGGTCTCTTTTTCGAATTTTGTTCTAAGTGTTGGCAATTCAGGTAAACTGGCTGATAACTAGGCATTCATATATTGGAATCAAGTCCCGTAAGTTGTAACACGTGTCTAATGCCTATGCGGTGTTATGTGTGTGTTTGCATGTCGTTTGGACGACAGAGGCGGGTTTGGTCTCTTTTTTGGCTTTTGTTCTAAGTGTTGGTAATTCAGGTAAACTGACTGATAACTAGGCATTCATATATCGAAATCAAGTCCCATAAGTTACAACACGTGTCTAATGCCTATGCGGTGCTATGTGTGTGTTTGCATGTTATTTGGACGATCGAGGCGGGTTTTGGTCTCTTGTTTGGCTTCTTGCCTAACTATTGGTAATTCTAGCAAATAGGCTGATAACTCGTCATCCGTATATCGGAATTGAGTCCTGTAAGTTGCAACATGTGCCTAATTACTATGCAGTGCTATGTGTGTGTTTGCGTGTCGTTGGGACAACCGAGATGGGTTTTGGTATCTTTTTTTTGCTTTTTGCCTAAGTGTTAACCATTCTGGCAAATGGGCTGATAACTCGTCATCCGTATATCAGAATCAAGTCCCATTAGTTACAACGTGTGCCTAATACCTATGCGGTGCTATGTGTGTGTTTGCGTGTCGTTTGGACGACCGAGGTGGGTTTTGGTCTCTTTTTCGGCTTTTTGCCAAACTATTGGCAATTCTAGCAAACGGGCTAATACCTCATCATCCGTATATCAGAATTGAGTCTCGTAAGTTGCAACACATGCCTAATCAATATACAGTGCTATGTGTGTGTTTGCGTGTCGTTTGGACGACCGAGGCGGGTTTTAGTCTCTTTTTTGGATTTTTGCCTAACTATTGGCAATTCTGGTCAACAGAATGATAACTCGACATCCGTATATCGGAATTGAGTCCCGTAAATTACAACGCATGCCTAATACCTATGCGATGCTATGTGTGTTTGCGTGCCGTTTGGACGACCGAGGCGAATTTTTGTCTCTTTTTTGGCTTTTTACCTAAGTGTTGGCAATTCTGGCAAACGGGCTGATAACGCGTCATTCATATATCAAAATTGAGTCCCGTAAGCTGCAATACATGTCTAATACCTATGCGGTGCTATGTGTGTGTTTGCGTGTCGTTTGGATGACCAAGGCGGGTTTTAGTCTCTTTTTTGGCTTTTTGCCTAACTGTTGGCAATTCTCGTAAACAGGCTGATAACTTGTCATCCGTATATCGGAACTGAGTTCCGTAAGTTGCAATACATGCCTAATGCCTATGAGGTTCTATGTGTGTGTTTTCATGTCGTTTGGACGACCGAGACGGGTTTTGGTCTCTTTTTTGGCTTTTTACCTAACTATTGGCAATTCTGGCAAACTGGCTGATAACTCGTCATCTGTATATCAGAATCGAGTCCCGTAAGTTGCAATGCGTGTTTAATGCCTCTACGGTGCTATGTGTGTGTTTTCGTGTCATTTAGACAACCGAGGGGGGTTTTGGTCTCTTTTTTGGCATTTTGCCTAACTGTTGGCAATTCTGACAAACGGGCTGATAACCTGGCATTCGTATATCGAAATCGAGTCGTGTAAGTTGCAACGTGTGCCTAATGCCTATGCAATGCTATGTGTGTGTTTGCGTGTCGTTTGGACGACCGAGGCGGGTTTTGGTCTCTTTTTTAACATTTAGCCTAAGAGTTGACAATTCTGGAAAATGGGCCTATAACTCGTCATTCGTATATCGGAATTGAGTCCCGTAAGTTGCAACATATGCCTAATATATATGTGATGCTATGTGTGTGTTTGCGTGTCGTTTGGACGACCGAGGTGGGTTTTGGTCTTTTTTTTGGCTTTTTGTCTAACTGTTGCCAATTTTGGCAAACGGGGTGATAACTTGTCATCCGTATATCGGAATCAAGTCCCGTAAGTTACAACGCGTGCCTAATGCCTATGCGGTGCTATGTGTGTGTTTGCATGTCGTTTGGACGACCGAGGCGGATTTTGGTCTCTTTTTTGGCTTTTTGCCTAACTGTTGGCAATTCTAGCAAACGAGCTGATAACTCGACATCCGTAAGTCAGAATTGAGTCCTGTAAGTTGCAACGCATGCCTAATGCCTATGCGGTGCTATGTGTGTGTTTGCATGTCTTTTGGATGAGGCGGGTTTTGGTCTCTTTTTCGACTTTTTGCCTAAGTGTTGGCAATTCTGGCAAACGGGAGGATAACTCATCATCCGTATATCAGAATCGAGTCCCGTAAGTTGGAATGCGTGCCTAATACCTATGTGGTTCTATGTGTGTGTTTGCGTGTTGTTTGGATGACCGAGGCGGGTTTCGGTCTCTTTTTTGGTTTTTTACCTAACTGTTGGCAATTATGGCAAACGGGCTAATAACTGGTCATCCGTATATCGGAATTGAGTCCCGTAATTTTAAAGATTTATAATTCAATTTAACCAGAATTCAATAATGTTCAAATTTGAATGATATTTCTATTGTTAATAAATTTCTTGACGTATCCCTGAAGAACTTCCCGGCCTACCCTCAGAGCGTGAAATCAAATTTTGTATCGACCTTGAACCCGGTACAAAACCCTCAAATATTTCTTCACCTAGAACGAATGCAAAGATTACGATCATACTATTCAATACCATCCTGGAAAAACAGACGTGGTAGCTGACGCGTTGAGTAGAAGATCGTATGCGATTACGAGTGTGACGTTGTTAACACAAAGACCCATTTTGTACGACTTACAAAGGATGACGATAGAGTTAAAGACTTTAGGGACCCACATGATGATGACAAATATATGAGTAGAACCGACTTTAATTGATAAAGTTAAAGTTGCTCAAGCTACAGACCTGGAGCTGATGCGTATGAGAAGAAAGTACAAGAAGGTGTTATTCAAGAAGCAAGAATCAATGTAGAAGGAATACTTCGAGTCAACTCTAGACTTTTTGTTCCTAACGACTCTGACATGAAGTATAAAATCATGATGGAGGCGTACAACACACCGTTTGCAATCCATCTTGGGAGTACCAAAATGTATGGTGATCTTCGACATACATTTTGGTGGAGCAATATGAAGAGTGTGACACCCCCGAATCCAGGTCCTTTGACCCCGATCTGATCATCACGATAAAATAAAAACATCCACCTCTAAACAACATACGATAACTAAAATACGAAATATAATAATGTACATTGTTCATTCAAAAGGTGTTAGTAGTCCCAAGATTCGATAACCTTAATACAATCTTACAAACAGAACTTAAAATAATCATTAGGGTTCATATTACATAACATTAATTTTAAACTAGGCGTAAAGTAAAGTCTGCTCCTTGCCACTATCCTACATCTTTCCTTTACCCTTGTTCTTTCCTGAGGTCTCGGGCTTAACTGCAATATAATTCATGATATAGCAAGGATGAGCAACAAGTTTGCTCAACAAGTTTAAATACAACAATAAGGATATATCATGATGAATGGAAAATATCTGACAATGAATTCAACAATATGAATATCTGAAGGATTCAACAATATGAATATTAAAAGCAAAGATAATGATTTCTTTTAGAATAAATGATAGTCAAGTAGACTTTGAACTATAAAACTTCAATGGAATCAATAGCTGATTGACCCTTTGGTTACTGGCTACAAAATAAGTACTTGATGGGATCAGCCTCGCGTACACCATGTATATGCATAAAATTTAAATTTGTTCTTTGTATCTTATATTAGATACCTGGGGTACTCCTCTATCATAAAAGGGGTGTTCTTTCAATCTAAGAATCATTGACGTCATTTGGTTTGGATAGCTTTTATAAAACTTCATACATTTGTCTGACCGAACAAAGGTTCAGATTCTATCTGACTCAATTCAAGAATTATAGAACTTTAAATGATGTACAAGTCCAAGACTGTACGGACTCGAGTGCACTAAGGGCAAATATCAATAATATCGATGTGGAATAATTATAAGTAATTAAACCACTTAATAGCATGCTTGGAAATAAAGTTCAAGCTTAAATGAATAACTTTCATTTCAATAATAACCTACTCAATACAATATGAGAAGGATAGGAAACTTGCACAAAATCTAAAGTTGTGTAAGTTAGGAGACTTGCAACACAATAAAAATAGTGTTCGAATACTTGCTCAAGTAAAAGGGTAAGAATTAAAGAACTTGCAGAACCAAAAAGAGAAGTTCGGAGACTTTCTCAATATAAATTTGAGTAAGGTTAAGGAACTTGCCTATTTGCTCAGCTACAGTTTAATTCTAGCTTTAATTAACTTGTGTTGAAACGACCTAATATTAACAAGTTGGCCTTTTCAATTAGTATTTGTAAACTATTATGAGTCTACACTAACAAGAATCAAATCATCACATAGCATGTTGCTTAACACATTACGTAGCATATTGGTCACATGTTACAAGGTAAAGTAATCATATAAGCATGCCTTGAACTTCAGATCAAAAATAAAAACTTTTCATGATCAGTAGGATGGCGTTAGAATTACGCTTTTGGTCTCAGAAGCTTAGGGAGGCAAGAACACAAGGCTGTCCTCCCCTTGATTTGAGGTTGAGCTTTGCACTTACTATTTTCAAAGCAATCTAACACACCTATTCACTTATACTTTAACCAAATAATGCTCATGTCAATATGTCTATTGGCATAATGAATCCTAATATACATGCTTGTATGGTCATAACATAATTTACTTATTACTTGATGACGTTAGCTTTCACATTCAACTTTCTTTGAAATTTACACTAAGTCAACAAAACATCTCAACATATAACTCTTATGCATTTGAAACATATATTAAAGGCATATACACATGCTCAAATGGTCAGAACTTACATGATAAAAGTCTTGGTCAAGTTCACTTTGAAAAGTCTTAAGTTTCTCAACTTAGAAATTGTCTTAACTTTCAATCATCTATACTAGTGTGTTTTAATCACTTTAGGACTTGCATTTTAGGTCAATATAAACCATATTATCATGTTCATAAAATCAGAATGCTCACATGATGTGTTCGTGACAAAGATCACTTTTGAAACTATATTTTCATTTCAAAACCATAAGTGTTATGTCAATCATATGTACTAACATTGTTATACTTGTTCATACTACATGCATATGCTTGTGTGTGTGTGCTAAAACAGTTTACATGCTTGCTCTAATCAGGTGCCAACAAGTTAGCACGAACAGAAACAAAAAAGAAAACACATGATATGGTGCGGATCAGTAGCAATAAGCACACATCACTGCCAATATGACATTGGCAAGAATTGCAATTTGTCGGTCAAAGATAGACACCACTTTATTTCTGCAGTTCAATAACCCATCACATAATTTTCTTACGAAAATTGTTTCTAACATTACCCATTGCAATTCTAACACATTTAGAAGTTTATATAACACTAAGCAACATATCCCAAATCAAATATCAACTAATACATGCTTAATTCAAAGAATCAATAACATAGCAATTTATCAGAAATTAAGAATAGAGATCGGAAGTTATACCTCTGTGAATCAATTTAGCTGCAATATAACAGTCTACTCACTCTTTATAAGTCCCTTAGCAAATATTTCTCAGCAATTACAATGAGGAAGGTGAGTGTCTTATTTATAGAAGAATGGTTACACAAATAATATAATTACTTCCCAAATTAAACCAAAGGAATAAAAGAATGTATAATGGATAAAAGAGAGTTAGTAAGAGTTGGTGATTTCACTCATGAATCCCACTCCCCATCCCCTCATTAGCTCTATGTTGGTTGATTTTGAAATGAAGATAGAGTAGGCTAGCTAGCTTTTCACGTGGGAAGAAATGAATGGGCTCTTATTATGGGACAAGAATCCTCAGTACTTGTAAAAATGTAGTGCAACACTTGGTTTATACCATATATACACATAATATATACTTTGGTTATATAATATGTGTGACACCCCCAAATCCGGGTACTTCAATTCCACGGGATTTGGTGTTCACTTTATAAATATCATCTATCTATCTACCCATAATAAATGCAAACCATGGAATAGATAGAAATAATAATAAATCTCCCCTTATGGGGTTACATCAACTACATAATAAATACAATGATCAAAGTTACTCTAACCTTAAACATCATGTATGGAATCATAAACAATTAAGTCTTAAACAACATCATTAACTTAAGTCTAACCTAAATACATCATCAAATAAAATAACAAGTCTTCAACACTTGCTAACTTTGCCCTTGCCTTTACTAGTGGAAGGTTAAATGGGTTCTTTCGTTCTTAAGCGCAATGTTATTATTAAGAAAGAGTGAGCACTAATGCCCACAAGTATAATAATGAAATAATAGTATAATAACATGCGAGTAAATCAAAGACATCCGAATAAAAGCTCAACTTTTGAATCAAGAATGAATAACAAGAAACAAAAGAATTACGAGGGTCATAAGACCTTGAACTCATCCCTAGGTTATCAAGGGTTATACTTGAAACCTTTAACGATCGTAAGACTATGGACCTTTCTACTTCATTTAGGGGATCGGCCCTTAGTACAACATCGGCACAATATCTTAACGCTTAACGATAAGTAAATCCCTTTGCAGGGTTGTTCATCTCAGTTTGACATTCGAGTCCGCACCAAAGGAAGTTTGGTTTGGACAATTCATCAAGGCTTCGGAAATTTAGAATGCTCATCAACTATGGACTAGTCGAATCAATAAGGGTTCGCTAGTCTAATAAGGTTCAATAATAATGATATTCAAATTGAATAATAATCTCAGGAACTATACAATAGGACAATTATTGTATAACTGAATCATGCTTTGAAAAGATAATCAATCTTTAATATAACATTTGAACATGAATAATAATAATGATAATTTACTCGAGGTAATTAATAAACTTGAACAATAATGACAAGTAGGGTTAGGAAACTTGCCTCGTGCGTGTAGGCTAAACGATTACTACTTAGCTCACCACAAATCCTACACACATACCATATGTATTCATGACATTCATTAGTTACATTTTCACTTAATTATTTAATATAAACTCCACTTTATTTAACAAATCATTACCTTTCTAATTTAATTACTTAATTAAATTAGAATATTTTTATTCTCTTACTATTATTACACTCGAATAAATTATTTCATAATAATTTCCATCGAATATTTAATTTATTCCATAATATCTCAATTAAAATATTTAATTTATTTTATAAATATTTTAATAATAATTTTCATCGAATATTTATTTTATTCCATAATATCTCAATTAAAATATTTAATTTATTTTATACATATTTTAATAATAATTTTCGTCGAATATTTATTTTATTCCATAATATCTCAATTAAAATATTTAATTTATTTTATAAATATTTTAATAATAATTTTCATCGAATATTTATTTTATTTCATAAATATTTTAATTAAAATATTTAATTTATTTTATAAATATTTTAATAATAATTTTCATCAAATATTTATTTTTTTATTTTTTTTAATTTTTTTTTAATTTTTAATTTTTTATTTATTTATTTATTTTGACCGCCGAGGCGAGGTAATTTAGTTTAGTAGCACCATGCAAGTGGGTTACCCGATCTCATTTTCTATAGTTTCTGTAGATTACTAGGTTCATGAACATAACAAGGCCAAATTAGGCCAAAATCAATCACACGTAAAATTATACATGAATATGGTCATAACTTCCAATTAGTTATTTTTTTTACACGAATTTAGACTTACCCAATCATTGTAATACATATATAATCATTACTTAACCCATCTAGCATGATTTTTAACAAGTTACAACACATAATTTGCAAAATCAACACATTTACTTTCACTGTTCTTGATGTTCTTGAAGGTTTTGAAAATAAAACATGAAAATTGTCACTACGGATTCGTTATAACACCGAATCCGTTTATTTAATTTTTGGTCTCTTCGTATCAACATGCATAACAACATACAAGAGTAAAATTTAGGGATAATATACGATCAATACATAAAATACCACGTATAAGGCCATATGGCTAAAACCCAAACTCTGTAAATTTTGAAATAGCAAGTCATCGTATTATGAAACTTATGATATGGTTTACAAAATATATATAATTAAATACTTTGTGATGTGCCATAACACATACAAAACCCATAATCATTACTCCTATCTCAATTACAAAGGCTTTACAGTATGAATGAAAGCCATTTTCATAAAACTCAAATAACGTAAAAATAGAATTTGGTTTGGAGAAATTACCCAGAGTATAGATTAAGAAGTGGTGATCCAAGATGATCCTTTCACAATTACCTGATGATTACACACTCACAATATCTCTAATTCTCACAAATTTTCTCCGATAAATTCTCAATCTCTCTCCTCTCGCTTCTTCCGGACTTAGAATAATAAAAGAAAAGAAAAGAGAACGTCAGTATTATAAGAACTCGAATTGACGCTATAATAATGGTCGATTAACCCGATTCATGGGTAGCGCTAGTAACCCCCACTAAGGCCATGTTTATCTAGCATAATAGATTTCAAAACTCCTTTAATTTAATAAAGCTTTATCATATAGTTTAATTCACGTCACACCCACTCACTAGACAATAATTCATATATCTTATTTAATATAAATAAAATATAATAACTTCTCATCAATTCACATAGTCATATAATTAATTTTCTCATTAATTAATTATATTAAATTATTAAATCTCTAATTAATAAATAAATTAATTAGAATACCATCATGCTTAATTAAATAATTCATTTAATTTAATAAAGTCGACATAATTACATACTTGATAATAAAAACTCTCTACATTAATTTAATAAATGTAACACATATAATTAAATTAATCTACCACGATTGCGTCTAATTAATTATTTAATCTAATAATTAAATCATCGAAAATATTTATTTAATTCAATAAATATTAAAATTAATTACAAAATTCTCGTTTCGTCACAATATGTATTCTCAATTCATTTCATATAACATAGGTTATAATGATTTAAAGAGTTTACATTGTATTTCCTTATTACAAGGTATCAAATAGTGGATATACATATAACCCATGTACATTTTCTATTAACACCAAATACAATTGTGCATTGCTTATTATTTATTACCATAATCATTATTATTATACTCATAATAACTTAATGAAATTATTAATAATTGATCTTATTTCATGTCAATAGGGTATACATGAATGTTTACCTACACACTCCATGTCATATAAATAATATTATTATGCAAGTCACTATAGAATGCAATAACTCTTACTATATAGTCTATAATATATAGACATATTAATGTGTTACCTTGTACTATATAAAATATATAGTTAACTACCATATAATAAAGGTTTACTATATTGCATGCTTGCAGACAAATTAATCAAGTAAATATAATCATATTATATTTATTAATCTCTTATTCATTAATCATTATTTATTCATAATAATTATTAATCAACACATTATCAATTAATTACCCATAATTGTAATTTATCAATATGTTCAAATCTCGCCACTATATTCAAATAAATTGAATATTTAATTATTAAAAATCCTATCAATTCTTTGATATTAAAATCTTAGGGTTAGTCCACTAATTTAAATAAACTATTAGTGACTCCCTTTAATCATTTCATAAATTCACATAACCACATAAGATTTAAATAGACTCACAAAACTAACTCGTTAAAATTAAATCACATATTTATTTAATAAGGAGTTTAAAATTCACAGTCATTACATCCCTCCCCCCTTCTAAAAATCCTGTCCTCGAAATTGTAAAAATAAGGTTACTCAAATAAAAATGGATAATTCGCTCTCATTTTCTCTTCTAGTTCCCACGTAACTTCTTTGACTACATGATTCCTCTAGAGAATCTTAACGGAATGGATGATTTTATTCCTCAACTTCTGTTCCTTCATATCTAGTATCTGGACAGGAACTTCCTCGTACGATAAGTCTTTCAAGACTTGGATTGGTTCAAAGGAAATAACGTTCTTGTAGTCTGGTTTATATGGCCGCAATACTGACACATGAAACACGTTGTGAATGTTCTCAAGTTTAGGAGGTAACGCTACCTCGTACGCCACTTCACCGACTCGCCTCAGAATCTCGAACGATCTTATGAACCTAGGGCTCAACTTGCCCTTCTTCCCAAAAAAAATCTTCCCTTTCCAGGGAGATACTTTTAGAAATGCATAGCTTCCTAATTCAAAATCGTTCTCCTTGCAATGTAAGTCCGCATACTTCTTCTGGCTATCTTGAGTTGCTACTAGTCGGGCTCTTATCACCTTGATGATTTCTACCGTCTGTTGTACCAACTCTGGTCCCAATAGTTGATGTTCTCTAACTTCATCCCCGCATAAGGGCGTTCTACATTTCCTCCCATACAGTGCTTCGTACGATGGCATTCCAATACTGGCGTGATAACTATAGTTATATGCAAATTCCACTAATGGAAGGTGATCCTCCCAACTACCCTTGAAGTCCATCACACAAGCTCGGAGCATGTCTTTAAGTGTTTGAATCGTTCTCTTACTTTGCCCATCGGTCTGCAAATGATACGTGATACTCATTCGTAGTTGTGTCCCCATTCTTTCTTAAAGACTCTTCCAGAAGTTTGACGTGAATCATGGATCTCTATCTTATACAATCGATACTGGCACCCAATGCCTCGAGATAATTTCCTTGACATACAATTTGGCTAACTGGTCCAAACTATACTTAACCTTAATTGGCAAAAAGTGAGCTGACTTAGTAAGACGGTCTACAATCACCCACATGGCGTCGTGCCCTTTCTGCGTTGCCGAAAGTCCCACCACAAAGTTCATTGTGATGTGCTCCCATTTCCATTCTGGAATTTTTAATGGTTGTAATAACCCACTTGGTCGTTGGTGCTCTGTCTTGGCTCTCTGACATGTTAGACATCTACCTACGCATTCCACAACCTCTCTCTTCATGTTTGGCCGGCAAAAGTGATGACGCAAATCTTGGTACATCTTCGTGCTTCTTAGGTGTATCGAGTATCTCGTACTGTGCGCTTCTTGCAAGATCTCTTCTCTCAATTCTGGTACTAACGGTACCCAAATTCATCCTTTAAATCTTAGCAGTCTAGTGCTATCAATCTTAAATTTCAATTTATCACCTTCAGTTAATCGCTTCTTGATGTTATTGTAATCTTCGTCCTTCTCTTGCGCCTCTTTAACCTTATCCAATAAAGTCGGGTTCGCTGTCATTGTAAATAATTATTCGTCGGTCTCCATCGGATACTTAATCTCCAAGTCTAGTCGTTCGAAATCTTTCACCAATTCTTCTTGAATGGTCAACTTCAATAAATTCTCTCTACCTTTTCTGCTCAAGGCATCTGCCACTACATTTGCTTTGCCTGGATGGTACAAAATCTCACAATCATAATCTTTGATCAATTTTAGCCATCGACGCTACCTCATGTTTAACTCTTTCTGTATGAAGATATACTTCAGACTCTTGTGATCCGTATATATCTCACACTTCACACCATACAAATAATGCCTCCAAATCTTCAAGGTAAAAACTACCGCTGCTAACTCCAGGTCATTAGTCGGATATCCGTTCTCATAATCTTTCAGCTGACGTGAAGTGTATGCAATGACCTTTCCGTGTTGCATCAGTACACAACCAAGACCCTGGTGTGACGCATCACTATACACTATAACCCTCCTGTTTTGTCTGGTAAAGCTAACATAGGTGCTTGGCTAAGCCTCTTCTTCAATTCTAGGAAACTTTCTTCACACTTCTCCGTCCAAACAAACTTAGTTATTTTTCTGGTAAGATTGGTCAACGACGATGCTAATTTCTAAAAATCCTGAATAAATCTTTGATAGTATCCCGCCAATCCTAAGAAACTCCTAATTTTTGTTAGCGTCTTCAGCTGCTCCCAATTGATAACCGCTTCTACCTTCGCTAAATCCACCGAAACACCATTCTTGTCGATAACGTGTCCCAAAAATTGCACTCTCTGCAACCAAAACTCACACTTAGAGAATTTTGCATACAACTTTTTCCTCCTTAATGTCCCCAACACTATCCGAAGATGCTCGGCGTGTTCTTCCTCCGTCTCTGAATACACTAGAATGTCATCGATGAATACGATAACAAACTTATCTAAATACTGCTTGAACACTCTGTTCATTAAATCCATAAATGTTGTTAGCGCATTCGTCAATCCGAATGACATTACCAAAAACTTATAGTGTCCATACCGAGTTCTGAATGTCGTCTTTTGAATGACCTTCGGCCTCACTTTCAGTTGGTGATAACCGGTCCTCAAGTCAATCTTTGAAAAGTACTTCGCTCCTTTCACTGATCAAATAAATCGTCTATCCTGGGCAACGGGGACTTGTTCTTAATAGTGACCTTGTTCAACTCTCAGTAGTCGATACAAAGTCTTAGCGACCCATCTTTCTTCTTTACAAATAAGACTAGTGCTTCCCACGGTGATACGCTCGGTCGAATGTATCCCTTATCTAACAACTCTTGTAATTGAGCCATCAGTTTTTTCATCTCTACAGGTGCTATCCCTGGTGCCAAATCAATAACAAACTTAATCTCTATATCCGGTGGCAATCCTGAAATCTCATATGGGAAGACATCAACGAAATCCCTTACAATAGGTATCTAACTCAATTCACCCTTAACTCATCGAGTATCAACCACGTGAGCCAAATAACCTATACAACCCTTCCTAAGCAATCTCTGCGCTTGCACCATCGTCAGACAATGAGATTATCTCGATGATTTACTACCATAAAATACCACCTTTAACTTATTCGGAGTCTTAAGGTGTACACACTTCTTCTTACAGTCTATAACTGCTCCGTGAACTGATAACCAATCCATCCCAAGGATTACATCGAATTCCCCCAAATGAATCGGTATCAAATCCACTTTAAGCTTAAATCCTCGCAATTCGTTATAACAATTCCAATGAATGTATTCTACGAGGATAATTTCCTTGTTCGCTATTTCTACGTTCATAGGGTGTTCTAATCTCTCACGTGGTAAGTCTAACTGTTTAGCAAATTCTTCGCAAACAAAAGAGCAGGTAGCATCTGAATCAAATAATATGTATGCATCTATATCATTGATCGGAATGATACCTGACACCACGTTCTTAGACTCCACCACATCCTATACGGTCATGTTGAATGTTCGTGTTGTTGGTCTATTGGTTTGACTGGCTGGCCCTCCAATGTTCAGCCCATTGTTGTTGTTGTTATTGTGGTTGCCGCCAGCTATATCGCCCATTCTCATCGGGCAGTCCTTGATTTGATGGTCCATGGCTCCACAAGAGAAACATCCTCCCTTTTGCTTATTTTGACACTGAGGAGCCATGTGCCCCGGTTGTCCACAATGATAACAAACACTCTTTCTATGACGCCCCCAAAATAGGTATACATCACCCATTTTGAGTTATCAATAACATGATACAGAAACAACTTCAACTTTATTAATACAACACATAAACTGTGAGTTTAAATAAAAATATTGTCATCTAGACAATATTCACACCCAAATAAGTCCTCATTACAATTATTGATACATTATTTTACAAAAATGGCGAGGACTACTAAAACAACTTTCTAGAACCTTAATTCCATACCCCGGCTAGTACTCGCTATATTCTCGCCTCCTGAGAAGAAAAATGGAACAAAAAGGAAAAGGGTGAGCTCAACTAGCCTAGTAAAGAATATTATGACTAAGATAATATATAACAAATTATCGTTAGTCTTCAACAGGGAAAAATCTGATAAAATACAATAGATAACAAGTTTCAGATCAATATTCGTCGGAAATAATAATTCATAGAAGAGTTATATAGAGAATGAAATCTATTATTATCTATGAATTGAAAACTCCATCATCAATATTTTATCCCTGTAACATCAATCAATATACATCTTAAATCAAATATTCATCTTTACACTACAGGCCAAAGTTATTCATCAGTCGGTCATGTTCATCTCAACACCTGTACATCTTTGCACTACAGGCCAAAGATATTCAAAAGAAAATCAATCATCTTTGCACTACAGGCCAAAGATATTCAATAATATCATCATTTAGGACTGAGGATGATAAAAAATATTTTAAAGAAAACGAATCTAGTGAAACAAAAGAACAAATATTAAGGATTCATACTTTAAACAATCCGAGTTCAAAAAAAATACTTCATAAATAATCATAGTGAAGTAAAATTTAAGAATGATCATAACATGGATACAATCAAAGCTAGTATCCATAATAGATATTTTGGACAAAAAACGAAAATTTAATTTTTCTGTGAATAGTGTCGTAATCGTGAATAGTGCCGTATACGTGAATAGTAACCCCGACACTAAAAGACAAGAATTTCACAAGAAAAATCTTACCAATATTCTGGCATAATGATATTAGAAGAAATAATATCATTTTAAAAAAATAATAATATCCCTTACCTTGAAAAGAAAAGTACTTCTGGCTGGAATATCAGATATAACGCTGAAGGAACATGCACCGTATAGCAACACTCAAAATATCAAAATACTCACAAGAATACGCTCGATAATATAGAGAGAGAAAACTTCAGTTTCTGGTGTGATATTCAATTCTAACTTAAGCACCCTATTTATAGGAAAATGCTTAGAACACCAAAGCAGAAAAATTAATAAAATATTAATATTTTTAATAAATCTTCACGCCCACCTCTTGAATATGAATTCATCATTTTTTCAATACTAGTGGGGCCCACCAACAATAAAAAAACATTTTTCTTAAAAAAAATAATTAAAACTTCCAAAAATTAATTATTTCTGAACTTCAGAACTTCAATAATTCATAATAAATAGCCCTTTTGTTAGAAAAATTCAAACCTTATGTCTTTTCCATAGGAAATTCCATTATCTACAACTTTACAGATGAATGTTTTTCAAAATTCCAAACAGAAATTGACCGAAATCCACAAACGGGCGATTTTACAAGCTATAATCAAATTTCAGTCAAGAAATGGGCCCATAGACATGTTTAACATGTTTTAAACAACTTTTGTAACAAAAATACTCTTCCTCCTCATATATTCATATATCCCACATTCATTGTAAAAATATCACCATTATTATATTATTAAAATATAATAATATATTTAAATGAATTATTTATCAGAAAAGATAAAATATCTATTTTTCAACAATTGTCACTTTAAAATTTTCTCCATCTATATCCACATAAAAGGAATATTTTCCTTATCATATAAATCAATAATTAATTATTCACAAATAATATTATAGAATCACAATACTGGCAACCAGGCCGTTCCTAGGAAAGAGGTGGCTTTCTAATAAGGATATCTCCTTACTGGCGTGCAATTAGGTGACCAAACCTCTCCTTAGACAGAACTTTCTAGACATTGCCAATAATGTTATCTAATAATATTATTCAAATAATATGAATTATTGATCTGATAATGGAAAATACTGTGTAGTGACAATTATTGAAACAACAACAATATAAAATATCAACATAGCAATTATTGAATCAATAAAATAAAATATTGAACAGTAATTCCTGAAACAATTATTGAGTAGTGCCTTCTTATGTAAGAATCAATAATTGGTGAAATACCGTGTACTACTGTGTTTTAACCATCGGGTATTCCAACAGTATTAATGGTAACAACTACGCCGTTATTTATAAAAAACTTATATTTGTCATTTTCTTTATCCAATCGCTTTCCGTTATGGGGCCCACACAAGGCTGCACCGTCGTATTAATATTCCCCGACAGTAAGAATATTCCACGACCAAACGAATATTCCCCGACAACAATGAATATTTTATAACCACTTGCTTATTTGAAATATTTGCGCATTTTAACCATAACTAACCACATTAATCAAATCAACCCTTACTATTTCAAAATAATAAATAGAGGAAATTCAATTTCATTTATAATAAGTTGGGGTCTTACAACCTCATCTCCTTATGAAATTTCGTCCTCAAAATTGACGTACGTACCTGGTGTTTCGAAAAGGTGAGGATACCTCACTTTCATTTCCATTTCCAATTCCCAAGTCATTTTCCTCAATAGCATGGCTCCTCCACAAAACTTTGACTTGTGGTATCACCTTTGGGCGTAGGACATGTTCCTTCCTATCCAAGATCTTGACAGGTACCTCTTCATGCGTTAAGTCTTCGGCTATCTCGTCTAGTTCTAACAATAACATGGTTCGGGTGTTTCACATATTTACGTAGCACAGATATATGAAAAACATTATGAACACGAGACATACTTGTAGGTAACGCAAGTTTATAGGCTACTTTTCCTACTCGGTCAAGAATCTAAAATGGACCAATAAATCGTGGATTGAGCTTCCCTCGTTTCCCAAATCTTGTAACTCCCTTCCATGGAGTAACACGCAATAATACATGATCCCCAATACTAAATTCCACGTCCTTTCGATGAAGATCCACATAACTCTTTTGTCGATCTTGTTCCATTTGTACACATTGTCGAATCATTTGGATCTTTTCTGTAGTAATACGTACCAACTCGGGTCCCAACAATGTTGCTTCACCCACTTCATCCCAACATATTAGAGAGCGACACTTTCTTCCATACAATGCTTCGAATGGAGCTACCCCTATACTTGCCTGATAACTGTTGTTGTAGGAGAATTCCACCAATGGTAAATACTTATCCCAACTCCCTTTGAAGTCTAGGACACAGAGTCTTAATAGATCTTCAAGAGTTTGAATAGTCCTCTCTGATTGTCCATCCGTTTGAGGATGGTATGCCGAACTAAATTGTAAATTCGTGCCCATAGCTTTTTGCAAGCTAACCCAAAATCGTGAAGTGAATCTTGGGTCACGATCCGAAACTATGGATACTGGCATGCCATGCAATCTCACAATCTCATTCACGTACATCTGAGCAGCAAGACGTTCAAGGAATAAGTCTCGTATTAGCAAGAAATGAGCAGACTTGGTTAATCTATCAACAATAACCCAAATAGCATTTATGCCTTGAGAAACCGTGGGAAGACCCGTAACAAAATCCATGGTAATGTGTTCCCACTTCCATTTCGGAATCTCAAGCGGTTGCAATGGACCCTTAGGCACTTGATGCTCCGCCTTTACACGTTGACAAGTTAAACACCTCGAGATAAACTTCGCGATCTCTCTCTTCATATTGTTCCACCAAAATGTATGTCGAAGATCACGATACATTTTGGTACTTCCAGGATGGATTGTAAACGGTGTATTATGTGCCTCCTTCATGATCTTGTACTTCAAATCAGAGTCGTTAGGAACACAAAGTCTGGAGTGGACTTGAAGTATTCCTTCTTCATCGATTCTCGATTCCAGAATAGCACCTTCTTGTATTTTCTTCTTTATAAGCATCAGCTCCGGGTCGGTGGCTTGAGCAACTTTAACTTTATCGATTAAAGTTGGTTCTATGCGTATACTTGACATCATCGCACTCGTTCCTGCATATGATCTTCTACTTAACGCGTCAGCTACCACGTTTGCTTTTCCAGGATGGTATTGAATGCTGTGGTCATAATCTTTCAATAGCTCGAGCCAACGTCGTTGCCGCATGTTGAGTTCCTTTTGGGTGAAGAAATATTTGAGGCTTTTATCTGAATATATCTCCACTTTCTCTCCATATAGATAGTGCCTCCGGATCTTTTTAGCTGAAAACGATTCACGCTAACTCTAGATCATGAGTAGGATAATTCCTCTCATATTCTTTAAGTTGTCGCGAGGCATAGGCTATGACTTTCCCACGTTGCATGAGAACACAACCTAACCCTTTGCCTGAAGCATCATTGTAGATAACAAATCCATCCGAACCAGATGGTATTGTCAAAACAGGTGCCGAAAGGAGTCTCCTCTTAAGCTCTTGAAAACCCTTCTCGCATTCCTCGCTCGATACAAATTTTGTATCTTTCCGAGTCAGCTAAGTTAATGGAGTAGCGATTCGAGAAAATCCTTCCACGAATCTCCGATAATAACCAGCTAAGCCCAGAAAGCTACGTACTTCGGTCACCATCTTCGGTTGCTCCCAACTTTGTATTGCTTCAATCTTTGCTGGGTCAACAGATACTCCATGTTTTGAAAACACGTGCCCAAGGAATGCTACTTCCTCAAGCCAGAACTCGCATTTCTTCAACTTGGCATATAGCTTGTTTTCACGAAGCCTTTAGAGTACCAGCTTCAAATGGTGCTCATGATC
This sequence comes from Panax quinquefolius, assembly GCA_020205615.1. Taxonomy (NCBI): domain Eukaryota; kingdom Viridiplantae; phylum Streptophyta; class Magnoliopsida; order Apiales; family Araliaceae; genus Panax; species Panax quinquefolius. Next base: position 251,545 of record JAINUW010000338.1, read on the forward strand.
TTCACGGCTTTTGGAATATATGAGGGTGTCATCAATAAAGATAACAACAAACTGATCCAAATAATCCTTGAATACTCGGTTCATCATATCCATGAAAGTCGCAGGAGCATTAGTCAATCCAAAAGACATGACTAAGAATTCATAATGCCCGTACCAAGTTCTGAAGGCAGTCTTTGGAATATCCTCAGTTCTAATCTTCAGCTGATGATATCCAGAATGAAGAACGATCTTTGAAAAAAATTATGCTCCTTGCAACTGGTCAAACAGGTCATCAATACGAGGTAACGGATACCTATTCTTGATGGTGACATGGTTCAATTCCCGATAGTCAATACAAAGTTGCATACTCCCGTCTTTCTTCTTTACAAATAAAATAGGAGCACCCCAAGGAGATGTACTAGAACGAATGAAACCGATGTCCAACAACTCCTGTAGTTGAAACTTTAACTCCTGAAGTTCAATAGGAGCCATTCGATATGGGGTTTTAGAAATGGGCTTTGTACCAAGTTCAAGATCAATAAAGAATTCAACTTCACGCTCTGGGGGTAGACCAGGAAGTTCTTCAGGAAATACGTCAGGAAATTTACTAACAACATGAATATTATTCAAATCCGACGTGTCTTTATTCAAATCCATAACATGGGCTAAGAAAGCTTGACATCCGTTTTTTAATAAACGAATAGCTTTATAACTTGATATGACAGTGATTGATTTTAGTGGTTTAGTTGCTTGAATTCATACCACAGGTTGGTTAGGAATATGAAAACTAACAACCTTACGAAAACAATCAATTTTGGCATGATGAGTAGTTAACCAATCAATCCCTAAAATCACATCAAAAGTAAGTATCTTTAAAGAGATAAGGTCAACAGGTAATGTGATGGTGCCAACTTGGATCAAACAAGATTTATAAACAGTGGATATGATGAAAGTTTCTCCTAACGGAGTCTCAACAGATAAATCAAAGTCTAATTTCTCCGGAGTTAAGTTTAAACATTGAGCACAAGCAGGAGAGATAAATGAATGGGTAGCACCGGTATCTAGTAAGGTATAAACTTTGCAAGAATTTATGATTAGCTTAACCGTGATCACCTCGTTTGGGTTCCTCGAATTTTGACCAGTCACGACAAACGCTCTTCCAGGAACCGTTGACTTTGACTTTTCTGGGACAGCCTTTTGAGTCACCATCCCCGCTGGACTTGGTTTCGCTACTATACAATCTCGAGCGATATGTACTTCCTTTCCACAATTATAACATACCTTGATTTTTTGTGGGAAGTTTGGACTGATATGTCCCTCTTTCTCGCATTTATAGCATACGACTGGTGGTCGTTCTCCTCCCTTAGAACCAGTTGCTGCTGGTGCTGACGTCTTTACATGGTCATTGTTGAATCTCCTCTTTTTAAAATCTCCCCCTGACTCGCTTCTTCTATTTTCATGGCCATGATTACCACCAGATTGGTTACCACCTTTGTCCGTATTTTTCTTTCTCTGCTGGTTATCGTTGTTACGATGGACTTTGCATCCACCCAGTATGATCCTGGTTGTGGTCCCTCGGTTGAACGTACTCATTATCTCGCTCTAATAATTGAGCCTTGTTGACAACATCTGAATAGAGAGAAAATTTATGAGAAATGAGATATTGACGTATGTCGGGTTTCAAACCTCTCGTAAACATCCGCCATCATCGTTCCTCATTCTCCACCAAATGAGGTGCAAACCTAGATAACTCTGCAAACTTCGCCTCGTACTGGGACACCATCATGTTGTTTTGTTCTAATCTAATAAACTCCACTTCCTTCATATGACGAATACTTTCAGGAAAGTACTTGTCATTGAATAGTTTCAAACGTCTCCCAAGACATCTTGAAAAGCAATTTGGATGGGTATGCTTCACAGATTCCCACTAGAAATCTGCCTCATTGCGGAACATAAAGGTGGCGAATGGAACCTTTTGTTCCTCAGTGCATCCCAAGACATCTAATATCTGGGTAATTTGTTTGACCCACGTTTCTGCCTTAATCGGATCCGGCTTTCTCCAGAATTTTGGTGGTCCCAACTCTTTGAACTGCTTGGCAATGACAAACCGTGCGTTGTTATCATTTCCACCTGTATTTTGTGCACGAGTCTCCCTCGTCTGATTTTGCATGAACTACAAAAAGCTTCTAAACATTTCGTCGTTCATCATCTACTCAATGGTGTTGTTCACAGGAGGAATATTGCCAGCATGTTACACGTTCTCCTCGTTGGTTGGTAAAGGTGTCTCCACGGTCTCATTTGCTCCACTGTTAACATTCTCAGTCGTCATTCTCAAATACTGCCATAAAACAAGGGTTAATTAAAGAAATCAAAATATCACATAATATCCCTATATACTAACCAACCAACAAATAAGCTTAGGTAAGACACACTAGCGAAGGTTTTACTCGTCTCTCCCCTCCTAGTTCTACTCCCCGATCTCTGCCAGAGATCATATCCCTAAGCTCTGATACCAACTGTGACTCCCCCAAAATAGGTATACATCACCCATTTTGAGTTGTCAATAACATGATACAAAAACAATTACAACTTTATTAATACAACACATAAACTGTGAGTTTAAATACAAATATTGTCATCTAGACAATATTCACACCCAAATAAGTCTTCATTACAATTATTGATACATTATTTTACAAAAATGGCGAGGACTACTAAAACGACTTTCTAGAAACTTCATTCCATACCCCGACTAGTACTCGCTACATTCTTGCCTCCTTAGAAGAAAAATGGAACAAAAAGGAAAAGGGTGAGCTCAACTAGCCCAGTAAAGAATATTATGACTAAGATAATATAGAACAAATTATCGTTAGTCTTCAACAGGGAAAAATCTGATAAAATACAATAGATAACAAGTTTCAGATCAATATTCGCCGGAAATAATAATTCATAGAAGAGTTATGTAGAGAATGAAATCTACTATTATCTGTGAATTGAAAAGACCATCATCAATATTTTATCCCTGTAACATCAATCAATATACATCTTGAATCAAATATTCATCTTTGCACTACAGGCCAAAGATATTCATCAGTCGGTCATGTTCATCTCAACACCTGTACATCTTTGCACTACAGGCCAAAGATATTCATTAGAAAATCAACCATCTTTGCACTACATGCCAAAGATATTCAATAATATCATTATTTAGGACTGAGGATGATGAAAAATATTTTAAAGAAAATGAATCCAGTGAAACAAAAGAACAAATATTAAGAATTCGTACTTTAAACAATCCGAGTTCAAAAAAAATACTTCATAAATAATCATAGTGAAGTAAAATTCAAGAATGATCAAAACATGGATACAATCGAAGCTAGTATCCATAATAGATATTTAGGACAAAAAATGAAAATTTTAATTTTTTTGTGAATAGTGTCGTATTCATGAATAGTGTTGTATACGTGAATAGTGTCGTATACGTGAATAGTAACCCCGACACTAAAAGACAAGAATTTCGCAAGAAAAATCTTACCAATATTCCGGCATAATGATATTAGAAGAAATAATATCATTTAAAAAAAAAAATTAATTTCATTTTTAAAAAAAAATAATATCCATTACCTTGAAAAAAATAGTACTTCTGGCTGGAATATCAGATATAACGCTGAAGGAATTTGCACCATATAGCAACACTCAAAATATCAAAATACTCACAAGAATACGCTCGATAATATTGAGAGAGAAAACTTCAGTTTCTAGTGTGATTTTCAATTCTAACCTAAACACCCTATTTTTAATAAATCTTCACGCCCACCTCTTGAATCTGAATTCATCATGTTTTCAATACTAGTGGGGCCCACCAACAATAACAAAAATGTTTTTCTCAAAAAAAATAATTAAAACTTCCAAAAATCAATTATTAGGGAACTTCGGAACTTCAATAATTCATAATAAATAGCCCTTTTGTCAGAAAAATTTGAACCTTATTTCTTTTCCATAGGAAATTCCATTATCTACAACTTTGCAGAAGAAAGTTTTTCAAAATTCCAAACAAAAATTGACCGAAATCCACAAACGGACGATTTTACATGCTATAATCAAATTTCAGTCAAGAAATGGGCCCGCAGACATGTTTAACATGTTTTAAACAACTTTTGCAACAAAAATACTCTTCCTCCTCATATATTCATATAACCCACATTCATTGTAAAAATATCACCATTATTATATTATTAAAATATAATAATATATTTAAATGAATTATTTATCAGAAAAGATAAAATATCAATTTTTCAACAATTGTCAGTTTAAAATTTTCTCCATCTATATCCACATAAAATGAATATTTTCTTATCATATAAATCAAAAATTAATTATTCACAAATAATATTATAGAATCACAATCATCGTGCAACCGGTAGCTTTTCAGAAAGAGGAGGCTTTCAATAAGGATTTCTCCTTATTGGCCGTGATTATTAGTGACCAAACCTCTCCTTAGAGCGAGAACTTTCTAGACATTGCCAATAATGTTATCTAATAATATTATTCAAATAATATGAATTATTGATCTGAGAAAATACTGTGTAGTGACAATTATTGAAACAGCAACAATATAAAATATCAACGTAGCAATTATTGAATCAATAAAATAAAATATTGAACAATAATTCCTGTAACAATTATTGAGTAGTGTCTTCTTACGTAAGAATTAATAATTGGTGCAATACCGTGTGCTACTGTGTTTTAACCACCGGGTATTCCAACAGTATTAACGGTAACAACTACACCGTTATTTATAAACAACTTATATTTGTCGTTTTCTTCATCCAATCGCTTTCTGTTATGGGGCCCACACAAAGCTGCGCCGTCGTACGAATATTCCCCGACAGTAAGAATATTCCACGATCAAACGAATATTCCCCGACAACAATAAATATTTTATAACCACTTGCTTTTTGAAATATTTGCGCATTTTACCCATAACTAACCACATTAATCAAATCAACCCTTACTATTTCCAAATAATAAATAGAGAAAATTCAATTTCATTTATAATAAGTTGGGGTCTTACACTTTCCCTTCATGCACTCCCCCGAGTGATTCCTCCCACAACTGTTGAACTTCATACTTTTCTTGGCCTCCCCCTGGACTTATTACCTCCAGAGGATTGGCTCTCCATCCATTTATGCTTGTTGGGGTTGTTGCCTACGCTGCTTCCCCCTTTCTGTCCTTTCTGACCGGTCTTCTTTTCTTGTTTGAATCGAGTGATGGCTTCATTGCCTCCTTCGGTAATGATAGTCCTTACCAATAGATCAGAGTAAGTCTTAATCATTAATACAACCATTGCTTTCTGCACCCATGGTTTCATTCCTAATTCGAACCTCCTTGCCTTCCTGGCCTCTGTGTCAACCTAATGTGAAGCGAATCGGGCCAACTCGTTAAATTTTTCTGCGTACTCTGCGATAGACATACTACCTTGCATCAGTTCCAGGAACTTAACTTCCATATCCTGTTGCGTATTCTCTAAGAAGTAATTCTCGAGGAATAGCTCCATAAATCTATTCCAAGGAATAACTCCTTCGTCTGCTCATCCCTTATTGGCTTTCCACCAATAGTTAACTTCGCCCTTCATCATGAAAGTGGCAAAACTCGTCTTCTGTACTTCAGCCACTCGTGCAACCTCAAATACCTTCTCCATTTCTTCTATCCATGTCTGGGCTTCAATTGAGTCCAAAGTTTCCCGGAACTCCGGTGGTCCTACCAATTTAAATTTATTAAAGCTAGTCAAGTGATGTTCTGGCTGCCCTACTGCTGGCGGGGGTCTGTTTTGCATTACCTCAGTTAACAGGTTAACGAAGTTCTGCATTGGATCAACGTTTTCCACTCCACCATTGTTAATGGATCCTTCCTCCCTCTGGTTCCGTGGTAGTCTCCTAGGTGGCATGATCTGAGGAAAAGAAGAAACTATTAGGCTTTATGTGATATGTTATCCATGTTAGCATTAAGAAGTTTATGACGTCTATTAATAATTTTTGATTTAAATAAACAACTTCAGTATCACAATAAAACTCGATGGATTTCCTCAACCCATCACTTACATACTCTACTTGAGTTTTCTAGTAAGGTCATAACCTAGGTTTCGCATTCCTAATGTTTATAACCTACAGCTCTTATACCAACCTGTGACACCCTCGAATCTGGGTCCTCTAACCCCGGTCCGGTCATCACGATAAAGAACAAACATCCACCTCTAAACAACATATGATAACTAAAATGCGGAATATAATAATGTATGTTGTTCATTCAAAAGGTGTTACTAGTCCCAAGCTTCGATAACCTTAATACAATCTTACAAACATACTGTCAGGAATAATCGTGTGAATGATATTCCTATTTATATATGATTTGATTATGATATATATGAATGAATATGCAAGTATGCTTGCATTAAGAAAAGTTGTAAAGTCCTTTAATAGATAATAGAAACACATGTACAATAACTTAGAATGAATTGATCAAATATGTTAGGTTGATCCTACATAAGTAAAACAGCTCTGTAAAGTCCTTAAAAAGAAATGATGTACAAGGACTATAAACATAGAAAGATCAAACATGTTAGGTTGATCTTATGATGTAATAGATAGGCTTGTCTGATCGTCGAGTACTGCACCAGAAATTGTAGTCTACCAGGAGAGTCAAGGATAACTCGAGAGCTATTGAGGCAGAATCGTAGTCTGTAAGATAGTAGATCTCGGAGTTCGTAGACTTCCAGGAGAGACGAGGAAGGATCGTAGTGTGTCGAGTAAAGCTTCCTCGGAGCCATAGTCTGCTGAGGAATTCATGTTCAAAATCGTAGAGACAGCCTGCCTACGAGCCGACCTATCATCTGCCAAAGTCAAGTCAAGAATCGTAGACTACACTCAGAGTCGTAGAGTTTACTAACGGCCAAGTAAAGGATCATAGACTACACTTAGAATCGTAGAGTTTACTGATCATATCATAGGCAGAAATCGTAGTCGAGCAAGATCAAATGAAAATAACAAGCAAAATGACAGAAATCGTAGTGTCAAGATCTGATCTCAGAGTCGTAGTGTCTGCATAGCCAAAGCTGAATCATAGAGTGCAGAACTAAGACCTCAACAGATGTGCTCATAAAGCCAAAGAAGAATCGTAGAGCAAACACGATTCTCAACAATTGAGTACTCCCAGAATATCCAAAGGATTGAAGCCTCTGGTTGGTACTGTAAGGATACATCTCACCTAAAGGAAGCCAGAGAGCACTCAACGAAAGGCCTGCAAGCTATCAGAAGATCTAAGCATAAACTTAATCAGCATCCAGATTGAGTTGTGAAGCCATTCATGGTAAAGTCTTCAACAAGATGATCATAAGAAGACTTCAGTAGCTGACTAAGGAAAGTTAGCTTGTGCAGTAGCTGTCAAGTAGAAAGATAACAATGATCTTAGAAGTAACCAAGATCATAGTGTTTACCAAACGAAGAAGGAACTGATGGAGTATATACAAAGATACTAGTCTGCCTCTGAAGAACAAGGCTAAAGTGATTAAGCATTGGGTCAGTCCATTGATGATAAGTGAATGGGAGATCACAAGGAGAAAGCGAGATGGACATGCCACAAATCTGAAGTGTCTTGTTATTCAGAAGGGGCCAGAGGAAGGAGTCAAGCCATCAGTATCTGAGAATAGTTGAGGCAAACAGAAGTGTTGAAGCACTGCACAAAAGAAGGAAGAGTTATTTTTCACTAGAGATCAAGTGAACAGTCTTCAAGATCGTAATGTTGACTCTACATGTCAATAAGCATCAGTCAATAAGACACTATGATCAGGTCCGAGAAGAAGTGTATTAGAATCGTTGAGTTCGAACAACTGAGGATTGAAGCATTGGCAACGATTCAATCTGAAGGTTGGCATTCGGACAAAAGCTTATTGAGAGCATTGATGCAAGGACAACCTCTGATCAAGAAATTAGAAGGGAGAAATAAAGTCGACGACCTGCTCAAGACATCAAAGTAACATATCTGATGGGGCAGGTGAAACAGTAGACTGCAGTGTCAGAAAGTCAAAAAAGATGTCATGTCACATCTGCACTATGCACCAAATAACTCGAGATCTGCGAAGCAATTTGAATAGTTTTCAACGGCTACTTTCCAATGGGAAGATTGGGAAGCAGTATAAATCAATAGAGTTTCAAAGATCAAGAGCAGCTAATTTTTGCTAAGTTGTAGAATCGTTGAGTTGTTGGGAATGCTATTGTTGACTCTACGTGTTCCACCAAGATCAACGGAACAAGTCTAAGTGGCAGTGAGACTACCAAGGTGGAAGTAAAGCAGCTTTAAAGAAGAACTCAAATAGATCAAAGCTTCACTCAACAAAGATGAGAATGCCACTAAAATGGCGCACCAAGTGAGAGAGTCGAAAAGGCCAAGAAGATAGCATTCAGGAAAGTGGCTGAGTACAAAGAAGATCAAGAGAGCCACTCTACGAATCACCATGAACCGAAAGCTGAAACTAAACAAATGCAGAACCATGTCTACAAAGTATTCAAGAAGTGTTCAGGGATTGCTTAGTGCCAAACAAAGTCTACTAAAAGCACAGAGACTTAGCATACCCAGATGGTGATGGTGCACAGCTGATACTAGATGAAGATGAGCAGAAAAGAGTGAAGATCAGCTACACCAAAGATGTGGTCCAGACTCAAAGCAGAAAGCAAAGAGGACCACACCAAGTTGCTAAGTATAAAAGATGTTCAGAGCCTAATGAAATCTTAGCATCTCAGCACCAACAACAACAACAACTACAACAACAAGAAGCCAGATTCGAGGGGTCCTTATGCGGAGGGACTAAATGAAGTTCCAAGCCTCTTTGGGCTTGAAGAGTTCCTAGGGAACTAGAGAAGTTCCAAAGTCATTGGCCTCAAGAGTTCTTAGTGAATCGAAGTCCCAAGGTCACGGCCTTGAAGAAATCTTAGTGATTCGAGGTCTTGCCCTTCCTCATCGAAATCTCGCTAGTTGAAAGCGAGAAGAGTGGATTAGGAGCTTGAGTCTCGAACCACTTAAAACCCTTTGTGTCTTTTACTTTATGTAATTTACATTATGTACATTAAGCATCAGAATCGCTATGTATGTTTTAACCGCTACCATTGAACTAACTCTACGAACAATGTATGTATGATTATGAATATATCAATGAAGGGGATCTTTTACTTATTTACTTATTCCACATGCTAAATTATTATCAATACAAAATAAACCAGAAAAGTATTTAAAATTCAAAGGATCTATTCAACCCCCCTCCCCCCCCCCCACCCTTCTAGATTTATTGTGCCTACTTGGAACTAACACATACCCTAAAATAATCATTAGGGTTCATATTACATAACAGTAATTTCAAACTAGGCGTAAGGTAAAGTCTGCTCCTTGCCACTATCCTACATCTTTCCTTTACCCTTGCCCTTTCCTGAGGTCTCGGGCTTAACTGCAATATAATTTATGATATAGCAAGGATGAGCAACAAGTTTGCTTAATAAGTTTAAATACAACAATAAGGATATATCATGATGAATGGAAAATATCTGATAATGAATTCAATAATATGAATATCCGAAGGATTCAACATTATGAATATTAGAAGCAAAGATAATGATTTCTTTTAGAATAAATGATAGTCAAGTAGACTTTGAACTATAAAACTCCAATGGAATCAATAGTTGATTGACCCTTTGGTTACTGGCTATAGAATAAGTACTTGAGGGGATCAGCCTCGCGTACACCATGTATATGCATAACATTTAAATATGTTCTTTGTATCTTATATTAGATACCTGGGGTACTCCTCTATCATAAAAGGGGTGTTCTTTCAATCTAAGAATCATTGACGTCATTTGGTTTGGATAGCTTTTATAAAACTTCATACATTTGTCTGACCGAACAAAGGTTTAGATTCTATCTGACTCAATTCAAGAATTATAGAACTTTAAATGATGTACAAGTCCAAGACTGTACGAACTCGAGTGCACTAAGTGCGAATATCAATAATATCGATGTGGAATAATTATAAAGTAATTAAACCACTTAATAGCATGCTTGGAAATAAAGTTCAAGCTTAAATGAATAACTTTCATTTCAACAAAAACATGTTCAATACAATATGAGAAGAATAGGAAACTTGCACACAATCTAAAGTTTTGTAAGTTAGGAGACTTGCAACACAATAAAAATAGTGTTCGGATACTTGCTCAAGTAAAAGAGTAAGAATTAAGGAACTTGCACAACCAAAAAGTGAAGTTTGGAGACTTGTTCAATATAAAATTGAGTAAGGTTAGGGAACTTTTCTGTTTGCTCAGCTACAGTTTAATTCTAGCTTTAATTAACTTGCGTTGAAATGACCTATTATTAACAAGTCAGTCTTTTCAATTAGTATGTGTAAACTAATATGAGTCTACATTTACAAGAATTAAATCATCAGATAACATGTTGCTTAACACATTCCATAGCATATTGGTCACATGTTACAAGGTAAAGTAATCATATAAGCATGCCTTGAACTTCAGATCAAAAATTGAAACTTTTCAGGACTTCAAGATGGCGCAACTGCGCATGGTCTAGGCTTAGTGACAACGCAGCTGCGTTGTCCCCTGGCCAGACCATGGTTGAGCTTTGTACTTCCTGTTTTCAAAGAAATCTAACACAACTATTCACTTATACTTTAACCAAACAATGCTCATGTCAATATGTCTATAGGCATAATGAATCCTAATATACATGCTTGTTTGGTCATAAGGTAATTTAGTTATTACTTGATGACGTTAGCTTTCACATTCAACTTTCTTTGAAATTTACACTAAGTCAATAAAGCATCTCGACATATAACTCTTATGCATTTGAAACATATATTAAAGCCACATATACATGCTCAAATGGTCAGAACTTACATGATAAAAGTCTTAGTCAAGTTCACTTTGAAAAGTCTTAAGTTTCTCAACTTGGAAATTGTCATAACTTTCAATCATGTATACTAGTGTGTTTTAATAACTTTAGGACTTGCATTTCATGTCAATATAAACCATATTATCATGTTCATAAAATCATAATGCTCACATGATGTGTTCGTGATAAAGTTCACTTTTGAAACTACAATTTTATTTCAAGACCATAAGTGTTGTGTCAATCATATGTACTAACATTGTTATAATTGTTCATACTACATGCATATGCTTATGTGTGTGTGCTAAAACAGTTTACATGCTTGCTCTAACTAGGTGACAACAAGTTAGCACGAACAAAAAACACAAGATCTGGTGCAGATAAATTTGTTGTAACCAATTTGGCAATCTAACATCAAGTAACTTTCAAAAGGTGTTTACCAAATATGTAATAATCGCCTGCTTTTTAGATTCAACAACCCATCACAAAAATTTCTTACAAAAATTGTTTTTAACATAACCCATTGCAATTCTAACACATTTAGAAGTTTATATAACACTAAGCAACATATCCCAAATCAAATATCAACTAATACATGCTTAATTCAAAGAATCAATAACTTAGCAATTTATCAGAAATGAAGAATAGGGATGGGAAGTTATACCTCTGTGAATTAATTTAGCTACAATATAACAGTCTACTCACTCTTTATAAGTTCCTTAGCAAATATTTCTCAGCAATTACAATGAGGAACGTGAGTGTCTTATTTATAGAAGAATGGTTACATAGATAATACAATTACTTCCCAAATTAAACCAAAGGAATACAAGAATGTATAATGGATAGAAGAGAGTTAGTGAGAGTTGGTGATTTCACTCATGAATCTCACTCCCTATTCCCTCATTAGCTCTATGTTGGTTGATTTTGAGATGAAGATAGAGTAGGCTAGCTAGCTTTTCACTGTGGAAGAAATGAATGGGCTCTTCTTATGGGACAAGAATCCTCAGTACTTGCAAAAATGTAGTGCAACACTTGGTTTATACCATATATACACATAATATATACTTTGGTTATATAATATGTATTCTCAATTCATTTCATATAACATAAGTTATAATGATTTAAAGAGTATACAATGTATTTCCTTATTACAAGGTATCAAATAGTGGACATATATATAACCCATGTACATTTTCTATTAACACCAAATACAAGTGTGCATTGCTCATTATTTATTACCATAACTGTTATTATTATACTCATAATAACTTAATGAATTTATTAATAATTTATCTTATTTCATGTCAATAGGGTATACATGAATGTTTACCCACACACTCCATGTCATATAAACAATATTATTATGTAATTCACTAGAATGTAATAACTCTTTACTATATAGTCTATAATATATAGACATATTAACGTGTCACCTTGTACTCTATAAAATATATAGTTAACTACCATATAACAAAGGTTTACTATATTACATGCTTGCACAAATTAATCAAGTAAATATAATCATATTATATTTATTAATATCTTATTCATTAATCATTATTTATTCATAATAATTATTAATCAACACATTATCAATTAATTACCCATAATTGTAATTTATCAATATGTTCAAATCTCGCCACTATATTCAAATAAAATGAATATCTAATTATTAAAAATCATATCAATTCTTTGATATTAAAATCTTAGGGTTAGTCCACTAATTTAAATAAACTATTACTGACTCCCTTTAATCATTTCATAAATTAAGATAACCACATAAGGTTTAAATAGACTCACAAAACTAATTCATTAAAATTAAATCACATATTTATTTAATAAGAAGTTTAAAATTCATGGTCATTACAAATAGAGAGATAGCGAAGTTTATCTCAAGGTGTTTAACTTGTCGACTTGTCAAGGTGGAGCATCAAGTGCCAAAAGGTCAATTACAACCACTTGAAACTTTAGAATGGAAGTGGGAGCACATTACCATAGATTTCGTTACTGATCTTCCCAAAGTTTCTCAAGGCATAGATGCGATTTGGGTCATTGTCGATAGATTGACCAAGTCTGCTCATTTCTTACTTGTACGAGAAACTTATTTGCTTGAACGTCTTGCTCGTATATACATAAATGAGATTGTAAGACTGCATGGTATACCAGTATCCATTGTTTCTGATCGAGACCCAAGATTCACCATGGGTTAGTTTGTAAAAAGCTATGGGCACGGATTTATGATTCACTTCGGCATACCATCCTCAAACAGATGTGCAGTCGGAGAGGACTATTTAAACTCTTGAAGATCTTTTAAGAGTCTGTGTCCTTAACTTCAAAGGAAGTTGGGATAAGTTCTTGCTATTGGTGGAATTCTCCTACAACAACAGTTATTATGTAAGTATTGGCATGGCTCCGTTCGAGGCATTGTATGGATGCAAGTGTCGTTCTCTAGTATGTTGGGATGAGGTGGGTGAAGTAATGTTGTTGGGACCGGAATTGGTACGCATGACAACAGAAAAGATTCAAATGATTCGATAATGTATAAAAACCTCACAAGATCGACAAAAGAGTTATGCTAATCTTCATCGAAAAGACGTGGAATTCAATGTTGGAGAGCATGTGTTGATACGTGTTGCTCCATGGAAAGGAGTCACAATATTTGGAAAGAAAGGAAAGCGCAATCCTCAATTCATTGGCCCATTTAAAATCCTTGACCGAGTAGGAACTGTGGCCTATAGACTCGCTTTACCATCAAGTATGTCTCGTGTTCATAATGTTTTTCACATATCTATGTTACGTAAATATGTGGAACACTCGAACCGCATTATTGAATTAGAACCAGATGAGATAGCGGAAGATCTAACGTATGAAGAGGTACCTGTTAAAATCTTGGACAAGAATGAACATATTCTACGCTCCAAGGTTATACCTCAAGTCAAAGTTTTGTGGAGAAACCACGATGTTGAGGAAATGACCTGGGAGTTAGAATCTGAAATAAAATCAAGGTATTCTCACCTCTTTGACATACCAGGTACATAACCCAATTTTGAGGACGAAATTTCATAAGAAGGAGAGGTTATAAGACCCCAACTTTTATGAATAAAGATTAATTTTTCTCAAAATATATTTTTGAATATTATTGTGTGGATTTTATATAATGTTATAGTTGTGGATAATATTTATAAATTTTGCAAAGTAAGCAAGTTGTTATAAAATATTCGATTGGTCAGGGAATATTCGTTTTAACAAGGAATATTCGTATGACGGCATAATCATTGGTGGACCCCACAACGAAAGTATTATCGGAGTTAGAAAATGACATAAATATCTTTTTATAAAAATAACGGTGAAAGTTTTACCTTTAAACTGTTGAAATACCTAGTGGTAAAAGTACAGTAATACGTGTGGTTGCATAGTAGCACATGGTATTGTACAATATCTTTGATTATTGATGCTTACGTGAGAAGTCACTAAGTTTTTTTCAATTATTGCCACAGTAAGTGCTGCTAGTATCTCTCATATTATTGATTCAATTATTGTCACATTATCATCTGCACAATATTTTATATTATTAAATCAATACTTGAGATGACAAAGTTATTCATATTATTATTTGCATTATTGACGATGTCTAAAAAGTTTTGTCGAAAAAAATGGTTTGGTCACCTAATTGTGTGCCAATAGGGAGAAATCCTTATCGGAAAGCCCTCTCTTTCCTGGGAATGATCTGGTTGTTAATATTGTGAGTTATAATATTAATGATGAATAATTTCGTGTTGATTAAATATGTTTGTTCATTTAGTTTTCTTTAATTCTTCAGTGACCCAATTACCCTTAAAGGAGGTAATTATGTGATTTGTTGATTTTATTATTATTGACCAAACGGGTAATTAATCAGATAAATGAGTAATTAATTGATATTATTTCACATGCAAATTACTGTTGGTTCACATGCATGGAACTATTGGTTCACATGGATGTACTATTAGGGGAGGTTATGCAAGATTGATAATACTTGAGGGACTAAATTAAAAATAGAGGTAAAGATGAAGGTACTATTCTGTAATAATTTGAGCCCCTAAACGTGCAATTATCGAAACTATATTTTCCTATAAATAGAAGCTCATTTCTTCTTTCATTCTCACCAATTCACTAAGACTCACAAGAGCAACTACAGAGAGAGAAACTATAGAGAGTCAGAAGAAAAGTATTCTGCTACTTTACTATTGTAGTATCCATTCTTCTACTAAGGTAAAGGATATTGTTTTTGTTTAATATTCGCAAGAAATAATATTTTCTTCCATACTCTGTAGTATGTAAGTAATATTATTTCGTTTTAGATTCTGAATTCTACACTTATTTTGTTAAAGTATTGCTTCAACACTCCGTGAAATTAGTAGAATATCCTTGAAATTTGTGCTTCATCTAGTATCGTTCACAAGGATATTTTTCTAAAAATTCTAGTTAAATTTTGAGCTTTTCATGCCAGAGTACTATTCACAGCGCACTTTTCACAAAGTACTATTCACGGGATACTATTTACAAAGTACTATTTATATGGTACTATTTACAAAGTACTATTTACGGGGTACTATTCATATGGTACTATTCTCGAAATACTATTCATGAAATAATATTCACGGGGTACTATTCACTCGGGTACTATTCACTCGGGGTACTACTTATGATAAAAATTGATTTTTTTCTGTCCAAATCATTTTTGATACAATATTATTCTTAAATTTTACTCCACAAAGCAGTATCATGTTGACAATTTGGACATTATTGAATTCTAGATAAATTAAATTATAAATCTTTAACAATTTATCCTTTACTTTCTTTTAACTGAATTCTTATATCATTGTCATCATCCTCATGCTTATATTGTGATGAAAGTCATCTTTGGCCCGTAGTGCATAGATGGACCGTTGATTGGTATGATTATGATAAGAGATTATTCGGTATAATCATGACCCGTAATGTTACAAATGATGTGGTAAAAGTCCTCATTGGCCCATAGTGCATTGATGGATAGTTGTTGGCATGATCATGATCATTGGTGATAACACGAATATCCTTGGCCCGTAGTGCATGGATAATTCATGGACGTGATACTAATGAATATCATTGGCTCGTAGTGCATAGATAATTCAGTGATGTGGATTATTTATTGAGCTGAGTCTCAGCGATAACATTGATGATAAACTTTTTAAATCATAGAAGATAGTAGATATCATGATCTACTTGACTCTTCTAATGCATTGCTTGTTCCGCTGCAGTTAAACTTGTTGTTAATTAGTTTAACACTGTTGAAGGCTAATGATAATTTATTCTGCATTATCTTAGTCATAATATTTCTTACTGGGCTAGTTAAGCTCACCCTTTTGCTTTCATTGTTCTCTTCAGGAAATGAGAATGTAGCCGAAACTTGTCAAGGAATGGAATGATGGTCCGAGATGGTGGCTATAATAGTCCTCACTATTCTATAAAATAGTGTGATAATAAATGTAATGAGGACTCCATTTGAGTTTGGATATTGTCTAGAAGACAATATTCATGTAAAGATTTTCAGCTACATTTTGTCGTATTGTATAAATAAAGTTTGTATTTGATTTATGTACCATGTATTTGGCAACTCAGAATGGGTGATGTTTACCTATTTTGGGGGCGTCACAGCTTTCCTATAAGGATTTCTCCTTATTGGCTTGCAATTAGGTGACCAGACTCCTTTCCTCGACAGAACTTTCTAGACATCATCAATAATACAAATAATAATATGAATAACATTGTCGTCTCAATTATTGATTTAATAATATAAAATATTGTGCAGATGATATTGTGACAATAATTGAATCAATAATATGAGATACTATGCAGCAATTATTGTGGCAATAATTGAGTAAAACTGAGTGACTTCTCACGTAAGCATCAATAATCAAAGATATTGTCTAATACTATGTGCTACTATGCAATCACGCGTATTACTGTACTTTTATCACCGGATATTTCAACAGTTAACGGTAAAACTTTTGTCGTTATTTTTATAAATATTATTTCTGTCATTTTCTAACTTCGATGGTAATTCCGTAGCGGGGTCCACCAATGATTGTGTCGTCGTACGAATATTCCCCGACAAAAAGAATATTTTATGACAACTTGCTTACTTTGAAAAATTTATAAATATTATCTACAACTATAACATTATATCAAATCAACACCTTATTATTCAAAAAGATATTTAGAGAAAATTAATCTTTATTCATAAAAGTTGGGGTCTTACAAGTATCCCAGCATGAAAAGATTAAAATTTAATAAGAATGTTTAGAAAAATATTTTTGTGAAACAATACTAGATGAAGCACAAATTTCAAGGATATTCTACTAATTTCAAGGAGTATAGAAGCAATACTTATCAACATAAGTGTAGAATTGGGAATATGAAACGAAATAATATTACTTACATACTACAGAGTATGAAAAAAATATTATTTCTTACGAATATTGAATGAAAATAATATCCCTTACCTTAAAAAGAGAGTATTTCTGACTGGTATATCGGGGATATTCGTGAAGAAAAACATGTACTGTTTTCTACACTCAAAGCTTCCTTAAACTCAAAAGAAATACGCTCAATATTATAGAAGAAGAATTCTCTGACTCTGGTGTGATTTTTATTTCTAAACTAAGCATCCTATTTATAGGAGAATGGCGGTGAACTATTTAAGAAAAATAATCACGGATCAACAGTAAGTTTTTCGCGGGCGCTACAACCGGCGAAAAATTTTGATTTGCTATGCAGCACTATGCAATAAAATATTCTAATAAAATAAAAACTTTATATAAAATATAATGTATTCTATTTAGAATCTAATAAAACGAATAGCGTATTAAAAGTATTCTGTTTTATATAAAAAAAATTATGTTTTATTACTATTATAATAATAATAAAAATAAAACTTATAACATATATATATATATATATATGGTCCGAATCTTAAGCTTATCCCTTATCTAGCTCACCTTGCTCACCCCCTTTAGCGACGGATCGGGCGATGATTCGGTATGTCGCTATATATAGAACTGTCGTCTTAGCTTTTAACGACGGACAACATATAGCGATGGACCAAACATATAGCGATGTGTGACGCCCCCAAAACAGGTGTAAAATCCCAAATTTTACGAATAAAGATTTAATTTTCTCGAAATATTTTTTTTCAAAATTATGGTGTGGATTTGAGATAATGTTATAGTTGTGGGTAATATTTATAAATTTTGAAAAGTATGCAAGTTGTTGTATACTATTCGATTGGTCGGGGAATATTTTTTTTGTTGGGGAATATCCGTACGAATTATTGTCAGATTAAGAAAACGACAAAATATTTTTATGAAAATAACGGCGGAAGTTTTACCATTAAAACTGTTGAATTGCTCGGTAGTAAAAGTACAGTAATACACGTGGTTGCATAGTAGCACACAGTATTGATTATTGATGCTTACGTGGGAAGTCACTCAGTTTTATTTAATTATTGCTATAGTAATTGCTGCATAGTATCTCACGTTATTTGATTCAATTATTATTAATATTTTATATATTATTAAATCAATAATTGAGACGACAAAGTTAGTAATATTATTATTTGCAATATTAACGATGTCTAGAAATTCTGTCAAGGAGAGGTTTGGTCACCTAATTCGCGCCGCTAATAGGAGAAATCCTTATTGGAAAGCCCCTCTTTCCTGGGAACGACCTGGTCAATTAATATTGTGAATTATAATAATAATGATAAATGTTGTAAAAAATATTGAGGTGATTTTTATGAAGTTTTGCTTATTTTATGGACCCCCATTTACCCATTTTTTAAAATAATAGGAAGACATTTCTTAAAAGGTGGGCCCACATGTGGGGGCCACATGTTCCCCACATGTGGGGCCCACGAAAGAAAAATGGGGGCGGGGGGAATCTGGGAAGTCACGGAAGTTTATATATATATATATATATATATTATATATATATAAATTTTGTTTTATTATTATTATAAATGTAATAAAACAGAAAACTTTTTATATAAAACAGAATACTTTTTATAAAGTTTTGTTTATTTGATTATAAATAGAATATATTATATTTTATTATGCATAATATTTGCATAGTGTCTCGCATAGTATTTGCATAGTAAAATTTTTTTATACAAAAATGTAATATTTTTATAAAATTTTGTTTTATTTGATTATAAATAGAATATATTATATTTTATTATGCATAAGTGTTTGCATAAAGGCCTACATAGTGTTTGCAGATAGTAAAATCTTTTTATATAAAATAGAATACTTTTTATAAAGTTTTGTTTTATTTGATTATAAATAGAATATATTATATTTTATTATGCATAGTATTTGCATAAGTGCCTACATAGTGTTTCAGATAGTAAAATCTTTTATATAAAAAAATGAATACTTTTATAAAGTTATTTATTTTAGTAGAATTTAAATAATATATATATATATATATATTATAAAATTTGTTTTATTATATAATTATAAATAGAATATATTATATTTTATTGCATAGTACCTTTCCATTCTCCTATAAATAGGATGCTTAGTTATAATTGAAAAACACACCAGAAATTCAGAAAATTCTTCTTCTATAATCTTGAGCGTATTTCTTTAGCGTTTAAGAAAGCTTTAAGCGTAGAGAATAGTGCAAGTTTTCTTCAAGTATATCCCCGCCCTACCCGTCAGAATACTATTCTTTTTAAGGTAAGGGGTATTATTCTTTTGTATTCATGAAGAGTGTTATTTTCTTTCAATACTCGTAAGGGTTGTTATTCCATTCTTTATTATCATGTTGGAATACCATGTTTATGCAAAGTACTGCATACATGGTGAAATTCTTCTATTATTCCATTCTTTATTATTCTGTTGGAATAACCTGTCTGTGCGGTCTATCGCATGTCTGGTGAATTCTGTTGTTATTCCATTCTTTATTATTATGTTGGAATAACATGTCTATGTGAAGTACCGCATACATGGTGAAATTCTTCTGTTATTTCATTCTTTATTATTCTGTTGGAATAACCTGTCTGTGTGGTCTATCGCATGCTTGGTGAATTCTGTTGTTATTCCATTCTTTATTATTCTATTGGAACATCCTGTCTGTGTAGATTACGTATGACCTGGTTCCATTCTTTATTATTCTGTTGGAATATCCTGTCTGTGCGGATTACGCATGACCTGGTTCCTTTCTTTATTACTCTATTGGAATAACCTGTCTATGTGGATTACCGCATGCATGGTGAATGATCCTTTGTATTCATTCCTTATTAACTTGTGGAAATGATATGTCTACGTGGATTACTGCATGGTGGGCGAAAATCCATTTGCAGTTTCATATATTCTATTATACTCAGTTGGTTAAAGTTTTGGCTTCTATACTCCATGAAATTAGTAGAATATCTTGGATATGTGCGCTTCATCCAGTATCTTTTCATGGAAATATTCTTCTGAGCATTCTTGAATTTTACTCCACAAAGCAGTATCATGTTGACAATTTGGACGTTATTTGTTCATGGATAAATTAATTTATAAATCTTTAAAATTTATTCTTGAACTTGTTTTATTGAATTGTCATCATCCTCATGCTTATATTATGTTGAAAGTCATCTGTGGCCTGTAGTGCATAGATGGACTTGGTATGATTATGACCAGGGATTATTTGGTATAATCATGACCGTACTGTTACAAATGATGTGGAAAGAGTCCTCATTGGCCCGTAGTTCATTGATGGACAGTTTTTGGTATGATTATGACTATGGATTCTCTTCGACCAATGGTGCAAAGATGAATTATTATATGGCATGATCAGGACCGTTGATGAAAACACGATTATCTTTGGCCCGTAGTGCATGGATAATTTGTGGTTGTGATACTAAAGAATATCCTTGGCCTGTAGTGCAGGGATGATTTGTTGATGTGGATTATTTATTAAGCTGAGTCTTAGCGATAAAATTGATGATAAATCTTTTAAATCATAGAAGATAGTAGATTTTATGCTCTACTTAACTCTTCTAATGGATTGCTTATTCCGCTACAGTTGTTGATCTAAAACTTGTTGTCCATTATATTCTATCAGTTGTATAGTGTTGAAGGCTAAGGATAATTTATTTTGCATGATCTTAGTCATAATATTTCTTATTGGGCTAGTTGAGCTCACCCTTTCTTTCAATGTTTTCTTTAGGAAATAAGAATATAGCTGGAACTAGTCAGGGAATGGATTGACTATCCAGATAGTTGCATTAGTAGTCCTCACTATTCTGTGAAATAGTGTGATAATAAATGTATTGATGACTTATTTTGAGTTTAAATACTGTCTAGAAGACAATAATTGTATTAAAACTCACAGCTCATGTTGTATATTTATGTTTTTATTTGTATTCTGTACCATGTATCTGGCGACTCAGAATGGGTGAGGTATACCTATTTTGGGGGCGTCACAACAAGTATACATCACCCATCTTGGGTCGCCAGATATCATACTACATAAATCAAATACAAACTTAATTATACAACTGTCGGGCAAAATACGACAAAACATAGCTGAAAGTTTAAACACGAATATTTTCTTCTAGACAATATCCACTCTCAATGAAGTCCTCATTACAATTATTATCACACTATTTTATAAAAATAGTGAGGACTGATATAGCCACCATCTCAGACCATCACTCCATTCCCCGACTCGTCCCAGCTATATTCTCATTTCTTGAAGAGAACAGTGAAAGAAAAGGGTGAGCTAAACTAGCCCAGTAAGAAATATCATGACTAAGATAATGCAGAATAAATTATCCTTAGCCTTCAACAGTATAACAAGTGATAGAATACAATAAACATCAAGTTTAACTGCAGCGGAATAAGCAATCCATTAGAAGAGTCAAGTAGAACATAATGTCCACTATCTCTTCTAGATTAAAAGTCTATCGTTAATATTTCAATCATGTAATACTCATCAATAGTTCTTTGTTATACAAAAAAAGAACTCTCATCACCTGTTTTCACCTGAGCCACCAAAGATTATAGTTAAATCCACAATTCATATTTATAATCATGTAAATCGACAATTCCTCCTTACCACAAAGGCTTAATAGAACGTTTACTCAATATCCTTACCCCAAAGGCTAAAGATATTCAAATGTAATAACAATGATCATACCAATCAGTTGTCTACCTTTGCACTACGGGCCAAAGATATTCAATTATAAAACCAATGGTCATGATCATACCAATCATGTGAGACCCCAAATTTTATGAATAAAGATTTAAATTTCTCGAAATATTTTTTAAAATATTATAGTGTGGATTTGATATAATATTATAGTTGTGGGTAATATTTATAAATTTTGCAAAGTATGCAAGTTGTAATATAATATTTGATTGGTCGGGGAATATTCTTTTTGTCGGGGAAGATCCATACGTCAACACAATCATTGGTGGACCCCACAATGGAAGTATTATCGTAGTAAGAAAACGACAGAATTATCTATTTATAAAAATAACGGCGGAAGTGTTACCGTTAAAACTGTTGAACTACCCGGTAGTAAAAGTACAGTGATACGCGTGGTTGCATAGTAGCACACGGTATTGATTATTGATGCTTACGTTAGAAGTCACTCAGTTATTCTCAATTATTGCTACAGTAATTGCTGCATCATATCTCTCATATTATTGATTTGATTATTATCACAGTATCATCTGCATAATATGATATAATATTAAATCAATAATTGAGACGACAAAGTTATTCATATTATTAAATTGCAATATTTACAATGTCTAGAAGTTTCGTCAAGGAGAGGTTTGGTCATCTAATTGCGCACCAATAAGGAGAAATCCTTATCGGAAAGCCCCCTCTTTCCTGGGAACGACCTGGTTGTTAAATATTGTGAGTTATAATATTAATGATGAATAAGTTTGTGTTGATTAAAGATGAAATTGATAGTTCCATTGTATTGAAATTATTAGTGTTAGTGGAAATCGACATCTATTCCGATGATAATTGATGTCTGGGGTTATATTGATAAATCGGATAATTAATCGGATAAATGAGAAATTAATTGCTACTAATTCATAGGCTTATATAACTATTTGTTCACATGTGTGTACTATTGAATCACATTCTTGTACTATTAGGGGAGTTGGTGCAAGATTGATAATACTTGCATGACTAAGTTAAAAATGGAGGTATAGATGGAGGTATTATACTGTAATTCGTATTTTCACATGATTATAACTATTGATTCACATTATTTACTATTAGGGGAGGTGGTGCAAGTTTGATAATACTTGCTGAACTAAATTAAAAATGAAAAAAAAGTTGGAGGTATTGTACTGTAATATTTCGAGCCCCTAAACGTGCAATTATTGAAACTATATTTTCCTATAAAAAGAAGATCATTCTTCCTTCATTTCTCACCAATTCACTAAAGCTATAGAGTAATTATTATAGAGAGAAATTATAGAGAGAAAGAAGAAGAGAAGTCTGCTACCTCTCTACTCCAGTATCTAGATTCTTTCTAAGGTAAGGGGTATTATTTCTTTCGTATTCATGAAGAGAACTTTTGTTATTCCATTATTTATTATTATGTTGGAATAACCTGTCTATGCGAAGTACCACATACATGGTGAAATTCTTCGTTATTCCATTCTTTATTATTACGTTGAATATCCTATCTGCATGGATTACGCTTAGACTGGTTCCATTCTTTATTATTCATCATTTGAATAACTCGTATGTGCGATCTATCGCATACATGGTGAAATTCTTCTATTATTCCATTCTTTATTATTCGTTAGAATAACCCGTCTGCATGCGGATTCATCGCATACTCTTTGAATTATGTTGTTATTCCATTCTTTATTATTCATTTGTTGAATATCCATCTATCGCGGTTTACGCATGACACTGGTTCCATTCTTTAATATTCATTAGAATAATATCCATACATCGCGTTTTACGCATTTGACCTGGTTCTATTCTTTATTATTCTATTAGAATATCATGTATGTATGCAGATAATGCATTTGACCTAGTTCCATTCTTTACTATTCTCATTGAGAATAACACATGCATGCGGTCTATCGCATGCATGGTGAATTCTTCTATTATTCCATTCTTTATTATTCTGTTGGAATAACCTGTCTATGTGGATTACCGCATGCATGGTGAATGATCTTTTGTATTTATGTGAATAGTATTTTCATTCAAAAGGGATTTCTGCCAGGGGTAGTTTAATTATTTTTCTGACCCTCAAAAATTCTGAAAAAATTTGAAATGATAATTTGATGAGTTTTCTAGATTGTGTCCAAAAATGGCAATTTTTGGATGTATAGATTAAGAGTTATGGATTTTATGGGAAAAGACTATTTTAAAAGTAAGCCCTTATAACTCTTTGTGGTTAACTCTAATATTGGTGCAATTTTTATTTGGAGTACATGTATATAACAGGAGTATACCATGTAAATTTCAGAATTTTTGGACAAAAGTACAATTTATGATAAATGTCTAAATATTCGACAGTTTTGGCCATATGAAAAATAGTAAATGAATTTTAAAAATTCCGAGAAAAATATATGTTCAATATGGGACTATATTCTGCTAAATCCCAGAAAAGAAATATTTTTGGGACTAATTTGGTATTTTTCATGAAAATGAACTAGTTATGAGTAAATGAATTAAATATGTTATGTGAAGTAACAAAATTGGAAAATAGGATTTTATGGCTTGGGAATCCTATATAGGGTATATGCAGAGTTTTGATGAGGGATTTGATCATTGGTGATGAAATCTTATGAGTGTTGTAACAACCCCAAAATAGGTCCATTCCATCCAACCTATTCTGAGTCGTTAAATACATGGTACAGAAATAACTACAACTTTATTACAACAATTGTCGTGCAAAATACAACAACACATATGCTGTGAGTTTGGATACCAATATATACCAACTGTAACTCTGGACACCAACTTGGATAACACGTCACCATGACACCTTACATAAAGGTACAAATCAAAAGCATTTTAGAAATTAGAATCTTTGGGAAGTGCTCAAGGAAACCTTCGTATATGGGAGGCCATGCTTTTAGGTTATGGTAGATATCATATGGCCACAGTAATTATCCTTGGTTGACCTAATAGACCCCAAAGAAAAACAAGAAGATTACTATCATATTCTTCCCAATGGCTAGTCTTCTCGACATATCATTATCTCCATTGTCTCTAATTTGGTATTATACTCCAAACAAACACCAAGATTATATAGGTAGTGCTTGTAAATATACTCGACAAGAAGTGGATGAGCACAACCATGTCTTATGATAACACGAGGTTGTATGTCATTAGACATCTTGTATGATAGTGACAAAACACCCTTCCAAGTTAAATTCACCTCACCCTCAACATCTATAGACCACCACTCTATTCCTCGCTATCCCCCTCGACCAAACTACACTTTTATTACCCGAAAGGAATTGTGAAACAAAAGGGTGAGCACAACTAGCTCAAGAATTGAATATTATGACTAAAGATAAATAAATTATCAATAGTCTTCATCAAGAATAAATCGTAGATTTAGAACATATGGTAGATGATAAAACTTTTCAACCATAGTTGCATAGTTGAATGAGTAATCCATTAGAGAGTCAAATAGACTATAAAGTCTATTGTCTTCTCCATGTTAAAAATCCACCAACAATGTTTTTATCCCCGTAACATCAATCAACAATTTCGCATCCACAATCACGTGTATAACTCATAATCGTAATTGTAGTTCTAAATTCCTTTCCTCATCCAAGACAAAGATAATTTTCATCACTTGTCTTTACCGAAACATCAAAGATCATGGTTATACCAAATCACGCCTCGCTCATAATCATACTAATAAATTCATCTTTGCACCACGAGCCAAAGATATTCATCAACAGTTCATCTTTACACTACACAAAGCAAAGATATTCAACAACGGGTCATCTTTGCATTACAAGCCAAAGATATTCATCAATAATTCATCTTTGCACTATGTGCTAAAGATATTCAACAACGGGTCATCTTTGCATTACAAGCCAAAGATATTCATCAATAATTCATCTTTGCACTACAAAGCAAAGATATTCAACAACGGGTCATCTTTGCATTACAAGCCAAAGATATTCATCAATAATTCATCTTTGCACTACACAAAGCTAAAGATATTTAACAATGAGATCATGTTCATTTAAACACTGTTCATCTTTGCACTACTGGGCCAAAGATATTCTTCGAGAAATCATTCATCTTTGCATTGGTTTTATCCACGCCCAAAAATACCTCAAAAATAATCATAGTGGTGTAAAATTCAAGAATGATCAAAACATGGATACAATCAAAGCTAGTATCCAAAATAGATATTTTGGACTAAAAGAAAAATTTTCATTTTTCTATTGAATAGTCTTCAGATTCGTGAATAGTGTCAGATATCGTGAATAGTCGATAGTACGTGAATAGTAACTCAGAACACCAAAAGATAGAAATTCCACAAAAAAAAATATCTTCACGCTTCAGCTTGAATAGTACTCGTGAATAAGTAACTTCGTGAATAGTAACTCATGAATAGTAACTCGTGAATAGTAACTCATGAATAGTAACCCCGACATGAAAAAGTTCCAAATTTGATAAAAGTACCAACCAATATTTCAAAGATAATGATATCAAGAATTAATATCATTTGAGAAGAAAATAACATCCCTTACTATCCCTTACCTCAAAAGAGCAGCACTTCTGACAGGATATCGGATATGACACAGAAGGAAACTTGCACTGATGAATATCAACTCACCAAGTATCTAAATACTCACAAATTACACTCAATAATCTAGAGAGAGAAAGAGAGAAAACTTTGTTTCTGGTGTGATTTTCAATTCTAACTTAGCCCTCTATTTATAGGAAAATGTTAGCGTACCAAGGCAGACTTGACTCGCCACCGATGCTTTTACTCGCTACTATTCCACCCACCAAAAATCAGCCATCTTCCCCAACAACCAAGAGTGGGGCCCACTTAATTCTAGAATTTTCCACCAAAACCTAATTTAGAATCGATTACCTCTTAAAATTCATAACAAATCATACGCTCATTTTAACGGTTCAAAATTTGTGGACATATACTCTACTTATATATGTATAACATATCCAAAATTACAACGATCCAACGGTCGGATCAAAATTTATAACTCACTTAATATAGTGAAGAACATCGATTTTTCTGGACTATTAGTCCTTTGGACCGATTTCATTCAAAATTTCACCACGAAATATCTACAAAGAATTTTGGGTGATTCAAATTTCTACATTAGCTTACTTCTAGGGCTTTCTTTTGATATATGGCTCCTCTCTTAACTCATTATACATTAAAGAGTTATGGATTTTACAAAATCAAGTAATAAACTAATTTTTTCGAAAATCCCATATTTTGTTCTCCATTTCGACAAATACCGATAAAACACCTCATCATTAATTCCTTCACTTATAACCACATAAATAAATCCATCATTTATATCCACATCAAATAAATATTTTCTTATCACATGAATCAATAATTAATTATTCACAAATAATATTACGTAATCACATTTATGACAACCAAAGCCGTCTCAGGAAAGAGGGCTTTCAATAAGAATTTCTCCTTCATTGGCGCGCGCAATTAGGTGACCAAACCTCTCCTTGATGTAACTTTCTAGACATTGCCAATAATGCTATCTAATAATATTATTCAAATAATATGAATTATTGATCCGATAATGGGAAATATCATGCAAAGTTGATAATTATTGAACAACAATAATATAAAATATCAACACAAAGAATTATTGAATCAATAAAATAAAATATTGAATAAGAATTATCGTAATAATTATTGAGTAGTGCCTTCTCACGTAAGAATCAATAATTGAAAAAATATCAGGTAATACCGTGTGCTATCGCGCAACAACGCGTATTACTTTACTTTACCAACCGAGTATTCAACAAAGTTGTTAATTGAGAACGATTACGCCGTTATTTATAAAAACTTAGTTTTGTCGTTTTCTTCATCAACGGTTATTCTCATTATGGGGCCCACAAATAGTCGCTACCGTCGCATTTAATATTCCCCGACGTAAAGAATATTCCACGACCAAACGAATATTCCCCGACAATAATGAATACTTTATACCCCCTTGCGTATTTTGAAAAAAAATTCATATATCACCCTTAACTTTAACTTTTATCAATTTAACCATTTACTGAATAGAAAAATTGAATACTTTTATTTCATAAAATTCGGGGTCTTACAAGTGTGGCATTTTTGAATGATTAAATGCATTATTTGGTAAAGCGTAAATAATTGAAATAAATTATTTATAAGTTTATGAAGTGTTTAAAATATTGTTATAATATTAATAATATTAGATGATGAGTTTATTAAGTGATTGATAATATTTAGATAAATTTAAAGTCTTTAATATTTATCCTTGTTTTCGTTTGATTAATGCGTATATCATTATCATCATCCTCATGCTTATATTATGATGAAAGTCATCTTTGGCTTACGTGCATAGATGGACTTGGTATGATTATGACCAGGGATCATTCGGTATAATCATGACCTGTAATGTTATAAATGATGTTGTAAAAGTCCTCAGTGGCATGTAGTGCATTGATGGATAATTTTTGGTATGATTATGACCAGGGATTATTCGGTTTAGTCATGACCATTGATGATTTAATGAATATCCTTGGCCCGTAGTGCAGGGATGATTCGATGATGTGGTTTATTTATTATGCTGAGTCTCAGCGATAAAAATTGATGAAAACATTTTAAAACATAGAAGATAGTAGATATCGTGCTCTACTTGACTCTTCTAATAGATTGTTTATTCCGTTGCTGTTAAACTTGATGTCTATTGTATTTTATCAGTTTAACATTGTTGAAGACTAACGATAATTTATTCTGCATTATCTTAGTCATAATATTTCTTACTAGGCTAGTTGAGCTCACCCTTTCTTTCACTGTTCTCTTCAGGAAATGAGAACGTAGCCGGGACTTGTCGGGGAACGAAGTGATGGTCCAGATGATAGCATTAGTAGTCCTCACTATTTTGTTAAATAGTGTGACAATAAATGTAATGAGGACTCCATTGAGTGTGGATATTGTCGAGATGACAATATTTGTATTAAAACTTCTAGCATATGTTTTGTCGTATTTTACACGACAGTTGTATAATTAAGTTTTTATTTGTATTTTGTACCATGTATTTGGCGACTCAAGATGGGTGATGTATACCTATTTTGGGGGCGTCACAGTTGGTATCAAAGCTTAGGGATATGATCCCTGGCTGAGATGTGAGACAAGATGTGACTCCCCCAAAATAGGTATACATCACCCATTTTGAGTTGTCAATAACATGGTACAGAAATAACTATAACTTTATTAATATAACACATAAACTGTGAGTTTAAATACAAATATTGTCATCTAGACAATATTCACACCCAAATAAGTCCTCATTACAATTATTGATACATTATTTTACAAAAATGGTGAGGACTACTAAAACGACTTTCTAGAACCTTCATTCCATACCCCGACTAGTACTCGCAACATTCTCGCCGACTGAGAGGAAAAATAGAACAAAAAGAAAAAGGGTGAGCTCAACTAGCCCAGTAAAGAATATTATGACTAAGATAATATAGAACAAATTATCGTTAGTCTTCAACAGGGAAAAATCTGATAAAATACAATAGACAACAAGTTTCAGATCAATATTCGCAGCGGAAATAATAATTCATAGAAGAATTATGTAGAGAATAAAATCTACTATTATCTATGAATTGAAAAGTCCATCATCAATATTTTATCACTATAACATCAATCAATATACATCTTGAATCAAATATTCATCTTTGCACTACAGGCCAAAGATATTCATCAGTCGGTCATGTTCATCTCAACACCTGTACATCTTTGCACTACAAGCCAAAGATATTCATAAGAAAATCAACCATTTTTGCACTACAGGCCAAAGATATTCAATAATATCATCATTTAGGACTGAGGATGATGAAAAATATTTTAAAGAAAATGAATCCAATGAAACAAAAGAACAAATATTAAGGATTCGTACTTTAAACAATCCGAGTTCAAAAAAAATACTTCATAAATAATCATAGTGAAGTAAAATTCAAGAATGATCAAAACATGGATACAATCAAAGCTAGTATCCATAATTGATATTTTGGACAAAATAAAAATTTAATTTTTCTGTGAATAGTGTCGTATACGTGAATAGTGTCGTATACATGAATAGTAACCCCGACACTAAAAGACAAGAATTTCACAAGAAAAATCTTACCAATATTCCGGCATAATGATATTAGAAGAAATAATATAATTTTTAAAAAAATAATATCCCTTACCTTGAAAAGAATAGTACTTCTGGCTGGAATATCAGATATAACGCTGAAGGAACTTGCACCGTATAGCAACACTCAAAATATCAGAATACTCACAAGAATACGCTCGATAATATAGAGAGAGAAAACTTCAATTTCTGGTGTGATTTTCAATTCTAACCTAAACACCCTATTTATAGGAAAATGCTTAGAACACCAAAGCAGAAAATTTAATAAAATATTAATATTTTTAATAAATCTTCACGCCCACCTCTTGAATCTGAATTCATCATGTTTTCAATACATGTGGGGCCCACCAACAATAATAAAAATGTTTTTCTTTAAAAAAATAATTAAAACTTTCAAAAATCAATTATTTCGGAACTTCAGAACTTCAATAATTCATAATAAATAGCCCTTTTAACAGAAAAATTCAAACCTTATGTCTTTTTCATAGGAAATTCCATTATCTACAACTTTACAGAAGAAAGGTTTTCCAAATTCTAAACAGAAATTGACCGAAATCCATAAACGGGCGATTTTACAGGCTATAATCAAATTTTAGTCAAGAAATGGGCCCACAGACATGTTTAACATGTTTTAAACAACTTTTGCAATAAAAATACTCTTCCTCCTCATATATTCATATATCCCACATTCATTGTAAAAATATCACCATTATTATATTATTAAAATATAATAATATATTTAAATGAATTATTTATTAGAAAAGATAAAATATCAATTTTTCAACAATTGTCACTTTAAAATTTTCTCCATCTATATCCACATAAAATGAATATTTTCCTTACCATATAAATCAATAATTAATTATTCACAAATAATATTATAGAATCACAATACTGGCAACCAGGTCGTTCCCAAGAAAGAGGGGGCTTTCCAATAAGGATTCTCCTTACTGGTGCGCAATTAGGTGACCAAACCTCTCTTTAGACAGAACTTTCTAGACATTGACAATAATGTTATCTAATAATATTATTCCAATAATATGAATTATTGATCTGATAATGAAAATACTGTGTAGTGACAATTATTGAAACAACAATAATATAAAATATCAACGTAGCAATTATTGAATCAATAAAATAAAATATTGAAGCAAGAATCATCTTTGTAACAATTATTGAGTAGTGCCTTCTTACGTAAGAATCAATAATTGGTGAAATACCGAGTACTACTGTGTTTTAACCACCGGGTATTTTAACAGTATTAACAGTAACAACTACGCCATTATTTTTGTCGATCTTGTGCCGTTTGTATACGTTGTCGAATCATTTGGATCTTTTCTGTAGTAATACGTACCAACTCGGGTCCCAACAATGTTACTTCATCCACCTCATCCCAACATATTGGAGAGCAACACTTTCTTCCATACAATGCTTCGAATGGAGCTACCCCTATACTTGCCTAATAACTGTTGTTGTAGGAGAATTCCACCAATGGTA
The DNA here is from genome assembly GCA_020205615.1 of Panax quinquefolius. Classification (NCBI taxonomy): domain Eukaryota; kingdom Viridiplantae; phylum Streptophyta; class Magnoliopsida; order Apiales; family Araliaceae; genus Panax; species Panax quinquefolius. The sequence goes on from JAINUW010000338.1 coordinate 283,386, forward strand.
AATACTTATCCCAACTCCCTTTGAAGTCTAGGACACAGAGTCTTAAATGATCTTCAAGAGTTTGAATAGTCCTCTCTGATTGTTCGTCCGTTTGAGGATGGTATCTTAGAACTAAAATCAGAATCCGTGCCCATAGCTTTTTGCAAGCTAACCCAAAATCGTGAAGTGAATCTTAGGTTATGATCCGAAACTATGGATACTGGCATGCCATGCAATCTCACAATCTCATTCACGTACATACGAGTAAGACGTTCAAGGGAATAAGTCTCTCGTATCGGCAAGAAATGAGCAGACTTAGTTAATCTATCAATAATAACCCAAATCGCATCTATGCCTTGAGAAACCGTGGGAAGACCCGTAACGAAATCTATGGTAATGTGTTCCCACTTCCATTTTGGAATTTCAAGTGGTTGCAATGGACCCTTTGGCACTCGAGATAAACTTTACAATCTCTCTCTTCATATTGTTCCACCAAAATATATGTCGAAGTTCACGATACATTTTGGTACTTCTAGGATGGATTGCAAACGGTGTATTATGTGCCTCCGTCATGATCTTGTACTTCAAATCAGAGTCGTTAGGAATACAAAGTTTGGAGTGGACTCGAAGTATTCCTTCTTCATCGATTCACCCTTCCGGAATAGCACCTTCTTGTATTTTCTTCATACGCATCAGCTCCGGGTCGGTGGCTTGAGCAACTTTAACTTTATCGATTAAAGTTGGTTCTATGCGTATACTTGACATCATCACACTCGTTCCTGCATATGATCTTCTACTCAATGCGTCAGCTACCACGTTTGCTTTTCCAGGATGGTATTGAATGGTGTGGTCATAATCTTTCAATAGCTCGAGCTAATGTCATTGCCGTATGTTGAGTTCCTTTTGGGTGAAGAAATATTTGAGGCTTTTATGGTCTGAATATATCTCCACTTTCTCTCCATATAGATAGTGCCTCCAGATCTTTAGCGCGAAAACGACTACTGCCAACTCTAGATCATGAGTAGGATAATTCCTCTCATATTCTTTAAGTTATTGCGAGGCATAGGCTATGACTTTCCCACGTTGCATGAGAACACATCCTAACCCTTTGCCTGAAGCATCGCTGTAGATAGCAAATCCATCTGAACCAGATGGAATTATCAAAACAGGTGCCGAAATGAGTCTCCTCTTAAGCTCTTGAAAACTCTTCTCGCATTCCTTGCTCCATACAAATTTTGTATCTTTCTGAGTCAGCTGAGTTAATGGAGTAGCGATTCGAGAAAATCCTTCCACGAATCTCCGATAATAACCAGCTAAGCCCAGAAAGCTACGTACTTCGGTCACCGTCTTCTGTTGCTCCTAACTTTGTATTGCTTCAATCTTTGCTGGGTCAACAGATAGTCCATGTTTTAACACCACGTGCCCAAGGAATGCTACTTCCTCAAGCCAGAACTCGCATTTCTTCAACTTGGCATATAGCTTGTTTTCACAAAGCCTTTGGAGTACCAGCTTCAAATGGTGCTCATGATCTTCACGGCTTTTGGAATATATAAGGATGTCATCAATAAAGACAACAACGAACTGATCCAAATAATCCTTGAATACTCGGTTCATCATATCCATGAAAGCCGCAGGAGCATTAGTCAATCCAAAAGACATGACTAAGAATTCATAATGCCCGTCATCGAAGTTTTGAAGGCGTCTTTGGAATAACCTCGTTCTAATCTTTAGTCGATGATATCCGTAAGCTAAGATCGATCTTTGAAAAAATTGTGCTCCTTACAACTGGTCAAACAGGTCATCAATACGAGGTAGCGGATACCTATTCTTGATGGTGACATGGTTCAATTCCCGATAGTCAATACAAAGTCGCATACTCGCGTCTTTCTTCTTTACAAATAAAAGCAGAGCATCCCAAGGAGATGTACTAGGCCGAATGAAACCGATGTCCAACAACTCCCGTAGTTGGACCTTTAACTCCCGAAGTTCAATAGGAGCCATTCGATATGGGGTTTTAGAAATGGGCTTGTACCAAGTTCAAGATCAATAAAGAATTCAACTTCACGTTCTGGAGGTAGACCGGGAAGTTCTTCAGGAAATACGTCAGGAAATTTACTAACAACAGGAATATTATTCAAATCTGACGTGTCTTTATTCAAATCCATAACATGGGCTAAGAAAGCTTGACATCCGTTTTTCAATAAATGAATAGATTTATGACTTGATATGACAGTGATTGATTTTAGTGGTTTAGTTGCTTGAATTCGTACAACAGGTTGGTTAGGAATATGAAAACTAATAACCTTACGAAAACAATCAATTTTGGCATGATGAGTAGTTAACCAATCAATCCCTAAAATCACATAAAAAATAAGTATCTTTAAAGAGATAAGGTCAACAGGTAATGTGATGGTGCCAACTTGGATCAAATAAGATTTATAAACAGTGGATGTGATGAAAGTTTCTCCTAATAGAGTCTCCACAGATAAATCAAAGTCTAATTTCTCTAGAGTTAAGTTTAAACGTTGAGCACAAGCAGGAGAGATAAATGAATGGGTAGCACCGGTATCTAGTAAGGTATAAACTTCACAAGAATTTATGATTAGCTTACCCATGATCACCTCGTTTGGGTTCCTCGATTTTGACTACCACGACAAACGCTCTTCCAGAACCGTTGACTTTGACTTTTTACGGGGATGACCTTTTGAGTCACCATCCCCGCTAGACTTGGTTTCGCTACTGTACAATCTCGAGCGATATGTCCTTCCTTTCCACAAATATAACATACCTTGAACTGTTGTGGGCAATTTTGGTGGTCGTTCTCCTCCCTTAGAACCAGTTGTTGCTGGTGCTGACGTCTTTACATGGTCATTGTTGAATCTCCTCTTTTTAAAATCTCCCCCCAACTCGCTTCTTCTATTTTCATGGCCATGAATACCACCAGAGTGGTTACCGCTTTTATCCGTATTTTTCTTTCTCCGCTGATTATCGTTGTTCTGATGATTGTTGTCACTGGTATGATCCTAGTTGTGGTCCCTCGGTTGAACGTACTCGTTATCTCGCTCTAACAATTGAGCCATGTTGACAACATCTAAATAGAGAGAAAATTTATGAGAAATGAGATATTGACGTATGTCGGGTTTCAAACCTCTCAGAAACATCCGCGTCATACGTTCCTCATTCTCCACCAAATGAGGTGCAAACTTGGATAACTCTGCAAACTTTGCCTCGTACTGGGACACCGTCATGTTATTTTGTTCCAATCTATTAAACTACACTTCCTTCATATGACGAATACTTTCAGGAAAGTACTTGTCATTGAACAGTTCCTGAAATGTCTCCCAAGACATGCCGAGAATACTTTGGATGGGTACGCTTCATGATTCCCACCGAAGAATCGCCTCATTACGGAACATAAAGGTGGCGAATGGAACCTTTTGTTCCTTCGTACATCCCAAGACGTTGAATATCTTGGTAATTTGTTTAACCCACATTTCTGCCTTAATCGGATCTGGCTTTCTCCAGAATTCTGGTGGTCCCAACTCTTTGAACTGCTTGGCTGTGACAAACCGTTCGTTGTTATCATTTCCACTTGCATTTTGTGCACGAGTCTCCCTCGTCTGATTTTGCATGAACTACAAAAAGCTTCTAAACATTTTGTCGTTCATCATCTGCTCAATGGTGTTGTTCACAGGAGGAACATTGCCAGCCTGTTGCACGTTCTCCTCGTTGGTGGGTAAAGGTGTCTCCACGGTCTCATTTGCTCCACTGTTAACATTCTCAAATACTGTCATAAAATAAGGGTTAATTAAAGAAATCAAAATATCACATAATATCCCTATATACTAACCAACCAACAAATAAGCTTAGGTATGACACACTAGCGAAGGTTTTACTCGTCTTTCCCCTCCTAGTTTTACTCCCCGATCTCCGCCAGAGATCATATCCCTAAGCTCTGATACGATATGTAACGCCCCCAAAATAGGTATACATCACCCATTTTGAGTTGTCAATAACATGAGACAGAAACAACTACAACTTTATTAATACAACACATACACTGTGAGTTTAAATACAAATATTGTCATCTAGACAATATTCACACCCAAATAAGTCCTCATTACAATTATTGATACATTATTTTACAAAAAATGGTGAGGACTACTAAAATGACTTTCTAGAACCTTCATTCTATACCCCGACTAGTACTCGCTACATTCTCGCCGACTGAGAAGAAAAATGGAACAAAAAGAAAAATGGTGAGCTCAACTATCCTAGTAAAGAATATTATGACTAAGATAATATAGAACAAATTATCGTTAGTCTTCAACAGGGAAAAATCTGATAAAATACAATAGACAACAAGTTTCAGATCAATATTTGCAGCGGAAATAATAATTCATAGAAGAGTTATGTAGAGAATGAAATCTATTATTATCTATGAATTGAAAAGTCCATCATCAATATTTTATCACTGTAACATCAATCAATATACATCTTGAATCAAATATTCATCTTTGCACTACAGGCCAAAGATATTCATCAATCGGTCATGTTCATCTCAACACCTGTACATCTTTGCACTACAAGCCAAAGATATTCATAAGAAAATCAACCATCTTTGCACTACAGGCCAAAGATATTCAATAATATCATCATTTAGGACTGAGGATGATGAAAAATATTTTAAAGAAAATGAATCCAGTGAAACAAAAGAACAAATATTAAGGATTTGTACATTAAACAATCCGAGTTAAACAATGCGTTGAGTAGAAGATCGTATGCATTTATGAGAGCGATGTTGTTAACACAAAAACCCATTTTGTATAACTTACAAATGATGAAGATTGAGTTAAAGACTCTAAGGACCCACGTGGTGATATCAAATATACGAGTAGAATAGACTTTAATTGATAAAGTTAAAGTCGTGCAAGCTACATACTCAGAGTTGATGAATGTGAAGAAGAAGGTTCAAGAGGGCGTTATTCTATAAGCAAGAATCGATGAAGAGAGGAAATCTCAACCCTCGATTTTATTGGCCCATTTGAAATCCTCGATCGAGTAGGAACTATGGCCTATAGACTCGTTTTACCACTAAGTATATCGCGTGTTCATAATGTTTTTTACGTATCGATGTTACATAAATATGTGGACGACCCGAACCACATTATTGAATTGGAACTAGACGAGATAGCAGAAGATTTAATGTATGAGGAGATACATGTTAAAATCTTGGATAAGGATCCTATTCGACACTCAAAGGTTATACCTCAAGAGTTAGAATCTGAAATGAAGTTAAGGTATCCTCATCTCTTCGGCATACCAGGTACGTACGTAAATTTCGAGGGCAAAATTTTATAAGGAGGGGAGATTATGAGACCCCAAATTTTATGAATAAAGATTTAAATTTCTCGAAATATTTTTTTGAATATTATGGTGTGGATTTGATATAATGTTATAGTTGTGGGTAATATTTATAAATTTTGCAAAGTATGTAAGTTGTTATATAATATTTGATTGGACGGGAAATATTCTTTTTGTCAGGGAATATCCGTACGACGACACAATCATTGGTGGACCCCACAACGGAAGTATTGTCGTAATAAGAAAATGACAGAATTATCATTTTATAAAAATAACGGCGGAAGTGTTACCATTAAAACTGTTGAACTATCCGGCAGTAAAAGTACAGTGATACGCGTGGATGCATAGTAGCACACGGTATTGATTATTGATGCTTATGTACGAAGTCACTCAGTTATACTCAATTATTGCTACAGTAATTGCTGCATCATATCTCTCATATTATTGATTCGATTATTATCACAGTATCATCTGCATAATATGATATATTATTAAATCAATAATTGAGACGACAAAGTTATTCATATTATTAAATTATAATATTTACAATGTCTAGAAGTTCTGTCAAGGAGAGGTTTGGTCATCTAATTACGCGCCAATAAGGAGAAATCCTTATCGGAAAGCCCCCTCTTTCCAGGGAACGACCTGGTTGTTAAATATTGTGAATTATAATATTAATGATGAATAAGTTTGTGTTGATTAAAGATGAAATTGATAGTTCCATTGTGTTGGAATTATTAGTGTTAGTGGAAATCGACATCTATTCCGATGATAATTGATGTTTGGGGGTTATATTGATAAATCGGGTAATTAATCGGATAAATGAGCAATTAATTATAACTAATTCACATGCTTATATAACTATTTGTTCACATGTGTGTACTATTGAATCACATTCTTGTACTATTAGCGGAGTTGGTGCAAGATTGATAATACTTGCATGACTAAGTTAAAAAAGGAGGTATAGATGGAGGTACTATACTGTAATTCGTATTTTCACATGATTATAACTATTGATTCACATGATTGAATTATTGATTCACATTGTTTACTATTTGGAGAGGTGGTGCAAGTTTGATAATACTTGAAGGACTAAATTAAAAATGAAAGAAAAGTTGGAGGTATTATACTATAATATTTCGAGCCCCATAACTTGCAATTATCGAAACTATATTTTCCTATAAATAGAAGCTCATTCTTCCTTCATTTCTCACCAATTCACTAAAGCTATAGAGCAATTATTATAGAGAGAAATTATAGAGAGAAAGAAGAAGAGAAGTCTGCTACCTCTCTACTCCAGTATCCAGTTTCTTTCTTAGGTAAGGAGTATTATTTCTTTCGTATTCATGAAGAGAGCTTCTATTATTCCATTCTTTATTATTATGTTGGAATAACCTGTCTATGCGAAGTACCGCATACATGGTGAAATTCTTCTGTTATTCCATTCTTTATTATTATCATTGGAATATCACATCTGCATGCGGATTACGCGTGACTGGTTCCATTCTTTATTATTACATTGGAATAACACATGCATGCGGCCTATTACATACATGGTGAAATTCTTTTGTTATTCCATTCTTTATTATTACTGTTGGAATAACTTTTATACATCTTGATCTATCGCATGCACGGTGAATTCTTTTGTTATTCCATTCTTTATTATTACATTGGAATAACTTTGTATGTGCGATTTTACGCACGACCGGGTTCCATTCTTTATTATTACGTTGGAATATCATGTATGCATGCGGTTTCGCATGACCTAGTTCCATTATTTATTATTACGTTGGAATATCCATGCGTCATGCGGTTTACACATGACTGGTTTCATTCTCGTATTATTCTGTTGGAATATCACATGCGTGCAATTTACGCATGACTGGTTCCATTCTTTATTATTACATTGAGAATAACATTCATGCATGCGATCTATCGCATGCATGGTGAATTCTTATGTTATTCCATTCTTTATTATTCTGTTAGAATAACCTATCTATGTGGATTACTGCATGCATGGTGAATGATCCTTTGTATTCATATGAATAGTATTTTCATTCAAAGGGTTTTTACGCGAGGCGTTTTCGTATTTTTTCGACCTCAAAATTACGAAAAAATTTGAAATGATAATTTGATGAGTTTTTTAGATTGTGTCGAAAAATGACGATTTTTGGATGTATAGATTAAGAGTTATGGATTTTATGGGGAAAGACTATTTTAAAAATAAACCATTATAACTCTTTGTGGTTAACTCCAAAATTGGTAAAAATTTTATTTGGAGTACATGTATAACATGAGTATACCCTGTAAATGTCAGAATTTTTGGACAAAAGTACAATTTATGATAAATGTCTAAATATTCGGCAATTTTGGCCATATGAAAAATAGTAAATGAATTTTAAAAATTCCGAGAAAAATATATGTTCAATATGGGACTATATTCGCTAAATCCCGTGAAAGAAATATTTTTGGGACCTGATTTGGTATTTTCATGAAAATGAACTAGTTATGAGTAAATGAATTAAATATGTTATGTGAAGTAACAAAATTGGAAAATAGAATTTTATGGCTTGTGAATCCTATATAGGGTATATGCAGATTTTTGATGATGGATTTGATTATTGATGATGAAATCTTATGAGTATGGCATTTTTGAATGATTAAATGCATTATTTGGTAAAGTGTAAATATTTGAAATAAATTGTTTATAAGTTTATTAAGTGATTAAAATATTGTTATAATATTAATAATATTAGATGATGAATTTATTAAGTGATTGATAATATTTGGATAAATTTAAAGTCTTTAATATTTATCCTTGTTTTCGTTTGATTAATGCGTATATCATTGTCATCATCCTCATGTTTATATTGTGATGAAAGTCATCTTTGGCTTACGTGCATAGATGAACTTGGTATGATTATGACCAGGGATCATTCGGTATAATCATAACCTGTAATGTTATAAATGATGTGGTAAAAGTCCTCAGTGGCGTGTAGTGCATTGATGGACAATTTTTGGTATGATTATGACCAAGGATTATTCGGTATAGTCATGACCATTGATGATTTAATGAATATCCTTGGCCCGTAGTGCATGGATGATTCGATGATGTGGTTTATTTATTATGCTGAGTCTTAGTGATAAAAATTGATGAAAACATTTTAAAACATAGAAGATAGTAGATATCATGCTCTACTTGACTCTTCTAATGGATTGCTTATTCCGCTGCAGTTAAACTTGATGTCTATTGTATTTTATCAGTTTAACATTGTTGTAGACTAATGATAATTTATTCTGCATTATCTTAGTCATAATATTTCGTATTGGGCTAGTTGAGCTCACCCTTTCTTTCACTGTTCTCTTCAGAAAATGAGAACGTAGCCGGGACTAGTCGGGGAACGGTGTGACGGTCCAGATGATAGTATTAGTAGTCCTCACTATTCTATTAAATAGTGTGACAATAAATGTAATGAGGACTCCATTGAGTGTGGATATTGTCTAGATGACAATATTTGTATTAAAACTCATAGCATATATTTTGTCGTATTTTACACGACAGTTGTATAATTAAGTTTTTATTTGTATTTTGTACCATGTATTTGGCGACTCAAGATAGGTGATGTATACCTGTTTTGGGGGCGTCACAAATCAATGGTTTGTCAGTGCACTACGGCCAAAGACATTCAACTGTTAACTAATGGTTATGATCCTGCCAATCACATCATCGAATTATCCATGCACTATGGGCCAAGGAAATTCATTATTATCACCAGTGGTTATGATCATGTCTTACACCTGTCCATCTTTGCACGTAAGCCAAAGATATACAACTATAAAACCAATAATCAACAATTCATCTATGCATGTAAGCAAAAGATATACAACTATAAAACCAAAAATCAACAGTCCATCTATGCACGTAAGCCAAAGATGACTTTCATCACAATATAAGCATGAGGATGATGACAATGATATAAGTATTAATCAAACGAAATCAAGGATAAATATTAAAGACTTTAAATTTATCCAGGGTTTAAAAATATCCAAATTGTCAACATGATACTGCTTTGTGGAGTAAAATTCAAGAATAATATTCATGTACCAAAAATAATTTGGACAGAAAAGAAATATATTTTTCGGGTAAATAGTACCCTGTGAATAGTAACTCGTGAATAGTAACTCATGAATAGTAACTCATGAATAGTAACTCATAAATAGTACTATGTATTCGTACATAGTATCGTATACATAAATAATGTCATATACACAAATAGTGTCATATACATGAATAGTGTCGTATACGTGAATAGTGTCGTATACGTGAATAGTAACCCTGGCACGAAAAGATAAAGTTTCACAATAAAATCCACATCAATATTTATAACACCTTAATCCAAATATTATAAATCACTTAATAATCTCATAATCTAATATTATTAATATTACCACAATATTTTAATCATTTCTTAAATTTATAAACAATTTATTTTAATTATTTATACTTTACTAATTAATGCATTTAATCATCCTAAAATGCCAAACTCATAAGATTTCATCACCAATAACCAAAACTCTCATAAAAAATATGCATATACCTTATATAGGATTTCCAAGCCATAAACTCCTACTTTTCAATTTCTTTTACTTCACATAACATATTTAATTTATTTACTCATAACTAGTTCATTTTCATGAAAAATACCAAATCAGTCTCAAAAATATTTTTTTTCTCGGATTTAGCAGAATATAGTCTCATATAGAACATATATTTTTCTCAGAATTTTTAAAATTCATTTACTATTTTTCATATGGCCAAAACTTCCGAATATTTAGATATTTATCATAAACTGTACTTTTGTCCAAAAATTCTGAAATTTATAGGGTATACTGCTGTTATATATATGTACTCCCAATAAAAATTTTACCAATCTTGGAGTTAACCACAAGGAGTTATAAGGGTTTACTTTTAAAATAGTCTTTTCCCATAAAATTCATAACTCCTAATCTATACATCCAAAAATCGTCATTTTCGGACACAATCTAAAAAACTCATCAAATCATCATTTCAAATTTTTTTAGAGTTTTTAAGGGTTGGAAAAATTACAAAACTGCCCCTGACAGAAACCCCTTACTTACAACGGTTGAACGAAAATAATATTCCTTACGAATATTGAACGAAAATAATATTCCTTACGAATATTAAACGAATATAATGAATATTGAACGATAATAATACTCATACAAATACGAAAAATAATATCTCTTCAGAATGTAAAAATAATAACCCTTACCTCAGAAGAAGACTGTATATTGGAGTAGTGAAGTAGCAGACTACTCTTCTTCTTTCTCTCTATAACTTCTCTCTCTATAATTGCTCTTGTGAGACTTAGTGAATTGGTGAGAAATGACGGAAGAATGAGCTTCTATTTATAGGAAAATATAGTTTCAATAATTGTACATTTTGGGGCTCGAAATATTACAATATAATATCATCCTCTTTTTCTTCATTTTTAATTTAGTAATATAATATCATCCTCTTTTTCTTCATTTTTAATTTAGTCCTGCAAGTATTATCAAACTTGCACAACCTCCCCTAATAATAAATCATGTGAATCAATAGTAAATCATGTGACTCAATAGTTCTGAACATGTAAAAAAAAATTTATTATAGTATAGTACTTTCAACTATACCTCCATTTTTAATTTAGTCATGCAAGTATTATCAATCTTGCACTAACTCCCCTAATAGTACAAGAATGTGAATCAATAGTACACACATGTGAACAACTAGTTATAATCATGTGAATTAATAGCAATTAATTGCTCATTTATTCGGTTAATTACCCGATTGGTCAATATAACCTCCAAACATCAATTATTATCAAAATAGATGTCAATTTCCACTAACACTAATAATCCCCACACAATGGAACTATCAATTTCATCTTTAATCAACACGAACTTATTCATCATTAATATTATAACTCACAATATTTAACAATGTGAATTCGTTCAGGAAAGAGGGGCTTTAGATAAGGATTTCTCCCTATTGGCTCGCAATTAGATTATCTAACCTCTCCTTGACAGAACTTTTAGACATCGTCAATATTGCAAATAATAATATGAATAACTTTGTTGTCTCAATTATATATTGATTTAATAATATATCATATTATACAGATGATACTGTGACAATAATCGAATCAATAATATGAGAGATATGATGCTGCAATTACTATAGCAATAATTGAGTATAACTGAGTGACTTCTCACGTAAGCATCAACAACCAATCTGGAAGTGTGCTACTATGCAACAATGCGCAGACATCGCACTTTTTTACTACCAATGTATTTTATGACAACTTGATTACTTTTAAAAAATTTCACATATCACCCTTAACTTTAAACTTTTATCAATTTAACTATTTACCAAAATAGAAAAATTGAATACTTTTATTTCATAAAATTTGGGATCTCACAGACGGACCGAATCGTCATTCAGTCCGCCACTAAAGGAGGTGAGCAAGGTGTGTTAGATAAATGGTGAACTTAAGATAAGATATATATATATATATATATATATATATATATATATATATATATATATATATATATATATATTAGGATGATGTATTCTTATTTAATATAGAATTAATAAAATACCAACGTTTATTAGACTTGTTATGGTATCAGAGCTACTATGTCTGACGGTTTATGATCTATTTTTTCATCTTCTGATGCACATCTTCTCCCTACCAATCTAGATTAAAAAAGAATATACCATTCAATTAATAAGAAGCATCGAGAAGGGAAGGAATTTTATATTAAACGCGTAGATTCAACGAACCCAGCCGTAAGCAACAGGAAATGGTCTATATATATAAATAAGAAGAATTGGGAAGGGAAGGAATTTGGACGGTGGAGATGGAAGGATCTGTATGCTTTTTTAAGAAAGTTTTAAATATAGGTAAAGTAGAAAAAAAAATAATTACTCTATATTGATAAATTCAAAACATCAAATATATCAAAATAAAAATTATTTTTTAAAATAACATCTTTTAAGAACAGAGGGAATATCATATTAGTGTCGCTGTTTGCTGTTGTACAAACATACATCCTCCCCATGAACAAAAGTTCTCCCTCATCAAACTTGAAAAGAACTTTTGCGACTATTTAATGATGATCTCCACCCATCCATCTCACTCACAAATACACACATAATTATAAACTAATTAATCAGTAATCAATAGGTCCATAGTCTTTGCAACCCTATATCAACAGTCTTATTTATGAATAAAAATAAAGAGTAGAAGTCTAGGCAGTCCATTATTGTTTTTAGACTAGACATTAAGTTGCACTATGTTCCAAAAGAATAAATTTTTTAAATAATATTTGAATTGATTTTTATTTTTGCGGGTCCGATAATAAAATAGTCAGTGATTTTACTAGTATTTTGAGTCACTTTTGAGTCCATGATATAGTGCCTTACTTGAGTTTTCTAGTTAGTATATAAATATTGTTTGGGGTGTAAATTATATATTGTAAAATGCGGTAGACACGTATATAAATATATTAGACAAATAAAACTAACTAAATTGATAAATCATGAGTATATCTTATATCATTTATCTTTTCTATTCTTCTTCTAATTTTTATGTGATTGTCTATTATTCAATCTTAAATTCTAACGAATTTAAATATGTTGTAATACTAAAATTACGCCAAGTTAAATTTGATCTTCTTCTCGCTAGCTTAGGTCCTCTTAGCCTCTAGTCCAAGATAATGGTTAAATACCCTCATGCACTTGCAGACCCAAAAATTATCATCTTCGGGGTAATTATTTTTAAAATAAGACGTATTTTAAATAAAAAGATCAAAATAACTTTTTACCTATATAAATTTTTTAAAGAAATTGTATGGTAAAATTTTGGTTATAATAACTTTGAATACACAAAGTGTTGACCTTTAATAACTTTTTTGAAAAATATATATCTGAAAAACTGTTAATATCTAATGAATTATTTGGAACATGTTACGAAATGAATGCATTTTATTGCTAATAAAATGACACAACGTTCTTAAGTTTTTCATTATAATTACATTATCGTATCACTTTAAAATTAAAAATTCAATAATTTAAAATAAACATGAAATAAAAATATATCCTTAAAATTTACAAATAAAATTATTTTCATTGAACGAAGGAAGTGATATTTACAATTTTATTGTCTAAGATTAAATTAATTCACATTATTTTTCAAATTATGATATATGAATTTATATATATTTCCTTAAATGCAAAATAATATTAAAATATTTTGACCATGTCACAATCTAATTTGAAATAAAAGGCATTGTTGAAGTTGAATTATTATATCATACCTAGTCTATTATAAGAAAATGTCATATTTCATAAAAAAATTCTACTAACAATAATATAAAATAACAATTTCAATTTTAAAATTGTTCATTGTCGTTTTTTCTATCAAGTCATTATTACTAAACTAACAATTTATAATTTTTAACAAATAACCAAAATTAACAAATTTATTAATTTTAAAATAAACATAAAAAATACCTCTGTAATATTTACAAATATAATAAATGAGATTTTTTATAGGAGAGAAGAAGTATAAAATGATATTAAAATATTTATTATCTCCATTTATACAATTGGTTCTATTGGAACCCTTAACGATACCCATTTTTTAACCCTTCCTCCTTTTTCTCACTCCTCACATGCTATAATAGCTCTCTTTCTTTTTGGAATTTTTATTTTAAAAGGACTGAGGTAGAGAGAGCAAGTGAGGAAATATATATATATATATATATATATATATATATATATATTGTTTTCTCTTCTTTATTTGATCTCCTCTTTCTCTTTCTCCTTCTCCTTTGTTCATCTTCTCCCTTTCTCAAATATTTAGAAGTCTTTAAAAGTCTTTAGAGATGAGGTCAGACTTTGGATATGAGTATCTCTTCTTCTAAATTATGTCAAACTCTATAATTTGATAAAAATTAAAAAAATCTATGATTTTTTGAATACCAAAATACTTTTATAGATTTTATAAAAGTCTCAATTCAATAACACCTAACTTTTAAAGACATTACAAAAGTTGTAATTGAATACCAGTAAATTTTTATAAACTCTTTAAATGTCTTAACTGAATACAACCAAACTTTTAAAGTTAGTTAAAGTCTTTAAAAGTCTTTAAAAATCTTAATTGAATACACCCTCCTAAGTGATTATATATACAATTAGATTGCTATTGGGTTTGGGCCCAAGGGGCACCTTATGTAAGACTGCAACTTTTTATGAATAAAGATTTAATTTTTTTTAATTCTTTTGACACCCCCAAATCCAGGTACTTCATTCCCACAGGATTTGGTGTTCACTTATCAAAAACTATTACATCTAACTACCCAAAATTAAAGGATAAAGACATAATTTAAATAACTTCAACAATAATCTTCCCCATTAAAGGGTTACATCATAATCTCAAAATAAATCCCAGGTAATCTAACCTTAAAATTATTACATAAGTTCGCGGAATACATCACATATTAAAACAAGTCTTTAACATAATTCATTAACATAAAATTTTCATAAGTCTTCAACATTTAGATATCTTGCCCTTTCCTTTGCTAGTAGACGGCTCATCGACTTTCTCAACCTTAGCTGCAGTGTTAAATGCAAGAGTGAGCAAACAATTGCTCACTGATATAGGAAGTAGCAATAATAACAACATAAGAATGAACAACGAATGCTAGCAATAATGAACTTGTTCTGTGAATTAAGAATAGAAAAAAAGTTCGAAATCAATGTCTGAGGGTCTTAAGACCACGAACTATGTCTCTGGTATTTAGGTATTATTACCTTAACCTTAACAGTCATTAGACTGTACAGACCCTTCTTAGCGTACTTAGGGGGATCAATACTTTGTACCATGTATTGTGCACAAACATCTAAACGTTCCATGTATAAAAATCCCCTATATTAGGGTTGTTCATCTCAGTTTGAATTTAGAATTTCCGCACTAAAGAAAGTTTAGTTTGGAACTAGCTTATCAGTGTCTCTAGAATCTTAGAACACTATTCAACTTCCATCAATAAAGGTTTAATACGAGAATGTATAACTGAACAAGGCTATTAAAGTCAAAGATTGGATATTAACAATATATATAACTGAATAACATAATTTACATGCAAAGTGCTATATTCAAAGGAGTTTAGAACAATCTTCTTTGAATCAATGTATTAGAACAATATATGCTTCAAATGATAATAAGGAAAATAAAGCTCGCTCGATGTAATGAATTAGGTTACAAGAGCTTGCACAAACATGCTCAAGATAGATTAGGCTTGCTCAATTTTAAAACTTGAACAATAATAATATAGGAATGGAAACTTGCATTCAATATGGAAAGAATGAAGTTAGAAAGCTTGCTCAATTTTAAAGAGAGAAGGTTTAGAAACTTGCCTTGATTGTAAGCTATACAAACGTAAAATAATCTCCAATTACCTTACACATATCATTGAAGTCGCAACAACAATTAATTGTATGAATATTAGCTTTATGGGTTTAACCCATCATTTAGGTCATAACCTTAACTTAGCATCTAACCATGTTAGGTTAACATACTTAATGAATCTGACATCACATTACGAGCTAACATAACTTACTCGTTCATTTCTAACTTTTGAAAACATCACATTTGGTTTCATTTTATAACTTATTTAAATAATTATTTCAAATCTTTACACTTTGCATTACAACACATTACAATATGTTATTGTAATCCACTTAATGTTTTAGTATCTTTTACATGCATGTTAAACTAACCCAAGTCCAGATTCGCATGACTGCAATTAAAGTGAGACTTCACTGTCATGATTGGCTACTTTCATGTGCACATGAAAGTATTACAACTGGGCTATCAGCAGACCGTCTGACGCCGAAGCGCCAGCGCTAAATCTTTGTACGCCACGTAGCGATAATCATACATTTGACAATAGCCCACATGCACTAGACTCGATTTTATTTAAACGCGAGCTAATACTCTGTTATAAGCCAAAAATCCCAATTTTACAGAAAATCTCCCAACTTCAACATCTAACACTTTGACAAACTATAGTTATACATGCTAAACACCATTCTATATACAAAACATTACATATACACCATTTTGAGGAATCTAAACCATAGTTTTTCCAAATTTTTTCTATTTTACACTTTTAACGAATTTGATCGCCACGAACTCGTTTCTTAATCAATTGACATGATTTAAACTTCGTTGTTTTCGTTTCTTAACATACAAACATATTCTAACAACAAATTTCAAATTACAACACATATAAATCATAAATTTTCATACTTTCTAAAGCCATAATATATGAACATAACACTGTAATTTCAATTTCTTTCCTCAAACCCAATTTCACGTGTATGGCAATCAACAATTACGTGTATATATATATATATATATATATATATATATATATATATATTGATAATAACAGATTTTACAAAAACAATACATATGAATTCATTTTCAACAATAATCCCACATACTTCCAACAACAATACCAAAACTTAATAGTTAAAATTAAAGTAGGTTATACCTTGATTAGAAAGAACAATTAGCAACCCTTCTCTTTCTCTTGACAATCTCAGAACAACTCCTTTCTTTTCCAAATTCTTTGTGATTCTCTCTTCCAAGCTCTCTCTCAACACTATGTGTTATCTAGCCAAGCCTTAGAAAAGAGATAGAATGCGTATAATAAACCCACATACTCTTCCATTAAAAAAATAACAAAAGGCGTCAGTTGAATAATGCCAAAGGCCATAAGGCCTTGTTTGGCTAACCAAAAACTCTCTCAAATTAAATTATTATTATATTATTATATTATATAGTTTCCAATTGTCACACTTTAGATAATTTAAATAACTTAGTTTAATTGATTTTAATAACTTATAACGGTACTTAAAATAATTTCTCTTATAGTTACCATTATAAATAATAATTAATTTTATATCTAATTTAATTAATAAACTAGACACAACACTTTATTTAATTTATTTATTTCCATTAAATTAAATAATTTTTTTTTTTAATTATTTTCTTAAATATTAGGCAATTGATTTAATTTAATTATTTCCTTAAATTAAATCCTTGAGATAAAATTATCAACACTCAATTTAATCATTAATAATCAATTTTGTTACTAAATTAATTCACCACAATTCATCAATTATTTAATTTCCTCAATACATAAATAATTTAAAATATTTATTTAATTCCATAAATATTTAAATTAAATTACAAATTTCTCGATCGTTACAATTCTTATTTTAAATAATAAGGTGTGATTTGATATAATGCTATAGTTATGGGTGATATGTGCAAAATTTTGCAAAGTAAGCAAGTTGTCATAAAATATTCGTATGGTCGAGGAATGTTCTTTTTGTCGGAGAATATTCTTACGACGGCACAATCATTGGTGTACCCCATAATGGAATGACTGTAGGATGTAGTAAGAGACAGAAATAACTTTTTTTATAAAAATAACGACAAAACTTTTACCGTTAACTGTTAAAATACCGGTGATAAAAGAACAGTAATACGCGTGGTTGCACAGTAGCACACAGTATTGTACAGTATCTCTGATTATTGATGTTTACTTAAGAAGTCACTCAGTTCATTTAATAATGGCCACAATAGTTGCTTCATATTATCTCATATTATTGATTCAATTATTGTCACAGTTTCATCTGGACAATATTTTATATTATTAAATCAATAATTAAGACGACACAGTTATTCATATTATTATTTGTATTATTAACAATATCTAGAAAGTTTTGTCGAGTAAAGGGGTTAGGTTATTTAATTGCACACCAATAAGGAGAAGTCCTTATCGGAAAGCCCCCTCGTTCCATGGAATGATCTGGTTGTCAATATTGTGAGTTATAATATTAATGATGAATAATTGTTGAAAGATTAAAAATGTGTTTATAGAAGATAAGTGATTTGTGGTAAATATTTATTCAATTTTTGATATAAATAGAGGGGTTTTCATGAAGTATTTGTTATAAATTTGACTTATTACATGGACCCCCACTTACTCATTTTTCAAAATCAGCCTAATTGCGCCCGTGATTTTCCTTTACTATGCGTCTATGATTGTTTTTAAATAGTACCCTGTCATTCTCCTATAAATAAGATTCTTAGTTAAAAAATAAAAATCACACCAGAATCAGAGAATTCTTCTTCTATAATATTGTGCGTATTTCTTTTGAGCATAAGGATACTTTGAGTGTAGCAAATAGTGCACGTTTTCTTCAAGAATATCTCCGTTATACCAGTCGGAATTACTCTCCTACTAAGGTAAGGGATATTATTTTCGTTCAATATTCGTAAGAAATATTATTTTCTTCCATACTCTATAGTATGTAAGTAATATTATTTCGTTTTATATTCCTAAATCTACACTTATTTTGATAAGTATTGCTTCTATACTCTCTGAAATTAGTAGAATATCCTTGAATTTTGCGCTTCATCTAGTATCTTTTCACTGAAATATTTTTCTGAACTTTCTTAATAAATTTTAATCTTTTCATGTCGGGTTACTATTCACCTTGAATTTATTCTGCATTATCTTAGTTGTAATACCCGTGAAGTTTAAATAAATTATATTAATATTGAGAATAAAGATTATTTGAATATTTATTTGAATATAAGTATATATAGTGTTGGCATGAGTTGTGGTAATTAATTAAATTGAATAAACATATGATAAGTGAGTAATGTAGTAGAAATGATGAGAAACATAGTTTAAGCTTATGAAATTATGCCTAGTATGTCAAAGTTGTGAATTGAGAAAGCTACCAATTAAAGTAACGATGAAATGGATGAAATTAATTAGTACTATTATTAAATAAATATTTACATAATGTGATTAACTAATATCTATTATTATTCATTAATGATCGTGAACAATAGCATGTAGGTGTAATCATATATTAGAAAGTTTCTTCATTTAATATAAAGTAAGGTGTGACATTGGAATGTGAATAATTATTATATAAAACTATATGATAAGAGTAAGCTCTAAATTATGTGATTTGCTAAGTTGTATGGAAAAGTCATATGTGACATCATGATGTGTGGTGGAGCAATTAAATCTGTATTTTAAACATATTAGAAGAATTAAATTTGAATAAATAAATATTTACTATTAAATGTTTATTTTAATATTTATGTAGAATTTGGATAATAAATGTTATGAAAAATAATATTGGTACTCAACTAAATTATATTTTAGTCTAATGTAAATATTATTTGAAGTAAACCAATGTAAACAGATTATATAATTCTATGTGTTTAATGTATGAGTGGGTGTACATGTATGCACATTTGTGGGCAAATATCAAATAAACCTAAGTATGCTAGAAGTAGTCTTGCAATGCTGAGTATTATGAGGGAGTGTCCTAAACTGTGTGTCTTCCCTTTTTCTTCATCACGTAATAGGCCATTGGCCTAGTCCCTCATTAAAAAATCTCTGAGATAGCAAATAATGAAGGGGGAGTGGTCTCAATAGTGCTACTCCACCAAATCCCTTATAACCATCATCTTCTTCTTCATTCCATTGGTTTAATTCATTGAGTAAAGCCCAATTTTGGTCACAAGTTTCCCTATAAATGGAGCCATTCTCATTCACAAACTTTTTGCTAAATTCTCTGTTAAAATTCAAAGTTGTGTGAGTGTGGTTGGATTGAGCATACACAATCTGCAGATTGAAGCTAGAGTTAGCATTTCAACTTCATAGAAGGTAATGTCAATTTATTTGCTCTTACATTCAAGTTACAAGTTCTTAGGAAAATGCTAAAATACTTGTTTTGAGTCAAAAAATTTATTGTTAAAGCTTGATATAATCTATAAACTGATGCTAGACATTGTTAATATGATTGAATACAAAATCAACGAAAGTTACACGAAGTAATTTGGTCAAGTAATGAATCTGTAATGAAGAGAATCGCTAAATATGTTAAACTTTGGAAAAATGACATAAATTTTGAATATGATTCTTGAATGTGATTGTTTATGTGATTGGAGTTGTTAGAATCATGCTAGGGATATTTAGTAGTAAGTTTATATCAATTAGATGACTTAAAGTTACTGTTTGGTTGGGATGTTGGCTTATTGGTTCATAGCAGGGGAGTGGAATTTCAAACTGCAATAGCCAACTCTGGTTGGTGCCGCCCGGCAGGCACCCCGTGTAAGATCCCAACTTTTATGAATAAAGATTGAATTTTCTCTAAATATTATTTTGAATAATAAGGTGTGGATTTGATATAATGTTATAATTGTGGGTATTATTTACAAATTTTGCACAGTAAGCAAGTTGTCGTAAAATATTCGATTGGTCGGGGAATATTTATTTTATCAGGGAATATTCGTACAACGGCACAATCATTGGTGGACCCCACAACGGAATGACTGTCGGAGTTAGATAACGATAGAAATATCTTTTTATAAAAATAACGGGGAAAGTTTTACCGTTAACTATTGAAATACTCGGTGATAAAAGTACAGTAATACGTGTGGTTTCATAGTAGCATACGGTATTGTATAATATCTTTGATTATTGATGCTTATGTGAGAATTCACTCAGTTTATTTCAATTATTGCCACAGTAATTACTGCATAATATCTCACGTTATTGATTCAATTATTGTCACAATATTTTATATTATTAAATCAATAATTGAGACGATAAAATTATTCATATTATTATTTGCATTATTGACAATATCTAGAAAGCTCTATAGAGAAAAGGGGTTTGGTCACCTAATTGCGCATCAATAAAGAGAAATCCTTATCAAAAAGCTCCATCTTTCTTGGGAATGATCTGGTTATTAATATTGTGAGTTATAAATGATGAATAAATATTATTAAAAATATGTTTTGTGAAGCCAAGTAAATTAAGATAAATAGAGGGGTATTTTATGAAATATTTGTTGTAAATTTTGATTATTATATAGACCCCCACGTACCCATTTTTCAAAATTATCGGTAGAAAGTTATCTCACTTATATATATATATAAGTTTTGTTTTTTATATAAAATAGAATATATTATATTTTATTATTTGCATAGTACTACATAGTATTGCATAGTATTGCATAGTGTTGTATAGTACAACATAGTAAAATCATATTTTTAAAAAAAAGTGTCAGCCGATGCCCGTGAACTTTTCTCCTGTGCAGTCCATGATTTTCTAATTCAAATAGTATCCTTCCATTCTCCTATAAATAGGATGCTTAGTTTAGAAATGAAAATCAGACCAGAATTAGAGAATTATTCTTCTATAATATTGAGTGTATTTCTTTTGAGTTTAAAGAAGTTTTGAGCATAGAAAACAATATCAGTTTTCTTCAAGAATATCCCCGCTATACTAATCGGAAGTACTCTCGTTTGAAGGTAAGGGATATTATTTTTGTTCAATATTCGTAAGAAATAATATTTTCTTCCATACTCTGTAGTATATAAGTAATATTATTTTATTTCAGACTCCGAATTCTACACTCATTTTGTTAAGTATTGCTTCTATACTCCTTGAAATTAGTAGAATATCCTTGAAATTTGCGCTTCATCGAGTATCTTTTCACGGAAATATTATTCTAAATATTCTTGATAATTTTTAATCTTTTCATGTCGGGATACTATTCATGGGGTGCTATTCCTGAAGAACTATTCACGGGGTACTATTCACTTGAGTACTATTCACCTGGAATACTATTCATGACAAAAATTGATATCTTTTCTGTCCAAATTATTTTTGATACAATATTATTCTTGAATTTTACTTCACAAAATAGTATCATGTTGACAATTCGGACATTATTGAATTCTGGATAAATTGAATTATAAATCTTTAAAATTTATCCTTGCTCTCATTTAATTGAATTCTTATATCATTATCATCATCCTCATGCTTATATTGAGATGAAAGTCATCTTTGGCCCGTAGTGCATAGATGGACTGTTGATTGGTATGATTATGACCAAAGATTATTCGGTATAATCATGACCTGTAGTGTTACAAATGATGTGATAAAAGTCCTTATTGGCCCATAGTGCATTGATTGACAGTTGTTCGTATGATCATGACCATTGGTGATAACACGAATATCCTTGGCCCATAGTGCATTGATGATTCGTGGATGTGATACTAAGGAATATCCCTGGCCCGTAGTGGATGGATAATTCAGTGATGTGGATTATTTATTGAGCTGAGTCTTAGCGATAAAATCGATGATAAACTTTTTAAATCATAGAAGATAGTAGATATCATGCTCTACTTGACTCTTCTAATGGATTGCTTGTTTCGCTGCAGTTAAACTTATTATTTATTGTATTCTACCAGTTTAACACCGTTGAAGGCTAACGATAATTTATTCTGCATTATCTTAGTCATAATATGTCTTATTGGGCTAGTTGAGCTCACCCTTTACTTTTATTATTCTCTTCAGGAAATGAGAACGTATCCATTACTAGTCGGGGAATGGAGTGACGGTCCAGATTCTTGCTTTAGTTGTCCTCACTATTCTGTGAAATAGTGTAATAATAATTATAATGAGGACTCCACTTGAGTTTGGATATTATCTAGAAGACAATATTCGTGTTAAAAATCTCAGCTTATGTTACACGACAATTATATAAATTAAGTTTGTATTTAAGTTATGTACCATGTATTTGTCGACTCAGGATGGGTTGTGTATACTTATTTTGTGGGCATTGCATTTATTCTACTCATGATCTAGAGTTAGCAGCAGTCGTTTTCGCACTAAAGATCTAGAGACACTACCTGTATGGGGAGAAAGTGGAGATCTATACAGATCATAAAAGCCTCAAATATTTCTTCACCCTAAAGTAACTTAACATGCGGCAACGACGTTGGCTCGAGCTGTTGAAAGATTATGACCATACCATTCAATACCATCCCGAAAAAGGGAACGTGGTAGTTGATGCGTTAAGTAGAAGATTATATGTGAGTACGAGTGCGATATTGTAAAAACAAAGTCCCATTTTGCATGACTTACAAAGAATGGAAATAGAGTTAAAAACTCTAGGGAACCACGTGATGATGTCAAATATACAAGTAGAACCGACTTTAATCGATAAAGTTAAAGTTGCTCAAGTCACAGACCTGGAGTTGATGAGTATGAAGAAGAAAGTACGAGAAGGTGCTATTCCAGAAGCAAGAATCGATGAACAAAGAATAATTTAAGTCAACTCCAGACTTTGTGTTCCTAATGACTCTGATTTGAAGTACAAAATCATGATGGAGGCACACAACACACCATTTGCAATCCATCCTGAAAGTACTAAAATGTATCGTGATCTTCGACATACATTTTGGTGGAGCAATATGAAGAGAGAGATCGCATAGTTTATCTCAAGGTGTTTAACCTATTAACGTGTCAAGGTTGAGCATCAAGTACCAAAAGGTTCATTGTAACCACTTGAAATTCTAGAATGTAAGTGGTAGCACATCACCATGGATTTTGTTACCGGTCTTCCCAAGGTTTCTCAAGGCATAGATGCAATTTGGGTAATTGTCGATAGATTAACCAAGTCTGCTCATTTCTTGCCTATACGAGAAACATATTCACTTGATTGCCTTGCTTATATATATATAAATGATATTGTGAGATTGCATGGTATGCCAGAATCCATAGTTTCTGATCGAGACCCAAGATTCACTTCACAATTTTGGGTCAACTTGAAGAAAGTTATGGGCACTAATCTACGATTCAGTTATGCATATCATCATCAGACGAACGGGCAATTGGAGAGGACCATTCAAACTCTTGAAGATCTATTAAAACTCTGTGTCTTAGACTTCAAAGGAAGTTGGGACAAGTACTTGACATTGGTGGAATTCTTCTACAATAACAGTTATCAAGTAAGTATAGGCATAACTCCATTCGAGGCATTGTATGAACAAAAGTGTCATTCTCCAGTATGCTGGGACGAGGTGGGTGAAGCAACATTGTTGGGACCAGAAATTACATATGACTACGGAAAAGATTCAAATGATCCGACAACGTATACTAATAGACACGTAATTTATACATTTTATTATCCCTAATTTTGTCCTTTTAATTATATTAGTTTATTAAATTAATAAGTTTTATTTTATTTTGTAGGATTTAATATTTGTTGCAATAATGTTAAAATCTTGGTGATCAAGTGATATTTAATGCTCTTATTCATATAAGGAATATCCAAGAAGAATCCTGTAAGGAGAAGGAAAGAGGTTGAACAATCTTGGTGTGCAAGTTAAATCCAACAAGAGAAAGGAAAGTATATCTAGAAGATCTCTTTGAGAATTTGATTGGGAACAAAAGTGTTCAAGTTCAATGAATCTAAATTAGGGTTCAAAGTTATTTTTCCTGTAAATAGGCCTCTTGTTTTAGAGAGAAATACATTACTTGTTATTTTCTTTTTCTTAGTTTTTCACTAGTGTAGAAGGGAGTAAGATATTTAGAGTTTGTCTTTTCTCTTATTCCAATCACGTGTGGTACTACTGTCAGGGAGTATTTGTAACTTTCTTTTATTGATATAATATAAATTCTCTTTTTAATTATTATTCTTATTTCATGCGAATAGTAGTACTAATATTATTTGTTTTTGTTTTTAATTCCATGGCTAGCTAAATTTCTAATACCTAGGATTATGATGAAACTAAGTATTTTATAATAATATTTTCTTTCCGTTCCAAAATTAATGCCTAATTATTTTCGCCTTCATATTTTCCTCAGCATAAATTGCATATGATTTTTATATTGATAGTGAGGTTTTGATAAGTTATAGTTAATTTGTGATTTTTCATAACTTATGATTGCCCATATTAATTATATGAATCATTATTTGTGAAGGGAAGGGAAAATAATTTGGGAATTGATTTAGGAAATAAGAATTTATTTCTTATGTTAATATTTGGTGGATTCTGATTCCTAGGTATCTTTTCTCATTAATAGTTTTCGTCATTAATTAATAGTTTGCATAATTTAGTTAATAAATTTTCTCCACCATTTTTGTTTCTAATTTGCCTAAAATATTAATTAAGGATATATTAAAGAATTGATCTAGTCTCTGTGGGTTCGACCTGTATTTGCCAGTTCTTTAATTTTGACGCTGTACACTTGCAGTTACATATTTTTAACACATCAAGTTTTTGGCGCAGTTGTCGGGTGTTAGATTTATAAAATTCATGTGCGCAATCAAATTGCAAAAAAATGCGGAAGCGTGGTAAAATCAGAGTTTAAAAAATTTACAAACCATATACCCGGATCACCCTTTATGCATAATTATTAATTAAACGAAAAGATAAAGAATAAAATCATACCCTTGAAGATCGAGCTTCCTCAGGTACAAGTTCACCTCCAAATCCTTTCGCGTTCAATCTTGAATCCACCGGGGTTTGGTTCCTTCCTTTGATCAACGTTAGCCACCCAAATGTTTGGCCTCTAGAGGTGATCCACCAAGGAAGAATAAAATTCAAGAAGATGGGTTGGTTGGCTAAACCCTAGTTTTTCTATCTCTATAGAAAAGGCGTACTCTCCCAACAATTGGAATTATTACGTATGTTGAAAAATCAACAACCCATACACACCCATAATAAGACTCCTCTTGTTTATAGATGTGGGCAACCCACCTTAACAATTAAGGAATTGGGTTTTATTTAATTAATTAAATTCTTTTAATTAATTAAGCTCCCTAATCTTATTAGGGATAATTAATTAAACTCTTTTAATTAATTTAACCTCCTAATCTTATTAGGAATAAATGAGAGTACTTATATTAAATTAATTCCTAAACTCTTTTAGAAATTAAAATAATAATAATTGTAATAATATTAATAAGACTCCTCTTATTAATTTATATTTAATATTTCTAAAATATTAAATAATAAATATTAAGCTATTTAATTTATTCTATCACCATAGATTAAATTAAATATACTTAACATATTATTACGATTATGCCATTAACTTCTTAAATAATTATTTTTCCTTTTATGGTGTGACCCTTTAGGTTCTCCATATTAAACCGGTTGTGAATAAATCAATTAGAACAATTCTAATTTTATTTAAATAAATAAATTAAACAATTAATTTATTTAAATAATATTTATTCTACAATAGGGATAAGCCTCCCTAGCGATCAACGACTTTCCAGATAATATAGATTTCAATATTAATCATTAAAGAACCTTTGAGTAAATAGTTACCGTACAATTCAATCCTTCCACCATACAATGTCCCAATTAAATATAAGACATGGAATTACTGTCAAGTCTTATTTTATTTAATTATATGTATTTCGATCCTTAAATGCACAACTCCAAATAATGCAAATTAGAAACTCCTTTCTAATTTCATTACGCCTTAACCAAGGACTACTTTGGGTTGTCATTTATCGAATCACATAGGACATTTCTCTTCTTTTATTAGAAGTGGTAGATTCTTTATTGATCATACATTATCTCCATGTACAACTTATTATACCCAAGCATACCCTTTGATATACCCTAAGGGTCTTAAGGAATAAGTCAAAGTATAACTCATCATACACAAGATACTATGATGATCTCAAGTCCAAGGATTACTTGTACTACTATCACTACTGAGAATTCCTATTGACAGCAAATAAAACTCCATTAGGTATTCCTTAGCGAGCCCACGTTCAAAGTGAACTTATTCTCTAATAAGCACCTACATACTTGCTTTAGTGTCTCCACACAAATGATCATGAGATCAATCATCCTCATCCAATGAAAGCAAGCAACGTATGTACCAATCTATCCGGATTCACTAATCCCAAATTTAGTAATCCAACGATTGGGAACTATTTTAGTTTTAAGCTTTTTAAGAATTTAGATCTCATTAGAATGATCATCATCATTATTCTAAAAGCATTGCTTAAAACTATGGGTTTATCACATATTATAAAAACAAGATCATGTAGATAATTAAAAGCCTTTAATAAATTAATACTTTTTATTAATAAATGAATAAGATTGTTACAAAGTATATGCTTTATCATCAAACATGATTGGCTTGTGTGCATACTACTTTCAATCTCCCACTTGCACTAAAGCCAATCGTCATGGTAACTCATACTCTTCTTCTATAAGTGACGATTATCCTGTTGTTGGATAAGCTTTAGTTAATGGATATGTAATGTTGTTCATGAGAGTCCACTATCTCTATAGTGATTTCCCATCTTTCAATGATTCTAATAATCAAATGAAAGTGCCACAACACATGTTTAGATCCAAGATGAGACTTGGGAACTATTCCTAGTTACAGTAATGAACTTTTAATCCAAACAATCAACTTGCGACTTCATTTATAGCTATATACTTTGTCTTTATCACTAAACCAAAGAACTCTTTTTTTGTTTGGAACCTTTCAATTCACCGCACCACCGATTCAAGGTAACACTTTACCTTAAAGTGGATTTTTTCGTAAATCTTGATGCGTCGAAAAACTTGAGTCTGTTAAGCCCTCTAGTTTTAATTAAGACCCACCATGTATGCTCACATCCTTAGTGCCGGTTAAGAACTTTAAGATGTTTTTCACTGTCTTACAGTGATCTTCTCCAGAATATGACCGATCAATATCAGGTCTCATACATTTCATTGCATACATGATTGTCACTCATGCGATCTCTCTTATTTGGAGTCTATGGGGACTATTAAGAGAGATACACTCCATGGCTCATCAACATGAGACATCTCTTGGAGTTTGCCATGCTAAACGACTTTAGCATCAAATGAATATACGTTCTTTGGGTTAAGTCGAGCATCCTCTTAAATCTATCTATATAGATTTTATCCCCAATTAAGATACTCTTCCAAATCATTCATGGAGGAATGTTTAGACAACTTTATCTTTACTGATTGTAGCATTGGTATGTAATTCCTCATCCGTAGTATATCAACATATAATACTAGAAATTTCACACGCTCCCATCGACCCTTTTTGTACACACTAGAAGTCTTACCTCATCGAATGTAACTCGGATCATCATCTTCTATGATGTGTACCTCATCATCATCATCTATGATGAATCCATACCTCCTAGGTATCTTGGTACTATTCGCATTTACTATTCGGTTTGTGAGTACAATAACAGGTCATCTACGAGTTCCTCTTATTTGACTTATAGTGTTTTGTGGATCATGAACTTTTCAAGATCTATTATTCTCCCACTAGCCCCTTCAATGATAAACACATTTATCTTAGAAGGCAGCGTGTTTCGTAACAAACACCTTTTGCTAAGTAGAATTATAGAACATATACCCTAAACTTACTTTAGGATGTCCCACAAATCTGTACATGTCAAATTTTGTCCCAAGCTTATCCTTTGAAACCTTTTCACATAAGTTGGACAACCCCTTATCTTAACATACTTAAGATTAGGAATCCTCCACATCCATAACTTTTATGGAGTCTTGGGGAAATTTGGATTTTGAGGTTACCTTTTCGTGAGATATGCGACCATTTCTAGGACATTATCCTAGAAGGATCTTTGGAATGTCGGTAAAATCATTATGGACCGCACCATGTCCAACAATGTACGTTTTTTCATTCAGATACATCAATCAATTATTGCATATCAGGATGTGTCCATTATGAGAAAACTATTTGAGATGATCTAGAAACTTATTGCACAAGTATTTATCCTTTGATCTAATCAAAGAATCTTAACACTTTGCCAATTTGTTTCACTTCTGAATTCTTTGAACCTTTCAAATAATTCACACTTGTATTTTAGCAAATACACATATTCAACTCTTTGAATGATCATCTCCTTTTCTTATACTAGTTTGTTCAATTTATAAAATAATTTTTCATGTAAGTCAAGTATACAAAATTTATTAAGTAATATTCAGATTCTATACAAAACATTATTATTATAAATAGAACAACAATTGTTCTTAATTATAATACCAAAGATTTCATTGTCCAACAATAAAATGGAAATAATATTTTAACAAGAAGCTGGAATACAATAACAACTTATTGACTTAATAGATTTGCTCAGTGGCGGTGCTAAACTATAAGTTTCTATGGCTAATATGGCAACCTTTGCTATATTTTCCACACATAGGATTACTTATATTTGTTTAGCTTTCTACTACATTTGGTCCTTCATAAATCTATATTTATGATAACCAAAGTCGGTATCCAATACCCAAGTAGAACCTTGACTTAAAAGAAAAATTTATTTAAATCATGAACAAAATTGTATTATGTAGAAACTTCACTAAGCTTCTTTGGTTAGCCTCTGCAAGAAGATGCTTTGCGAGTTTCTTCCAACCGTCTGGCTTATTGCGGTGGAAGCAAACTCCTTTGCTATCCGTGATCAGTTTTGTTCTTATTATCCTTTGTTTATGCCTTTTATATGCCTTCTTTGAATCGTTCTTCTTTTCGAAGATCCTTTGGCCCCTACCAAGAAGACTTGATCTTTCTTGGTTGGAAAGTGACTCTCAACATTTTTCAATATGTTAAGCAAATCGGTGAGGTCGATATCTAGCTTGTTCATATGAAAAATTCACAACAATTGTGAAAGGAGTCCGGAGTGAGTGCAAGATCAAATCTTGGCTCAACTTTCCATCCATGACAAAACCGGTTGTCTAATTGATCAATCAAATTGATTATGTTAAGAACCTTTTTTATGCATACTATAGTGCCATTGGCCATTCTAGATCGGAAGAGCTCCTTAGATATCTCGATATCTATCGGTCCTACTTTCCTCACCATCAACTACTTGATGTGCGGGGAATATAGTAGGAGCATCCATAGTTTCATCGCCGTATTTGAAGCTCGTTACTCATGGATGCGAGCATGATGCATTGAGCCAATTGTGCATCATCTTGCCACTTTCTAAAAATAGCAATCTCTTCCTCGGAGGCATTATGCGCAACCATTGCGAGGATAGGCGTATCAAGGACATAAGATAGCTTTTTGACCATGAGAACTATTCTCAAATTCCTTAACCAATCCGATTTAATTTGATGCAGTTAATTTAGCATCTAATATGCTTCGTGATGATAGTAATTTTAGACATTGTAAAATTACGTAAATGAATATGTAATTAACAACATTTTAACATACATTCTTTTATTAATTACCAAAATAAATTAGGTCTTGTTTTAAATTGGTATCTCCCACTATTTTCTTCAAACTATATTACCCTCACTTATATAGTTGGCAAAATCTAATTAAAGATTTGCTAGTGAGAATAAGGATCCCATTTCAAATGTATATAGCCTTGTGGTGACACAACAAACTATATATAAATAAATAGGTAGACAACTTTTGTCAATTACATCAACTATGCAACTCCTTGTATTTTGCCTCTTAGATTATTTTGATCAAGTGGTGGCACATCCGAATCAAAATTATCCAAGTTAAGTCCGACCTAGCACTCCATATATTCAAAAAAGAAAAATATCATCCTTGTGGTGACACAACAAAACAATATTGTTCAATTTTCTTTATAAGCATCAAATGTGATAAATTAACATCTTAAATACTTAATACTTGCCTTGTGGTGACACAACAAACTCATATTAAATATTTAATACTCTATTAATTTTATCATGCTAGAAGGCGACGTTCGATATTCCAAATATCTTTGAACGCTTAGGACTTAATATAAAAATTGAGGGGTTTGTTATTAATTTTGTCTCATCTTGTTTGGCGCACATACATATATATATAAAATACGCGTTATATTAATTAACATCTGCGAAGCATGTTTGCATAATATAATATATATATAGTATAAGCATGCACATATAGAATACTATATTCTACCCGGATTGATTATGGACTTTTATTCTAGTTTGGTTCACTAGAGCCACCAAGTGAACCAAAAGGTCAAACCCTAGGGGTGCAAGAAATAATATTTAAATATAACTATTACATTTAAACTCGGGCTCCATTACAAACGGGTCTTCAAGCGCTCCTTGCTCCTTAATCTCTAATTTTTCAAAATTAATTCTAACTATTCCTATTACAAAACTATTTAAAATAAATAGAAACCTTGATCAGCAGTCAAGGGGAAGTACATAGGAGGGAGATAGAATTTGCATTAAGAAAAAATTAGAGAAGGCAGGTCTGTGAGACCCCATTTAATAAAACCCATACATTCATGCATCCAACTAAAATAAAATCCAATCATATTTGGTCGATAGTCCATAATCAATCCCATTTATTATCATACACATCACCATATGCATCAATAAATAACATTCATCTCATGAATAATAAACATTTAATATATATATTGATATCATTTAATGGGCAAATTTAGTCAGTATAAAATCTATTTTTGAATAAAAATAAACTCCTTTATTTAAATCCAAATTTAAATTAAAATAAAACTATTTTATTTTAATTTATCCAATTTTGAATAAAATAAACTATTTTATTTTAATCAAAATTTTAATCAAAATAAACTCCTTTATTTTAATTAATTATGGAATCCATTCCCGCGTAAAAAAAATCTTTAATTAAGGAAACACGGATATTCTTTCCTATTCACAAATAAACTCCTTTATTTTGAATAATATGAAATCTTATTCCATATTTAAATAAACTCTTTTATTTAAGGAAACATGGATTCTCTTTCCTATTCATAAATAAACTCCTTTTATTTTGAATAATATGAAATCTTATTTCATATCTAAATAAACTCCTTTATTTAAGGAAAGGTGGATTTACTTCCCTATTTACAAATAAACTCCTTTATTTTAGGAAAAATAAAATCCAATTTCAACTCTAATTAGTTATCATGGAATCAAATTCCAACTCTAATTAGTTTGCATGAAATTCTAATTTTAAAATTAAAATAAATCTTTTATTTTAATATTAAAATAAACTTTTATTTTAAGATTAAAATAAACCTTTTATTTTAATCATAAAATTATTTAAAATTAAATAAAACTTTTATTTTAAAATTAAAATAAACATTTTATTTTAATTATAAAATAATTAAGAATAATATATATATATATAACTATATATATATATATATATATAATATAATAACCGTGAATCCATGTTTATCAAAACCGTGCACTTTCCTTTATCTTAAAAATTTGACCGAATTCATGCTGCTTCACTTTAAAATTTCGTGAGTCATGGCTCCTAGATTTCCGTGCAGATCATGGTTCCTGGAGTTCTTAACTTTTTCAAAAATTGGTTCAAAACCGTGACTTCAATGTAAAGGAATTCTAATACCTTTTTTTTTTTTTTTTTTTTTTTTTTTAAGGAAGCATGCGTCACGTTGCAGGAAACCTTGAAGTTGCTGATTTTGGTATCCATGAAATCCCTTTCATTCCTGTTGCTTTTAACCGCCGTTCTCACTTCGTTTACAATCATGTGAATTTACGTTTTTTTTTTTTTTATTATTATAAATTTTATACCATAAAATTATGCCCAATTAAATTGTTCTAAACACATATCAATATATAAATTAAAACAATTAATAATTCGCATAAAGGTTTGGCTCTGATACCACTGTTAGATTTATAAAATTCATGTGCGCAATCAAATTGCAAAAAAATGCGTAAGCGTGGTAAAATCGAGTTTAAAAATTTACAAACCATATACCGGATCACCCTTTATGCATAATTATTAATTAAACGAAAAGATAAAGAATAAAATCATACCCTTGAAGATCGAGCTTCCTCGGTACAAGTTCACCTCCAAATCCTTTTCGCGTTCAATCTTGAATCCACCGGTTTGGTTCCTTCCTTTGATCAACGTTAGCCACCCAAATGTTTGGCCTCTAGAGGTGATCCACCAAGGAAGAATAAAATTCAAGAAGATGGGTTGGTTGGCTAAACCCTAGTTTTTCTATCTCTATAGAAAAGGCGTACTCTCCCAACAATTGGAATTATTACGTATGTTGAAAAATCAACAACCCATACACACCCATAATAAGACTCCTCTTGTTTATAGATGTGGGCAACCCACCTTAACAATTAAGGAATTGGGTTTTATTTAATTAATTAAATTCTTTTAATTAATTAAGCTCCCTAATCTTATTAGGGATAATTAATTAAACTCTTTTAATTAATTTAACCTCCTAATCTTATTAGGAATAAATGAGAGTACTTATATTAAATTAATTCCTAAACTCTTTTAGAAATTAAAATAATAATAATTGTAATAATATTAATAAGACTCCTCTTATTAATTTATATTTAATATTTCTAAAATATTAAATAATAAATATTAAGCTATTTAATTTATTCTATCACCATAGATTAAATTAAATATACTTAACATATTATTACGATTATGCCATTAACTTCTTAAATAATTATTTTTCCTTTTATGGTGTGACCCTTTAGGTTCTCCATATTAAACCAGGAGGTTGTGAATAAATCAATTAGAACAATTCTAATTTTATTTAAATAAATAAATTAAACAATTAATTTATTTAAATAATATTTATTCTACAAATAGGATAAGCCTCCCTAGCGATCGGCGACTTTCCGGATAATATAGATTTCAATATTAATCATTAAAGAACCTTTGAGTAAATAGTTACCGTACAATTCAATCCTTCCACCATACAATGTCCCAATTAAATATAAGACATGGAATTCTTGTCAAGTCTTATTTTATTTAATTATATGTATTTCGATCCTTAAATGCACAACTCAAATAATGCAAATTAGAAACTCCTTTCTAATTTCATTACGCCACTTGCCAAGGACTCTTGGGTTGTCATTTATCGAATCACATAGGACATTTCTCTTCTTTTATTAGAAGTGGTAGATTCTTTATTGATCATACATTATCTCCATGTACAACTTATTATACCCAAGCATACCCTTTGATATACCCTAAGGGTCTTAAGGAATAAGTCAAAGTATAACTCATCATACACAAGATACTATGATGATCTCAAGTCCAAGGATTACTTGTACTACTATCACTACGAGAATTCCTATCGACAGCAAATAAAACTCCATTAGGTATTCCTTAGCGAGCCACGTTCGATGAACTTATTCTCTAATAAGCACCTACATACTTGCTTTAGTGTCTCCACACAAATGATCATGAGATCAATCATCCTCATCCAATGAGCAAGCAACGTATGTACCAATCTATCCGGATTCACTAATCCCCAATTTAGTAATCCAACGATTGGGAACTATTTTAGTTTTAAGCTTTCTAAGAATTTAGATCTCATTAGAATGATCATCATCATTATTCTAAAAGCATTGCTTAAAACTATGGGTTTATCACATATTATAAAAACGACATCATGTAGATAATTAAAAGCCTTTAATAAATTAATACTTTTTATTAATAAATGAATAAGATTGTTACAAAGTATATGCTTTATCATCAAACATGATTGGCTTGTGTGCATACTACTTTCATCGGGGACTAGAATTAACTTTTATTTATTCCTTAATTTTTATTTATTCGAATTAGTTTTAACTCAATGTTTTTTTCTTTTTTCAGGATTATTGAAGAGGATCGAAGGAGCGAAAAGATAAAGATTTTGTTGCTGCGCTTTCTTCGGTACTTCGTATCTCTATTTTTTTTAAAAAAAATAAAATAAAAAAATAATAGTTTAGTTTTTTTAAATATTTTTTTATTTACCGCATTCATGCATTCACTCACGTAGAGCACATCATGTTAGGTTTTTATTTTATTTTTATTTTTGTCAAATATAAACTGTGGTGATTATTGGAGGATTGAGGTATGTCAAAATTTATCCTTCTTTTGTAGTTCACATAGTTTTAGGACATTTTATTTGTTTATATTTTTTTATTTGTGCATTTTCATCTTTAATCTAACTTTAAGGGCACAACCTGTAACAAGATAAGGTGGGGATTTCATCACCCTTCTTTGGCCCACAAACAACCCAATTTGCATTTTGCATGACCATGACCTAATAAAATCAAGTAGACGTTGGCCCCTAGGACTCTCGAGCTCAATTAGGACAAGAAACTCTAAGAGGAGGTTGAATTTTAAATTAATCAAACTACTGGTGTCTAGGAAAGTAGTTCAAAAGGTAAACGCCTACAGATTGTGTGGTTATTCAATTAGTCACCGTATCTACGAAGAGACTCCCACCTTTCTTACACTTACCTGGCTAGTGGTGTGATTAATTTCAAATTTGGTGGACCTTGCGGTGTAACTTGGAACAATTAGGAGTTGTCTAGATTTTATTTAGGTTGACCGTAGAAGTAATTTTTGTTATTTTTTTAATTATTGTTATTTGTTATTTTTTGTGCTTATCTGCTTATTTTCTAAGTAGTGTATGCAAAAAGTGTGGATTCGGGACAAAACATCCCGATTAGTGAGAAAACTTGATTTTTCGGATTTCACTTTAAAAGATCATACTTTAAGAAAAATGGAGGGCGCACAAACTGTTTCTATAAGGGATCGATGTTATCTTCCCGCTTTGCCCAACCTTCATGTATCAGTCTACCACCGGTAACTGGTAATAATTTTGAACTTAAGCCACATTTTATAAATATGTTACCTAGGTTTATGGGGATAGAAGATGCATATTTATTTATTCATGAATTTGAGGAAGTTTGTGCCTTAATGAAAATTCAATAATTGTCTGATGACTCAATTAGGCTAAGATTTATAACGTTTTCTTTAAAAGATAGTGCTAAAAAGTGGTTATATAGCCTACCAAATAATTGCATATCAACCTGGGAGGGATTTGTTGTTATATTTCTAAAAAAATATTTTCCAAATCATAAAACTGCTAAAATTAGGACTACAATTCATCAATTTTGCCAACTTGAAAAAGAGCCCTTTTGGAAATATTTTGATAGATTTAAAAATTTGTTATCCCAGTGCCCAGACCACGAAATTAAGAAATGGAGATTAAGTCAAATTGCTTACGAAGGTTTAGACTATCCCACTAAAACAATGTTAGAGTCAATGTGTCAATGAGATTTTCTGAATAATTATAAGGAAAAGGCTTATGAGTTTTTATAAGACTTAGCAGAAAAAACCATGCAATGGGAAACTGTGACGCCCCCAAAATAGGTATACATCACCCATCTTGGGTCACCAAATACTTGGTACAACATACAAATACAACATAATTATACAACTGCCGTGTACAATACGACAAAACATAAGCTGAGAGTTTTACCACGAATATTGTCTTGTAGACAATATCCACATTCAATGGAATTCTCATTACAATTATTATCACACTATTTCATAGAATAGTGAGGACTACTATAGCCACTTATCCTGGACCATCACTCTATTCCCCGACTCGTCCCAGCTATATTCTCATTTCCTAAAGAGAACAATGAAAGAAAAGGGTGAGCTCAACTAGCCCAGTAAGAAATATTATGACTAAGATAATGCGTAATAAATTATCCTTAGCCTTCAACAAAGATATAACAACCGATAGAATACAATAGACAACAAGTTTTAGATCAACAACCTGCAATGGAATAAGCAATCCATTAGAAGAGTCAAGTAGAGCATGATATCTACTATCTTCTATGATTTAAAAGTTTACCATCAATTTTATTGCTGAGACTCAGCTTAATAAATAATCCACATCACTGAATTATCCATGCACTACGGGCTAAGTATATTCATTAGTATAACAACCACGAATTATTCATGCACTACGGGCCAAGGATATTCGTGTTTTCACCAATGGTCATGATCATGCCAAACAACAATTCATCTTTGCTCCCTTGGCCGAAGAGAACGCATGGTTATGATCATACCAACATCTGTCCATCAATGAACTGTGAGCCAATGAGGACTTTTACCACATCATTTGTAACATTACGGTCATGATTATACCGAATAATCCCTGGTCATAATCATACCAATCAACAGTTTAGCTATGCACGCAAGCCACAGATGACTTTCATCACAATATAAGCAAGAGGATGATGACAATGATATAAGAATTCAATTAAATGAAAGCAAGGATAAATTTTAAAGATTTATAATTTAATTTATCCAGAATTCAATAATATTCAAATTGTCAACATGATACTGTTTTGTGGAGTAAAATTTAGGAATAATATTGTATCAAAAATGATTTAGATCGAAAAGAAATTAATTTTTTTTGTTATGAATAGTACTCCGGGTGAATAGTACCCCATGAATAGTACTTCATGTATATTAGTACCATGTGAATAGTATTTTGTAAACAGTACCCCATGAATAGTACTATATGAATAGTACTTTATGAATAGTACTTTGTGAATAGTACCATATTTATGAATAATACTGTATTTATGGATAGTGCCCATGAATAATACTCTGTGAATAGTGTCGTACGTATGAATAGTGTCGTACGTATAAATAGTGTCGTATAAATGAATAGTACCCATGAATAGTACTCCGGCATGAAAAGCTCAAAATTTAACAAGAATGTTCAGAAAAATATCCTTATGAAACGATACTAGATGAAGCACAAATTTCAAAGATATTCTACTAATTTCACGGCGTATAGAAGCAATACTTTAACAAAATAAGTGTAGAATTCGGAATCTGAAACGAAATAATATTACTTACATACTACAGAGTATGGAAGAAAATATTATTTCATACGGATATTGAACAAAATAATATCTCTTACGAATACGAAAGAAATAATACCCCTTACCTTAGTAGAAGACTGAATACTGTAATAGTAAAGTAGCATAATACTCTTCTTCTTTCCCTCTATAGCTTCTCTCTCTATAATTGCTCTTGTGAGTCTTGGTGAATTGGTGAGAATGAAAGAAGAATGAGCTTCTATTTATAAGAAAACATAGTTTCGATAATTGCACGTTTTGGGGCTCGAATTATTACAGTATAGTACCTTCATCTTTTCCTCCATTTTTAATTTAGTCCTACAAGTATTATCAAACTTGCACCACCTCCCCTAATAGTACATCATGTGAATCAATAGTTCCATTCATGTGAACAAATAGTTATATGCATGTGAACTAATAGCAATTAATTGCTCATTTATTCGATTAATTACCCGATTGGTCAATTTAATCTCTAGAAATCAATTATTATTGAAATAAATATCGATTTCCACTAATATTAATAATTCCAACACAATGGAAATATCAATTTCATCTTTAATCAACACGGACTTATTCATCATTAATATTATAAGTCATAATATTTAACAACCAGATCATTCTCAGGAAAGAGGGGGCTTTCCGATAAGGATTTCTCCCCATTGACGCGCAATTAGGTGACCAAACCCCTTTGCTCGACAGAACTTTCTAGACATCGTCAATATTGCAAATAATAATATGAATAACTTTGTCGTCTCAATTATTGATTTAACAATATAAAATATTATGCAGATGATACTATGACAATAATTGAATCAATAATATGAGAGATATTATGCAATAATTACTGTGGTAATAATTGAATAAAACTGAGTGACTTCTCACGTAAGCATCAATAATCAAAGATACTGTACAATACCGTGTGCTACTATGAAACCACGCCAGACATCTTGTATTTTTACCATCGGGTATTTCAAACGGTTTAATAAAGAAACCATTCACCGTTATTTTTATAAAAAGATATTTCTATCCTTTTTTCATTCCGAAAGTAATTCCGTTGTGGGGTCCACCAATGATTATGTCGTTGTACGAATATTCCCTGATAAAACGAATATTCCCCGACCAATAGAATATTTTATGACAACTTGCATACTTTGCAAAATTTATAAATACTACCCATAACTATAACATTATATCAAATCCACACCTTAATATTAAAAAAAATATTTCGAGAAATTAAATCTTTATTCATAAAATTTGGGGTCTTACAACCTCCCCTCCTTATGAAATTTTGCCACGAAATTTATGTGCGTACTTAGTATGCCGAAGAGGTGAGGATACCTTGTATTGATTCTAACTCTTGAGGTATAACCTTTGAGCGTAGAATATATTCCTTCTTATCCAACATTTTAACAGGTATCTCCTCGTACGTTAAATCTTTTGGTATCTCGTCTACTTCTAATTCAAGAATGTGGTTAGGGTCATCCACATATTTACGTAACATTGATACGTGAAAAATATTATGAACACGCGACATACTTGGCGGTAAAGCGGGTTTATAGGTCACAGTTCCTACTCGATCAAGGATTTCAAATAGACCAATAAAATTAAGGGTTGAAATTTCCTCTCTTCATCGATTCTTGCTTCTAGAATAACGCCTTCTTGTACCTTCTTCTTTACATTCATCATCTCTGAGTCTGTAGCTTGAACGACTTTTAACTTTATTTATTAATGTCGATTCTAATCGTATATTTTTTATCTTTACGTAGGTTCTTGGAGTCTTTAACTCTATCTCCATCTTTTGTAAGTCATAAGAAATGGGTTTTTATGTTAACAATATCACACTCATAAATGCATACGATCTTCTACTCAATGCGTCAGCTACAACGTTCACTTTTCTAGGATGGTATTGAATGATATTATCGTAATCTTTCAACAGCTCGAGCAAACGTCTTTGGCTCATGATACGTTCATTTTAGTTAAAGAAATATTTGAAGTTTTAGAAATGGGTTTTGTATTGGGGTCAATACAAAATTTGAATTCACGCTCTAGGGTAGGCTAGGAAGTTCTTCAGGGAATGCGTCAGGAAATTTATTAACGATAAAAATATCATTCAAAACCGTGACTCTCATCCAAGACTTGGATAACACGTCATATTGATACCTATCAACTTGCCACCATTATTCACGGAGTCCCCTACAGAATATCTTGCTTGGATGCATTCTAAGACTTGGAAGTCACCAACGAAAGGCTCGAAGCTCTATACTTATGGCTTAATATGACAGTGATTGACTTTAGTGGTTTGGTTACTTGAATTCGCATAATAGGTTGGTTAGGGAGGCTAACAACCTTACGAAAATAATTAATTTTATTATGGTGAGTAGTTAACCAGTCGATTCCTAAGATCACATAAAAGGCAAGTATTTTCAAAGAGATAAGATCGACAGGTAACGTGAGGGTGCTGATTTGAATCAAACAAGATTTATAAACAGTGGATGTAACAAAGGTTTCTCCTAACAGAGTTTCAACATATAAGTCAAAGTCTAATTTCTCTGGAGTCCATTTTAAATGTTGAGCGTAAGTAGGAGAAATAAAAGAATGGGTAGAATCGGTATCGAATAAGGTATAGACTTCGTAAGAGTTTATGATTAACTTACCCGTGATAACTTTGTTTGGGTTCCTTGATAAACGCTCTCACTTAAACTATCGGCTTTGACTTGTCTGGGACATCCTTTGGTGTCACCATCCCAGTTGGACTTGACTTCACTACATGATAAAATCGAGCTAGGTGACCTTCTCTTCTGCAATTGAAACACACTTTGGGTTGTTGCGTACAATTTGGATGGATGTGTCCCTCATGTCCGCATTTGAAATATACGACCCGTGGTCGTTCTTCTTCCTTTGAAAGCGGGTACTGGTACTGCTGTCTTTCCATCATTATTGAACCTTCTCTTCTTTAAGTTGTTTTCACTTAGTTCACCTTTCCTATTATCTTGGCTATGATTACCACCGAAGTGGTTACCATTTCTTGTCTGATAATTTCCTCTATAATGGTTATCATTGTTTCGATGGCCGTTGCCACTGGTACGATTATTATCATGTTGTTAGTCATTGCCTTTTGGTTGGGCTGACTCATTATCACACTCTACTAACTGAGCCATATTCACAACATCTGAATATAAATAAAGTTTGTGAGAAATGAGGTATTGACGTATTTTGGATTTCAAACCTCTTAGAAACATTCACGTCATTCGCTCATCATTATTTACCAAATGAGATGCAAACCGGGATAACTCCACAAACTTTGCCTCGTATTGCGATAAGGTTATATTTGTTTTGCTCCAGCTTGATGAATTCCACTTCTTTCATGTGACGAATACTTTCAGGAAAGTACTTGTCGTTGAATAGTTCTTGGAACTTTTCCCAAGACATCTTTAGTGCGGCAGGTTGAGTACGTGTTATAGATTCCCACTAGTAATTTGTTTTTTCACACAACATAAAGGTGGCGAAGGGAACCTTTTGCTCCTCTGAGCATTCCAAGATATCAAATATTTTGGTGATCTGCTATCCACGTCTCTGCCTTAAGTGATTCTGGCTTTGCCAAAAACTCTGGCGATCCCAGCTCCTTGAACTGCTTAGCGATGACTAGCCGTGAGTTGCCAGTGTTTCAACCTGCATTATGACGAAGAGTCTCTCTCGTTTGGTTTTAAATAAATTCTAAAAAGTTCCTAAACATACCATCATTCGTCATTTGGTCGGTGTTGTTGTTTACACGAGGATTATTGCCTTCTTGATGCACATTATCCTGGTTATAGATCATCGGTGACTCAACGGTCTCATGTTCCTCATTGCTTATCTCAATATTTTCAGATGCCATTCTTAAACACTATCACAAAACAAGGGTTAATTAACATGCCACATATTATCTCTATACTATGACCGACCAATTAAATAATAAATAACTTAGGTAGGTCATACTAGCAAAGGATTAACCCGTCTCTCCCCTCCTAGTTCTAGTCTCACATCTCAGCCAGGGATCATATCCCTAAGTTTTGATACCAACTGTTACGCCCCCAAAATAGGTACACATCACCCATCTTGGGTCGCCAAATACTTGGTACATAATACAAATACAACTTAATTATACAACTATCGTGTATAATACGACAAAACATAAGCTAAGAGTTTTAACACGAATATTATCTTCTAGACAATATCCACACTCAATGGAGTCCTCATTACAATTATTATCACACTATTTCATAAAATAGTGAGGACTACTATAGCCACTTATCCTGGACCATCACTCCATTCCCCGACTCGTCCCAGCTATATTCTCATTTCCTGAAGAGAACAATGAAAGAAAAGGGTGTGCTCAACTAGCCCAGTAAGAAATATTATGACTAAGATAATGCAGAATAGATTATCCTTAGCCTTCAACAGTATATCAACTGATAGAATACAATAGATAACAAGTTTTAGATCAACAACTGCAGCAGAATAAGCAATCCATTAGAAGAGTCAAGTAGAGCATGATATCTACTATCTTCTATAATTTAAAAGTTTACCATCAATTTTATTGCTGAGACTCAGCTTAATAAATAATCCACATCACTGAATTATCCATGCACTACGGGCCAAATATATTCATTAGTATCACGACCACGAATTATTCATGCACTACGGGCCAAAGATATTCGTGTTTTCACCAATGGTCATGATCATGCCAAACAATAATTCAACTTTGCACCCTTAGCCGAAGAGAACGCATGGTTATGATCATACCAACATCTGTCCATCAATGCACTATGGGCCAATGAGGACTTTTATCATATCATTTGTAACATTATGGTCATGGTTATACCGAATAATCCCAGGTCATAATCATACCAATGAACAGTCCATCTATGCACGTAAGCCACGGATGACTTTCATCATAATATAAGCATGAGGATGATGATAATGATATAAGAATTCAAATAAATGAAAGTAAGGATAAATTTTAAAGATTTATAATTTACTTTATCCATAATTCAATAATATCCAAATTGTCAACATGATACGACTTTGTGGAGTAAAATTTAAGAATAATATTGTATCAAAAATAATTTGGACAGAAAAGAAATCTATTTTTTTGTCATGAATAGTATTCTGGGTGAATAGTACCCGAGTAAATAGTACCCCATGAATAGTACTTCCGGAATAGTACTTTTTAAATAGTATCCCATAAATAGTACTTCGTGAATAGTACCCCATGAATAGTACTTTGTGAATAGTTTTGACGTCGGGATTTTTATTTGTCCCTTATCTTGTTCTTATTCTTTGGTGTTCTCATGTTATGTGAGATTTGTTTGAAAAAATAAGTGAAAAAGGTCCGACATGTATATGTCGATGATTTGACTGTAAGAGTCACCAGTTGGTATTTTTAACTGGTTGCACCAACGCATCCGAGAAAAGGTTTGCACATTAACCCAGTGATGTGACAATGCTAAACGGGTTTGTGAAACCGAGATTCATTTTGGTTCGGGGGCTTGATTATATGGAGGGAAGGTGTTAGGCAACATCCGTGTTACCACGGTGACCGCCACTTTTCAAGAAATTGTTATATGAATGTGTGTGTGTGTGTGTGTGTGTGGGTCAATGTGCTATTTTTTGGAAGTAGTGTGAGGCCTCGTTCGCACCTATATACAAAGGGTTTGAATTTGTATGAAAAATTCAGTTTTAAACAAGATATAGCAATTAGATTTTATAAAAGAGGCTTTTCAAACCCTGTGCTCAATAGTAATTGAGGCCTTTGATACTTCCATTTTATTATTAAATGTTCGGCTTGGTTTCTTTTATTTTCGAGATGCGAAGCATCTTCGAGAAAATAGTATATAGTAGTGCCGAACTCCTCATGGTCATGAAAGCCATCTAAGGAAATTCAAACACCGTAAATAATTTACAAGCTGCTTACAGCGAAAAATGTCTATCACGGGAACCGAATCTAAATTCAGTGGACTGAATCTATGATCACATGATTCCTAGGCTCACATGATGCCGCAATTTAT
The DNA here is from genome assembly GCA_020205615.1 of Panax quinquefolius. Taxonomy (NCBI): domain Eukaryota; kingdom Viridiplantae; phylum Streptophyta; class Magnoliopsida; order Apiales; family Araliaceae; genus Panax; species Panax quinquefolius. The sequence goes on from JAINUW010000338.1 coordinate 327,418, forward strand.
ATGAAAAGCAGTAAGTAGTTATATATATAAAAGCTGTAAATATATATACAAACATGATCAACCACCACGAAGCACCTCCATTGGGGATCGAAAATATAAATATATAAAAGCGGTATATATATATATAGAGCCATGATCAACCACCACGAAGCACCTCCATGGGGGATCAGAAATGTAAATAAAGCAAGAATACGATCAATCGCCACTTAAGTAAACTCCTGTGGGACTAATATAAATAAAGCATAAGAATGATCAACCGCCACTTAAGTAAACTCCAAGCGGGACATAATGTAAATAAAGCAGTAAAAGGCCACGAAGTAAACTCCAGGCCTGATAGAAATGTAAGTATATATATATAACGGTAAACACATAGGATATATATCGATCCCATTTCGATTTATCATTTGTTGATTTGTCGATATATATATATATATATATATATATATATATATATATATATATATATATATATATATAAGTATATATATACGCATGTAAATAAAAACCACTTGATAGAAGTTCTAGGCATACACACACAACACGACTCTCAATGTGAAGAAGAGTGTGTGCAAAGATAAAGAGAAAGGCTTTATAATGTGTATGAAGGCTTACAGTGGGCTGCCAAAGAAGACTTCTATGACTTTAAGTTGATGAACACTCGGCTCCCGCCAGTAAAAATATAGCTTTATGTGAGCTAACAAATGTTTAAAATGAGAAAACACTCAATATGGGGTGTGTACAGAGAAAATTGGACAGGGCTTCCTCGCATTTCTTCTCTTGAATATGGCCACCCCAAGCTCTATATTTATAGAGCTGGGAGCCACAGGTGTACCTGCGGTAGCATTAGATGCACCTGCGGCTGCCCGGGGTGCCCCGAGCTCCGTGGGTTCTACTGTCTCGAAATACGTGCACACGTGCAATGTGATGTCCGTTCGAACTTGTAGAACTTCAATCCGAGCATCCGATTGAGGTGTATAAGACCTGTTTCAGACTTCTGTTGTCGAGAGCTGTGCAATGACATGGGATTAGAGGTTGTATGAAGTCAGGAAGATGGAACCATATCCTATCTCTCCAGGTTTCAAATTCTATCTAGTGTGCTGCCTTGTGTAGTAGTCACTCGGGATTGCAACTCCTTGGTTCTTGTAGGACATTGTTGTGTAGAATGTATATTGATTGTTGTTTGTTTAGACGGCGCCATGTGGGGTTGAGGTGGCCATTTGATGACTTTGCCCTTCACCGGGGTTATCTCCGATTTTGGTAGATAAAGCAGACATTGCTTAGGGTTATCTCTGAGATTGGACTGCTGTAAGTGTTGAATACCCTCAGGGTTGTCTCTGAGCTGTGCATGTCCTCCCGGGTTTATCTCCGGGTTTGTGAATTGAGTGCCTCGGTGTGAGTCCCGAGGTTGAAGCTGATTGCATGGGTTGAAACGAGCATCTCTGGGGTTATCTCCGGAACTGTAACTGCACTCCTTGGTGTTATCTCCAAGGTTGACATTGTCTTTCCCAGTGTTGTTTTTGAGACTGAGACTTAACATCTTGGGGTTATCTCCAAGATGAATCGGCCTTCTCCGGTGAAATTTCCAGTATTTGCACCGATATCCTCGGGGTTATCTCCGAGATGGGGAAAGGATACTCCCGATGTGTTTTTTGGGGTTGAAACTCAACTTCCGGTGGTATTTCAGGAATTAAGCTAAGCTGTCTTCTTGGATTATCTCTGAAAGAAGATTCTGCACTTCCTGCAATGTTAGTAACAGGTAGGCAAAAAAATTTTGAGTGTCTAGAGATGCCCCTCTTTATCTTATTCATGCAATGAAATGGCATGGATAGGATAAAGAATACTAGACACTTGAAATGCAACAAGATGATTATGATGCAATGCATGACAACATGATGCAAATGTATGTGGTTTATTGGATTCTCCTCCAACATGATGGGATGATTGCCAGCTCCCTGTTGCTTCTACTGGGGACGACAATAAATAACCAGCCTGATGAACTGTCTCAGACGTATGATCCACAGCTACCAGGAATCTCTAGGATTGTTGACGTTGGGGCTATCACCAAAGTTTTGAATCCTTGATACAGACTTTATCCTGAAGATGTATCTCTCACGTACAAGAGACTCTGTGGGGATGGGTTTTGTCTGTTAAAGATGTGTATAACATATTCCATCATCGGTCTTCCCCGATGAGGATGTTTTTTCCTGGTTTGTATTGTCAGGTCCTTCCACTACTCTGTTGGAGTTACTGCTAATAGTCGGTGTTGTCAGGGTTGCATGACCTTCATTGATATGTGTATCAATGGATGAGATCCTTGTTGAGGATAATGTCAAGGCTGCTTGACCTTCATTGACATGTGCATTAACGGTTGAAAAATACGTGACACACCCGTCAGGGACCATGTCAAGGCTACTTGACCTTCATTGACGTGTGTATCAATGGTTGAAAATGTGTGACACCCCCGCCGGGGACCATGTCAAGGTTGCTTGACCTTCATTGATGTGTATATCAATGGTTGAAAATGCGTGACACCCCTGCCGGGGACCATGTCAAGGCTACTTGACCTTCATTGACGTGTGTATCAATGGTTAAAAATGCGTGACACCCCCGCTGGGGACCATGTCAAGGCTGTTTGACCTTCATTGACGTGTGTATCAATGGTTGAAAATGCGTGACACCCCCGCTGGGGATTATGTCAAGGCTACTTGACCTTGAACTGATGGCATCAGACCTTCGTGAGGTATTATCGAATGTAGTTTGCAATAGCTGATATCACTGGTATAGTGTACCCTATGTTTGGGCGAAGACCAATGAGTGTTATATAAAGCCACAGTTTGGCCCGTGAAAACCAGGATTTCAGGCTATTTCGCTCAATTGTGTAGCATTTTTATTCCTAACTTGTCCTTTTCAGCTTGTAAGAACTCCTTTGTAACTCGAACTGGACCGAGCCGAAGGGGTGGGACCCATTCTCACTATATCTTTTGATAGGCCTCTGTTAGATACTGGGTGGCTGTCCCCCATTTCCCTGTATTTCTATCTGTACAAAGATGTATTAGATGATGATATACTTAGGAATGTATGTACAGTTTTCCATTCCTTATATCATATTGCCATCTATTCTTTATCATGCATGTATCATGATATGCATATGTATGTATGTCTAGAGATATTCAGCATTGACCCTTGGATGGTCTTATGACACGGCCCGTATAGATGTCTTCTTCGATAGTTAGCCGTATTGATCATACCCCACCAGTATTGGTGGCATCCCGTCTGAGATTGTGGTATGATAGTATGTCACCTTCAGACAGGGTGACTATAGATCAGTTATTACAGCATACTATGACTCTCCTGATATTTCAGGTTCCCGTAGGCTTCATAAAGGGTATGCTGGAGCATTGGACACCGGAGAGACAGGTCTTCCATCTTGGCATCCATGAGTTGACTCCTACTATGGAGGAGTATGCACGGTTGATGGCACTGCCATTAGACAGACCTTGCATGCATATGGCCATCGGCGACATGAGCCAACAGTTTATGACTTTCACCTAGCTGAGGCAGAGAGTTGTGCAGGATGAGATCACAGGTGGTCATGTTATATCCCAACATTTTCTGACAGACAGATTTGGCTCTGAGGATAGTCACACACGGCACTCCGGGGATTTCACCATGCTAGAGGATAATTGGCACTCGGCCAGAGTAGATGCATTGCTACTATACGTATTGTCGTATGTATACATGCCACGATATATGGATGAGCTAGATATTGGCGTTATCATGGCAGTGAGAGCTCTCAGGGAGGGTCACACCATTGTACCGATGATCATCGCAGAGACATTGAGGTCAGCTACATATTGCAGCACTTACCCTGCAGGGGTATTCACAGGCAGCTCGGTCATGTTGTACGTGTGGTTTATGTCACACTTGAGACCGATTGGCACCTTCAGATGGCATGGATATTATTTCACCCATGATATAGCCGTGTCGTACTCCTTTCAGGCTGTGGAGTGTACACATCCTGCATCTTGGTCCGTTTTCCTGGTAGGGATCAGAGATCTGTTTGATATATTGTCGTGTACAGGGCTCAGCTCACCCTACAGCTTCATCACTCATGCTCCGCGCATGGATTATCTTCCTCTAGCTGGTTTGAGGGGTATGATTACTTACCACCCACTGGCCATGATGTGTCAGTTTGACCAGTTCAGGACTTCCATCCTTTTGAGGGGGCATTGATTCAGCGCTTAGCTTCTAGCCACTTATTAGTAGAGGATAGATCCAAATTGTATGCTTGTTGGGATCAGCGCGAGCTAGCTAAGTTTTTCGTCAGCCATCCAAGTTGTTCTGCAGAGTATTCCGCATAGATGGAGACCGAGACGACATTGACTATGGCAGTATCCACAGTGTAGGGGATTGATTCCGACGATAGGGAGCCTATGGAGGAGACTTATATTCCCATCGAGGAGTATTTCTCTACTGGGTTGCCAGCAGTTGTGATGGATTCTCCCACTACGAGTGCTACTGTGCTTCAGCATTTAGCATAGTATCTGGAGCAGAGTCTACATCTGATGACCTTTGAGAGAGATCAGGCTAGGGCCTCGATGTTGACAGCTCTTGATGGGAGAGACGCAGCTCTCTTAGAGAGAGACGAGGCTAGATTAGCCAGAGATACATTGATTATAGAGCGAGATGCTGCCCTATCTGCCCGGGATGTGGCCGTCACAGACAGTACTTCAGTGAGATCCCTTACGATTGGCATCCTTTCCGACATGAGTGCATACATTGATGAGCATCATGCCGCCATGTAGTTAACCTCAGATATACTAGCTCGTGTAGATACCATTGGGCAGGAGCTTGCAACATTACCTCTTTCTTTGGAGAGGGATGCTATGTTAGATCTGATAGTCCGTATACATACAGATCCATAGATAGACTTGTATTTTCTTGCACAAAATAGCTTAGCCATTTTGTCATGTACAACACATATTGTATATATCAAATAGTATTATATATGGCAAGGAAATATATTTTGATTCACTTCCCTTTCAGTTGTGGCTTGATACTTGCTTAATATTTTCCTGTTTCTTCAGGACTTATGATCTTGATGTATTCTGAATTCATCCTTGATGTGTGGACATTGAGACGTCGCATGATCTTTCAGAACAGATCATTGATCTGTTTGTATCCCTACCATCTTTGGTTTCTTGGGACTGGTTTTTGTATGGAAATGTGCAGAGGAGTGTGGCTTTTCCTCTCTGAGATTGACCGCACCACAGATGGTCGCCAGTACTCCTATTTAAGAGGAGCCTATTTAATTCCATCTCTTATGGATTTGTTTTGCTCTTTGAGGCAAAACCGCAGCTTAGATGGTCGCTGGATCTCCTATTTGTGAGGAGAGGTCAGGTAGTTCCATCCCTTTGGTCTGAAGCTGATGAAATGTGGTGGATTGAAGTTTGATCCCAGTACCTTGTGACAAGTATTTGTGTTTTGGTAGGGGTTAAACCGAACCATAAATGACAACCACCGTACTCCTACTGAATAGGAGATCCGGTCTGCGTAGATTGAACCTGGTGTAAGAGGTTCAATGCTGAATGTAAAAGGGTGTAGGAATGTTTTTGTTATTTTTATTTATGTAGAGAAAGGGTAGAAGTGTTTTTGTTGTTTTTGTTTTTGTAGAGAAAGGGCAAAAATGTTTTTTTGTTTTTTCTTATTACGACCGAGCCATATAGAATATGGTTGCCTACATACTCCCGGGTATCAGGGAGATCAGGTCGACGCAGTTCGCCCCTCAGGACGATTTGCAGCTGAAGAGAAGTCTGAATCCCATGTGCAAGCTAAACTGTAAAACCCCAAATTTTACGAATAAAGATTTAATTTTCTCGAATTTTTTTTTTTAATATTATGGTGTGGATTTGAGATAATGTTATAGTTGTGGGTAATATTTATAAATTTTGAAAAGTATGCAAGTTGTTATATAATATTCTATTGGTCGGGGAATATCCGTACGACGGTATAATCATTGGTGGACCCCACAACGGAATTATTGTCGGATTGAGAAAACGACAAAAATATTTTTATGAAAATAACGGTGGAAGTGTTACCGTTAAAACTGTTGAACTACCCGGTAGTAAAAGTACAGTAATATGCGTGGTTGCATAGTAGCACACAGTATTGATTATTGATGCTTACGTGAGAAGTCACTCACTTATACTCAATTATTGCTACAGTAATTATTGTATCATATCTCTCATATTATTGATTCAATTATTGTCACAGTATCATCTGCATAATATGTTATATTATTAAATCAATAATTGAGATGACAAAGTTATTCATATTATTATTTGCAATATTGGCAATGTCTAAAAGTTCTGTCAAGGAGAGGTTTGGTCACCTAATTGTGCGCCAATAAGGAGAAATCCTTATCGGAAAGCCCCCTCTTTCCTGGGAACGACCTGGTTGTTAAATATTGTGAATTATAATATTATTGATGAATAAGTTCGTGTTGATTAAAGATGAAATTGATAGTTCCATTGTGTTGGAATTATTAGTGTTAGTGAAAATTGACATTTATTTTGATGATAATTGACGTCTGGAGATTATATTAACCAATCGGGTAATTAACTGGATAAATGAGCAATTAATTGCTATTAATTCACATGCTTATAACTATGTGTTCACATGTGTGTACTATTGATTCACATGATTTACTATTAGGGGAGTTGGTACAAGATTGATAATACTTGCATGACTAAGTTAAAAATAGAGGTATAGATGGAGGTACTATACTGTAATTCGTATTTTCACATGTCTAGAACTATCGAGTCAAATGATTTACTATTAATTCAGATGATTTACTATTTGGGGAGGTGGTGCAAGTTTGATAATACTAGCAGGACTAAATTAAAAATGAAAGAAAAGTTGAAGGTATTGTATTATAATATTTTGAGCCCCAAAATGTGAAATTATCGAAGCTATATTTTCCTATAAATAGAAGCTCATTCTTCCTTCATTTCTCACCAATTCACTATGTTAGATTTGTAATATTCATAACGCAATCAAATTGCATAAATTAAGCGGAAGCGTGTAAAATCAGAGTTTAAAAAATTTACAAACCATATACCCGGATCACCCTTTATGCACAATTATTAATTAAATGAAAAGATAAAGAATAAAATCATACCCTTGAAGATCGAGCTTCCTCAGGTACAAGTTCACCTCCAAATCCTTTTCGCGTTCAATCTTGAATCCACCGGGTTTGGTTCCTTCCTTTGATCAACGTTAGCCACCCATGTGTTTGGCCTCTAGAGGTGATCCACCAAGGAAGAATAAAATTCAAGAAGATGGGTGTTATGGCTAACCCTAGTTTTCTATCTCTATAGAAAAGGCATACTCCCAACAACTTGGAATTATTACGTACTTTGTTAAAGTCAACAACCCATACCACCCATAATAAGACTCCTCTTATTTATAGATGTGGGCAACCCACCTTAACAATTAAGGAATTGGGTTTTAATTAATTAAGCTCCCTAATCTTATTAGGGATAATTAATTAAACTCTTTTAATTAATTTAACCTCCTAATCTTATTAGGAATAAATGAGAGTACTTATATTAAATTAATTCCTAAACTCTTTTAGAAATTAAAATAATAATAATTGTAATAATTTTAATAAGACTCCTCTTATTAATTTATATTTAATATTTCTAAAATATTAAATAATAAATATTAAGCTATTTAATTTATTCTATCACCATAGATTAAACTAAATATACTTAACATATTATTACGATTATGCCATTAACTTCTTAAATAATTATTCTTCCTTTTATGGTGTGACCCTTTAGGTTCTCCATATTAAACCTAGGTTGTGAATAAATCAATTAGAACAATTCTAATCTTATTTAAATAAATAAATTAAACAATTAATTTATTTAAATAATATTTATTCTACAATAGGGATAAGCCTCCCTAGCGATCAACGACTTTCCGGATAATATAGATTTCAACATTAATCATTAAAGAACCTTTGAGTAAATAGTTACCGACAATTCAATCCTTCCACCATACAATGTCCCAATTAAATATAAGACATGGAATTCTTGTCAAGTCTTATTTTATTTAATTATATGTATTTCGATCCTTAAATACACAACTCAAATAATGCAAATTAGAAACTCCTTTCTAATTTCATTACGCTTTGGCCAAGGACTCTTTGGGTTGTCATTTATCGAATCACATAGGACATTTCTCTTCTTTTATTAGAAGTGGTAGATTCTTTATTGATCATACATTATCTCCATGTACAACTTATTATACCCAAGCATACCCTTTGATATACCCTAAGGGTCTTAAGAAATAAGTCAAAGTATAACTCATCATACACAAGATACTATGATGATCTCAAGTCCAAGGATTACTTGTATACTTTACTATCACTACAGAATTCCTATTGACAGGCAAATAAAACTCAATTAGGTATTCCTTAGCGAGCCACGTTCAGTAAACTTATTCTCTAATAAGCACCTACATACTTGCTTTAGTGTCTCCACACAAATGATCATGAGATCAATCATCCTCATCCAATGAGCAAGCAACGTATATACCAATCTATCCGGATTCACTAATCCCCAATTTAGTAATCCAATGATTGGGAACTATTTTAGTTTTAAGCTTTCAAAGAATTTAGATCTCATTAGAATGATCATAATCATTATTCTAAAAGTATTGCTTAAAACTATGGGTTTATCACATATTATAAAAACAAACATCATGTAGATAATTAAAAGCCTTTAATAAATTAATACTTTTTATTAATAAATGAATAAGATTGTTACAAAGTATATGCTTTATCATCAAACATGATTGGCTTGTGTGCATACTACTTTCAATCTCCCACTTGCATTAAAGCCAATCGCCATTGTATCTTATACTCTTCTTCTCTAAGTGACGATTATCATGCTATTGGATAAGCTTTAGTTAATGGATATGTAATGTTGTTCATGAGAGTCCACTATCTCTATAGTGATTTCCCATCTTTCAATGATTCTAATAATCAAATAAAAGTGCCACAACACATGTTTAGATCCAAGATGAGACTTAGGAACTATTCTAGTTACGTAATGAACTTTTAATCCAAACAATCAACTTGCGACTTCATTTATAGCTATATACTTTGTCTTTATCACTAAACCAACAACTCTTTCTTTGTTTGGAACCTTTCCAATTCACGCGCACCACCATTCAAGGTAACACTTTACCTTAAAGTGGATTTTTCGTCGTCTTGGTGCGTTCGAAAACTTGAGTCGTTAAGCCCTCTAGTTTTAATTTAGACCCACCATGAATATGCTCACATCCTTAGTGCCGGTCAAGCACTTTAAGATGTTTTTCACTGTCTTATAGTGATCTTCTCCAGAATATGACCGATCAACATCAGGTCTCGTATATATCATTGCATACATGATTGTCACTCATGCGACCTCTCTTTTCAGGAGTCTGTGGGGACTATTAAGAGAGATACACTCCATAGCTCATCGACATGAGACATCTCTTGGAGTTTGCCATGCTAAACGACTTTAGCATCAAATGAATATACGTTCCTTGGGTTAAGTCGAGCATCCTCTTAAATCTATCTATATAGATTTTATCCCCAATTAAGATACTCTTCCCAAACCATTCATGGAGGAATGTTTAGACAACTTTATCTTTACTGATTGTAGCATTAGTATGTCATTCCTTATCCGTAGTATATCAACATATAGTACTAGGAATGTCACGACGCTCCCACTGACCCTTTTGTACACACTAGGTTCATTCTTATTTTTGATAAAATCAAACTCTTTTGATTGCCTCATAAAAACGAATGTTCCATATTTGAGAAACTTGCTTCAATCCATTTCTCTGAGTGACTACAACACTTACCTCATCGTATGTAACTGGATCATCATCTTCTATGATGTGTACCTCATCATCATCATCTATGATGAATCCATACCTCCCGTGTATCTTTGGTATTATTCATTTCTGATTCGATTTGTGGTACAATAGGTATATCTATAGGTTCCTCTTATTTGACTTATAGTGTTTTGTGGTTCTTGAACTCTTCAAGATCTATTATCCTCCCACTAGCCCCTTCAATGATAAACACCTTTATCTTTAGAAGGCAGCGTGTTTTGTAACAAACACCTTTTGCTAAGTAGAATTATAGAACATATACCCTAAACTTACTTTAAGATGTCCCACAAATCTGTACATGTCAAATCTTGTCCCAAGCTTATCCTTTGAAACCTTTTCACATAAGTTGGACAACCCCTTATCTTAACATACTTAAGATTAGGAATCCTCCCCATCCATAACTTTTATGGAGTCTTGAAATTTGGATTTTGAGGTTACCTTTTTAAATACATATCACCATTTCTAGGACATGACCCTAGAAGGATACTGGAATGTCGGTAAAATCATTATGGACCACACCATGTCCAACAAGGTACGATTTTTCATTCAGATACATCAATCAATTATTGCGTATCAGGATGTGTCCATTATGAGAAAACCATTTGAGATGATCTAGAAACTTATTGCACACGTATTTATTCCTTGATCCAATCAAAGAATCCTAATACTTTGCCAATTTGTTTCACTTTTGAATTCTTTGAACCTTTCAAATAATTCACACTTGTATTTCAGCAAATACACACATTCAACTCTTTGAATGATCATCTCCTTTTCTTATACTAATTTGTTCAATATGCAAAATTATTTTCATGTAAGTCAAGTATACAAAATTTATTAAGTAATATTCCAGTTCTATACAAAACATTATTATTATAAATAGAACAACAATTGTTCTTAATTATAATACCAAAGATTTCATTGTCCAACAATAAAATGGAAATAATATTTTTAACAAGAGGCGGAATACAATAACAACTTATTGACTTAATAGATTTGTTTCGTGTATGCATTGCTAAACTATAAGTTTCTATGGCTAATGCAAGCAACCATTGCTTCATTTTCCACACATAGAATTACTTATATTTGTTTAGCTTTCTACTTACGCTTGGTCCTTCATAAATCTATATTTATGATAACCAAAGTCGGTATCCAATACCCAAGTAGAACCTTGACTTAAAGAAAAATTTATTTCAATCATGAACAAAAAGCGTATTAAATAGAAACTTCACTAAGCTTCTTTGGTTAGCCTCTCGCAAAATGCTTCTTGCAGTTTCTTTCCAAAGGTCTCGGGCTTATTGCAGTGGAAGCAAACTCCTTTGCTATCCGTATCAGTTTTGTTCTTATTATCCTTTGTTTACGCCTTTCTATTTACCTTCTTTGAATCGTTCTTTATTTCAGAAGATCCTTTGGCCCCTACTAGTAAGACTTGATCTTTCTTGGTTGGAAAGTGACTCTCAACATTTTTCAACATGTTAAGCAAATCAGCAAAGCTGATATCTAGCTTGTTCATATGAAAAATTCACAACAATTGTGAAAGGAGTTAGGGAGTGAGTGCAAGATCAAATCTTGGCTCAACTCTCCATCCATGACAAAACCGGTTGTCGGGCTAATTGATCAATCAAATTGATTATGTTAAGAACTTTTTATGCATCTTATAGTGCCATTGGCCATTCTAGATCGGAAGAGCTCCTTAGATATGTGATATCTTTCGGTCCTACTTTCCTCACCATCAACTACTTGATGTGCGGGAATATAGTAGGAGCATCCATAGTTTCATCTTGCCGACTTTGAAGCTCGTTACTCGTGGATGCGAGCATGATGCATTGAGCCAATGTGCATCATCTTGCAACTTTCTAAAAGTAGCAATCTCTTCCTCGGAGGCATTATGCGCAACCATTGCGAGGATAGGCGACATAAGGACATAAGATAGCTTTTTCATTTATGAGAACTATTCTCATATTCCTTAACCAATCCGTTTAATTGATTAGGTTAAATAGCATCTAATATGCTTCGCGTTGATAGTAATTTTAGACATTGTAAAATTACGTAAATGAATTTTTAATTAACAACATTTTAACATACATTCTTTTATTAATTACCAAAATAAATTAGGTCTTGTTTTAAATTGGTATCTCCCACTATTTTCTTCAAACTATATTACCTCACTTATATAGTTCGGCAAAATCTAATTAAAGATTTGCTAGTGAGAATAAGGATCCCATTTCAAATGTATATAGCCTTGTGGTGACACAACAAACTATATATAAACAAATAGGTAGACAACTTTTGTCAATTACATCAACTATGCAACTCCTTGTATTTTGCCTCTTAGATTATTTTGATCAGTGGTGGCACATCAGAATCAAAATTATCCAAGTTAAGTCCAACCTAGCACTCCATATATTCAAAAAGAAAAATATCATCCTTGTGGTGACACAACAAAACAATATTGTTCAATTTTCTTTATAAGCATCAAATGTGATAAATTAACATCTTAAATACTTAATACTTGCCTTGTGGTGACACAACAAACTCATATTAAATATTTAATACTCTATTAATTTTATCATGCTAGAAAGGCGACATTCGATATTCCAAATATCTTTGAACGCTTAGGACTTAATATAAAAATTGAGGGGTTTGTTATTAATTTGTCTCATCTTGTTTAGCACGCATTTACATATATATATATAAAATACGCGTCATATTAATGAACATGCGAAGCATGTTTGCATAATATATAATATATATAATATAAGCATGCACATATAGAATACTATATATTCTACGGGATTGATTATGGACTTTTATTCTAGTTTGGTTCACTAGAGCCACCAAGTGAACCAAAAGGTCAAACCCTAGGGGTGCAAGAAATAATATTTAAATATAACTATTACATTTAAACTAGAGCTCCATAACAAACGGGTCTTCACGCTCCTTGCTTCCTTTGATCTCCAATTCTTCAAAATAATTCTAACTATTCCTATTACAAAACTATTTAAAATAAATAGAAACCTTGATCGTGATCGAGGGAAGTACATAGAGAGAGATAGAATTTACATTAAGAAAAATTAGAGAAGGCGAGCATGCAGAGACCCCATTTAATAAAACCCATACATTCATGCATCCAACTAAAATAAAATCCAATCGCATTGGTCAATAGTCCATAATCAATCCCATTTATTATCATACACATCACCATATGCATCAATAAATAACATTCATCTCATGAATTATAAACATTTAATATATATATTGATATCATTTAATGGGCAAATTTATTTAGTATAAAATCTATTTTTGAATCAAAATAAACTCCTTTATTTTAATCCAAATTTAAATCAAAATAAAACTATTTTATTTTAATTTATCCAATTTTGAATAAAATAAACTATTTTATTTTAATAAAAATCTTTAATTAAAATAAACTCCTTTATTTTAATTAATTATGGAATCCAATTCCATGTAAAAAAAAAAATTATTAAAGGAAACATTTAATTATTTTCCTATTCACAAATAAACTTCTTTTATTTTGAATAATATGATATCTTATTTCATATTTAAATAAACTCCTTTATTTAAGGAAACATGAATTCTCTTTCCTATTCACAAATAAACTCTTTTATTTTGAATAATATGAAATCTTATTTCATATCTAAACAAACTCCTTTATTTAAGGAAAGATGGATTTACTTTCCTATTCACAAATAAACTCCTTTATTTTAGGAAAAATAAAATCCAATTTCAACTCCAATTAGTTATCATGGAATCCAATTCCAACTCTAATTAGTTAGCATGAAATTCTAATTTTAAAATTAAAATAAATCTTTTATTTTAATATTAAAATAAACCTTTTATTTTAAGATTAAAATAAACTTTTATTTTAAGATTAAAATAATTATATATATATAATATTCAATTTTAAAATTAAAATAAACTCCTTTTTATTTTAATATTAAAATAAACTTTTATTTTAAAATTAAAATAAATATTTTATTTTAATTATAAAATAATTAAGCTTATATATATATATATATATATATATATATATATATATATATATATATATAAAAGTTAACTTAGAATCCTAGCATCAAGCTGCTGTAAGTTTTCCGCGCGTAACAAATATTTTTTTTTTTTTTTTTTCGGCAGCATTGAATCAAAAACGTGAATCCTTGTTTTCTTTTTTTTTCTTTTTTTTTTATTAAAACCGTGCGCCTTCAACTTGGTAACAACACAGGATTTTCTTTCCTTTATTTTCTAAAACCGTGCTCTAATACACGCTGCCTTGATTTCTTTTTATGTTGCACGAAATTTATTTTTTTTTTTGAATTTTATACAATTAAATTATGCCCAATTAAATTGTTCTAAACACATATCAATATAATATCAAATTAAAATAATTAATAATTCGCATAAAGGTTTGGCTCTGATGCCACTGTTAGATTTGTAATATTCATAACGCAATCAAATTGCATAAATTAAGCGGAAGCGTGTAAAATCAGAGTTTAAAAATTTACAAACCATATACCCGGATCACCCTTTATGCACAATTATTAATTAAACGAAAAGATAAAGAATAAAATCATACCCTTGAAGATCGAGCTTCCTCAGGTACAAGTTCACCTCCAAATCCTTTTCGCGTTCAATCTTGAATCCACCGGGTTTGGTTCCTTCCTTTGATCAACGTTAGCCACCCATGTGTTTGGCCTCTAGAGGTGATCCACCAAGGAAGAATAAAATTCAAGAAGATGGGTGTTATGGCTAACCCTAGTTTTCTATCTCTATAGAAAAGGCATACTCCCAACAACTTGGAATTATTACGTACTTTGTTAAAGTCAACAACCCATACCACCCATAATAAGACTCCTCTTATTTATAGATGTGGGCAACCCACCTTAACAATTAAGGAATTGAGTTTTAATTAATTAAGCTCCCTAATCTTATTAGGGATAATTAATTAAACTCTTTTAATTAATTTAACCTCCTAATCTTATTAGGAATAAATGAGAGTACTTATATTAAATTAATTCCTAAACTCTTTTAGAAATTAAAATAATAATAATTGTAATAATTTTAATAAGACTCCTCTTATTAATTTATATTTAATATTTCTAAAATATTAAATAATAATATTAAGCTATTTAATTTATTCTATCACCATAGATTAAATTAAATATACTTAACTATATTATTACGATTATGCCATTAACTTCTTAAATAATTATTCTTCCTTTTATGGTGTGACCCTTTAGGTTCTCCATATTAAACAGGTTGTGAATAAATCAATTAGAACAATTCTAATCTTATTTAAATAAATAAATTAAACAATTAATTTATTTAAATAATATTTATTCTACAATAGGGATAAAGCCTCCTAGCGATCAGCGACTTTCCGGATAATATAGATTTCAACATTAATCATTAAAGAAACTTTGAGTAAATAGTTACCGCATAATTCAATCCTTCCACCATACAATGTCCCAATTAAATATAAGACATGGAATTCTTGTCAAGTCTTATTTTATTTAATTATATGTATTTCGATCCTTAAATGCACAACTCCAAATAATGCAAATTAGAAACTCCTTTCTAATTTCATTACGCTTACCTTGCGCCAAGGACTCTTGGGTTGTCATTTATCGAATCACATAGGACATTTCTCTTCTTTTATTAGAAGTGGTAGATTCTTTATTGATCATACATTATCTCCATGTATAACTTATTATACCTAAGCATACCCTTTGATATACCCTAAGAGTCTTAAGGAATAAGTCAAAGTATAACTCATCATACACAAGATACTATGATGATCTCAAGTCCAAGGATTACTTGTACTACTATCACTACAGAATTCCTATTCGACAGCAAATAAAACTCCATTAGGTATTCCTTAGCGAGCCACGTTCGGTGAACTTATTCTCTAATAAGCACCTACATACTTGCTTTAGTGTCTCCACACAAATGATCATGAGATCAATCATCCTCATCCAATGAGCAAGTTAACGTATGTACCAATCTATCCGGATTCACTAATCCCCAATTTAGTAATCCAATGATTGGGAACTATTTTAGTTTTAAGCTTTCAAAGAATTTAGATCTCATTAGAATGATCATCATCATTATTCTAAAAGCATTGCTTAAAACTATGGGTTTATCACATATTATAAAACAGCATCATGTAGATAATTAAAAGCCTTTAATAAATTAATACTTTTTATTAATAAATGAATAAGATTGTTACAAAGTATATGCTTTATCATCAAACATGATTGGCTTGTGTGCATACTACTTTCACACTAAAGCTATAGAGAAATTATTGTAGAGAGAAATTATAGAGAGAAAGAAGAAGAGAAGTCTTCTACCTCTATTCCAGTATCCAACTTTATTCTAAGGTAAGGGGTGTTATTTCTTTCGTATTCATGAAGAGAGCTATTGTTATTCCATTCCTTATTATTACATTGGAATAACTCAGTATACTCACAGGACTCTAGTATTCATGGTGAAATTCTTCTGTTATTCCATTCTTTTTTATTATGTTGGAATAACCTGTCTATGTGAAGTACCGCATACATGGTGAAATTCTTCTATTATTCCATTCTTTATTATTCTGTCAGAATATCCTGTCGGTGCGTTTACGCATGACCTGGTTCCATTCTTTATTATTCTGTTGGAATATCCTGTCTGTGCGGATTACTTGTTGATCGATTTCGCAATCAATGAATACGTGAAAGTATACACGGTCAACAAGTAATAAAGTGAAAGTAGAATATCGTTCCCACGAGGAATTATTTAATAAAAATTACCAAATACTAACTCTTAACCGAATCAATTTTATTTAAACAACCAATAATTGTGATTTCTAGATTTAAGAAAACTAAATTAAACAAAAGAAAAAGATTATTCTAAAAGAAAGAAAATAAACAACTAAGAATTGATGGAATTCAGATAAATAAGAATTAAGACTCCAATATCCCCAATTATGAATTATAAATCAATTATTCAACTATTTCAATTATTATGTCTACTGAATTGTTAACAAGAATTCTCAAATGCCAAAAGCCCTTTCTCAAGTGATCCTTTGCCTTCTATTTAATCCAAGTTAATTTTGCTATAACCCTATGTAAAACAATTGAATTAACCTCACTACAATCCCAATTCCTTATGTGTTACATGCGACAAATAGATATTCTCATTCTATTCACAAACCTAATTATTCACTGTGCAAATAACTAAGTCACATATCACCATGCCCAGTTCTAACCCTAGAATTCCTTTCCCAATTCCTTCTAGAGTAACAAGGTAATTATTGGCCAGATAATTAATCAATAAGCACAAAGCAAGATGAACAATTCACTTCAACATAAATAATTGGAATAAATCAAATAATCAATTCATAATCGTAAAAGGTTCAATTGGAATCTCAATAAAAGAGTTAGTTCATAATTAATGAATTAAAACCAAGAATCCACAATTGAATAGACATTAAAAGATAAAAGTATGATAAGAGAAGATAATAGAATCTATTGTCAGCAAATCTGATGCTCCCCTCTTGCTCCTGCTCTTGATCTTCAGTGTTCTTCAATTTGCTTCAATCTTCAATGGCTAATTAAGAACTAGGGTTTAGATTCTAATTTAATGGAGTGTTTAATCTAGTCTAATCTATGTATTCTCCCTTTATTTTATGCCTTACATCATGTATTTATAGGTTACAAGTCCAATTTTTAGCTTAGGAATGAACCCAATCCAATTTGGAGTTAAAAAAGTGTCAAAATTCGCCCAAAAACGCGTCCAAGCCCTTCCCCAGCGCCCCAGTGCTGGACATGACACTCAAACACTCCCCAGCGCCCCGGCACTGGGCATAGGCCTATTTTGGGCGCCCCGACGCTGCCACATGTTCTGACATTTTCTGCTCCGACGTCCTTTGGGAAAATGGCCATAACTTCTTCGTCTGAACTCTGATTTCGATGATTCAAGATGATCCGGAAAGAGGAGAAGTAGATCTACAATTTTCATTCTTTGAGGTTTCCGAAATAAGGTCCTAAGAAATTCTCAAATTGCCTCTGAAGTGACTATTTTATAAATGGCAAGCCGAAAACGCGAATCTAGCCACCCCGAACGTCGATCCAAGTAACTTTTGTCCCAATTCCCATAAAACAACATAAAATATGCTTGAATAGACACAAACACTTAAAAACTATTCTAAAAGACTTGAGAATAACAATAAATTAAGCCCAAATATATCCAATTCATGGGTATAAAACTCACTCATCATTACGCATGACCTGGTTCCATTATTTATTATTCTGTTGGGAATAACCTGTTTGTGCGATCTATCGCATGCATGGTGAATTCTTTTGTTATTCCATTCTTTATTATTCTGTTGGAATAACCTGTCTATGTGGATTACCACATACATGGTGAATGATCCTTTGTATTCATTCCTTATTAAATTGTGGAAATGATCTGTTTACGTGGATTACCGCATGGCAGATGAAAATCCATTTGTAGTTTCAAAATTTATCTGACCCTCAAAAATTCTGGAAAAATATGAAATGATAATTTGATGAGTTTTCTATATTGTGTCCAAAGATGGCGATTTTTGGTTGTATAGATTAAGAGTTATGGATTTTATGGGAAAAGCCTATTTTAAAAGTAAACTCTTATAACTCTTTTTGGTTAACTCCAAAATTGGTGAAATTTTTATTGGGAGTACAAGTATATAACAGGAGTATACCCTGTAAATTTTGGAATTTTTTGACAAAGGTACAATTTATGATAAATGTCTAAATATTCGGCGGTTTTGGCCATATGAAAAATAGTAAATGAATTTTAAAAATTCCGAGAAAAATACATGTTCAATATGGGAATATATTCTGCTAAATCCCAGAAAAGAAATATTTTTGGGACTGATTGGGTATTTTTCAAGAAAATGAACTAGTTATGAGTAAATGAATTAAATATGTTATGTGAAGTAACAAAATTGGAAAATATGATTTTATGGTTTGGGAATCCTATATAAGGTATATTTAGATTTTTGATGAGGGATTTGATCATTGGTGATGAAATCATATGAGTATGGCATTTTTAATGATTAAATCCATTATATGGCAAAGTGTTGAAATAAATTGTTTATAAGTGTAAGAAGTGATTAAAATATTGTTATAATATTAATAATATTATATTATGAGTTTATTAAGTGGTTGATAATATTTGGATAAATTTAAAGTCTTTAATATTTATCTTTGTTTTCGTTTGATTAATGCTTATATCATTGTCATCATCTTCATGCTTATATGGTGATGAAAGTTATTTTTGGCTTACGTGCAAAGATGGACTGTTGATTATTGAATTGTATATCTTTGGCTTACGTGCAAAGATGGACTATTGATTATTGGTTTTATAGTTGTATATCTTTGGCTTACGTGCAGAGATGGACTTGGTATGATTATGACCAGGGATCATTCGGTATAATCATGACCAGTAATATTATAAATGATGTGGTAAAAGTCCTCAGTGTGGCCTGTAGTGCATTGATGGACAGTTTTTGGTATGATTATGACCAGGGATTATTCGGTATAGTTATGACCATTGATGATTTAATGAATATCTTTGTCCCGTAGTACAGGAATGATTCGATGATATGGTTTATTTATTAAGCTGAGTCTCAGCGATAAAAATTGATGAAAACATTTTAAATCATAAAAAATAGTAGATATCATGCTCTACTTGACTCTTCTAATGGATTGCTTATTCCGCTGTAGTTAAACTTGATGTCTATTATATTTTATCAGTTTAACATTGTTGAAGGCTAATGATAATTTATTCTGCATTATCTTAGTCATAATATTTCTTACTGAGCTAGTTGAGCTCACCCTTTCTTTCACTGTTCTCTTCAGAAAATGAGAACGTAGCCGGGACTAGTCGGGGAACGGAGTGACGGTCCAGATGATAGCATTAGTAGTCCTCACTATTCTGTTAGATAGTGTGACAATAAATGTAATAAGGACTCTATTGAGTGTGGATATTGTCTAGATGACAATATTCTTATTCAAACTCTTATATTATATTTTGTCGTATTTTACACGACTGTTGTATAATTAAGTTGTATTTGAATTTATGTACCATGTAAGTGGCGACCTAAGATGGGTGATGTATACCTGTTTTGGGGGCGTTACATAAACTGCAGGGGAAAGAAAGTTTGATCCCATGTTTGGGACAAACTGCACGTATGAAAAAGTTTGGTCCTAAGTTCAGGACAAACTGCAAGTATGAAAAAGTTAGATCCTAAGTTCAGGACAAACTGCAAGTGTGAAAAAGTTTGATCCTAAGTTCAGGATAAACTGCAAGTGTGAAAGGTTCAATCCCTGGTGGGATAACCAAAATTGTATGAAAGGTTTGAAATGAGGTAAACCAGGCTACTGGCTTTGAAGAGTATGTTTCCCTAAGGGGCAAAAGAGTATGCAGAAGATTTTGTATGTAAGAAAGGGTTAGAAAACTTGAATGACTGGTGATCTGATGATCCAAAACTAGGATGTTTGTTTGATGGTAACCTCAGACATATTACCATTTCACGGTGTCTGAGTTGATGAGTTGTGGAAATTCATTGTCGTCCATTTCCTGTAGTCTGAGAGCCCCTCCTGTCAATACCTCCTTGACAACAAACGAGCCTTCCCAGTTTGGAGCGAATTTTCCCTTAGATTGATCTTGGTTGTCAATGATCTTCTTCAGAACCAAGTCATGTTGTTTAAACTGCCGTAGTCGGACTTTTCTATTGTAGAATCTGCCGATCCTTTGTTGATATAACTGACCATGGAAGATAGCCGCGATTCGCCTTTCATCTATTAGAGAAAATTGGTTATATCTGTCTTGTACCCATTGGTCTTCATCCAGCTGAGTGTCCATCAACACTCTGAGGGATTCCATTTCCACCTCTATGGGGAGTACTGCTTCCATCCCATAGGCTAATGAATAGGGGGTTGCCCCAGTGGAAGTACGCATTGAAGTTCTGTAGGCTAATAAAGTCAGAGGCAATAGGTCAGACCATCCTTTGTGATTAGCGGACATCTCCTGCATGATCTTCTTGATATTGTTATTAGCCGCTTCAATAGCACCATTCATCTTTGGTCGGTAGATGACGGAGTTAAGGTGTTTGATGTGGAATTTATTGCATAACTCCTCCATCATTTTGTTGTTGAGGTTTTTAGCATTATCTGACACAATTACCTCTGGTTATCCATATCGACAAATGACATTATTTCTGATGAAAGCAATGATGTCTTCTTTGGTAACCTTGGGGAAGGAGGCTGCTTCTACCCACTTGGTGAAGTAGTCGATCATGGTGAAGATAAACCAATGCCCATTATTGGCTTTGGGCTCGATGGGCCCAATCACATCCATTCCCCACATTGAGAAGGGTCAGGGTGAAATCATATTGTGGAGTTCCCTTGGACGGGTGTGGATAGCATTTCTATGCATTTGGCATGGATAACATCTCTTGACGTGATCATCATAGTCAGCTTTAAACGTAAGCCAGTAATTCCCTATTCTGAGGATTTTCTTAACAAGTAGGGGTCCGCTCATGTGTGGGCCACATACTCCACCATAGATTTCATCCATGAGCCTCTGAGCTAGGTCTTTGTCCAGACATCTATGGAGTCCTAATCCTGCATCTGTTTTGTAGAGTGCATCTCCGCTCAGGTAAAATTTCATAGCCATTCGATGGATCCGCCTTTTTTCAGTCGAGCTCGCCTCAGCGGGTGTAGATCCATCTCGCAGATACTCCTTGATATGCTGATACCAAGGGTGTTAGATGGGAGGTAGCTCATCCAATACTTCTCCAACATAATTCCCATTGGCTGGAGCCTTTTGTAGGGAAAATAGGATGTTTGGCATGTTTTCCTTGTCACGTATGTTGATCAAGGAGGCCAAAGTTGCTAGCGCATCCGCAAAATTATTCCTATTCCAAGGAATGTGGAAGAAGTGTACTTCTTCGAACTTCGAAGCCATCTGTAAAACTTGCCGATGGTAAGGCATCAACTATAGCTCTTTGGTTTGATAGATTCTCATGGATTGTTTGATTACCAACTCCAAATCCCCAAAGATAGTTAACTGTCTGATACCCATTGATGGGGCAAGTTTGAGTCCCATGATACAACCTTCATACTCGGCTGTGTTGTTGGTACTGACAAACTATAATTTAACAGCGACGGGATACTGCTCCCCCGTACCGGATACTAGAACTTCTCTAGCTCCAGAACCTTCTGTGTTAATAGCTCTATCAAAATACATTTTTCACGTATGACGTGCATCATACTAATGGTGTTGCTGAATTGCCATGACCCCTTCATCGGGGAAGTATGTTTCTAAGGGTTTGTAATCCCCTGCAGATGCGGCGGCCAGTTGATCCGTAATTCTTCGTCCTTTAATGGACTTTTGCGTCGCGTAGACGATGTCAAATTATTGTAGAATCAACTGCCATCGGGATAGCCAACAATTCAGTATGGGCTTACTGAACATGTATTTGAGAGGATCCACGCGGGATATGAGATGGGTTATGCGACCATGGAGGTAATGATGTAACCTCATGGAAGCCCATGCTAAAGCACAACAAGTCTTCTCAATCAGAGTGTACTTGTGTTCACTACTGCTGAATCTTCTGCTGAGGTAGTAGATAGCTCGCTCTTGGCCTCTATCGTCTTTTTGTCCCAGCATGCAGCCCGTGACATTATCATTAATGCACAGGTACATGAACAGGGGAACATTGTGAGACCCCGAATTTTATGAAATGAAAGTATTCAATTTTCTTATAATTATTATGTTATTTAGTAAATGGTTAAATTGAGAAAGGGTTAAACTTAAGGGTGATATTTGAAAATTTTACAAAGTAAGCAAGTTGTTATTCGTTGTGTCAGGGAATATTCATTTTCACAGAGAATATTCATTCGACGGAATAATCATTGGTGGACCCCCCAACGGAAGTATTGTCGTATTTATAAAATGACAGATTTATCTTTTATTAAAAATAACGGCTAAATTATTACCGTTAAAATTGTTGAACTACCCAGTAGTAAAAGTATAGTAATACACGTGGTTGCATAGTAGCACACGGTATTGATTATTGATGCTTACGTAAGAAGTCACTCAGTTATACTTAATTATTGCTACAATAATTATTGCATCATATCTCTCATATTATTGATTCAATTATTGTCACAGTATCATCTGCATAATATGTTATATTATTAAATAAATAATTGAGACGACAAAGTTATTCATATTATTATTTACAATATTGACAATGTCTAGAAGTTCTGTCAAGGAGAGGTTTGGTCACCTAATTGCGCGCCAATAAGGAGAAATCCTTATCGGAAAGCCCCCTCTTTCTAGGAATGACCTGGTTGTTAAATATTGTGAATTATAATACTAATGATGAATAAGTTCATGTTGATTAAAGATGAAATTGATAGTTCCATTATGTTGGAATTATTAGCGTTAGTGAAAATCGACATTTATTTCGATAATAATTGATGTCTGGAGGTTATATTCTTTATTATTATATTGGAATAACATGTCTATGCGAAGTACTGCATACATGGTGAAATTCTTCTATTATTTCATTCTTTATTATTCTGTTGGAATATCCTGTCTGTGCCGATTACGCATGACCTGGTTCCATTCTTTATTATTATGTTGGAATATCCCGTCTATGCGGATTATGCATGACCTGGTTCCATTATTTATTATTACATTGGAATAACACGTCATGCGATCTATCGCGTACACCGTGAATTCTATTTGTTATTCCATTCTTTATTATTACGTTGAATAACTCGTCTCTGTACGGACTACCGCATGCATGGTGAATTCTTCTATTATTCCATTCTTTATTATTCTGTTGGAATAACTTGTCTATGTGGATTACCGCATGCATGGTGAATGATCCTTCATATTCATTCTTTATTAAATTATAGAAATGATCTGTCTACGTGGATTACTGCATGGCGGGTAAAAATCCATTTGCAGTTTTGTATATTATATTATACTCGTATGAGATATCATTTCTTTTGTACTCGTCATAAAATATTATTTTATTTGGTATTTTTCTTTTACGAGTTACTATTCACGGGTTACTATTCACCCAGTTACTATTCAATCTAGTATTATTCACTCGGGTATTCGGGGCACTTTTTCGTGTCGAAGTACTATTCACGAGTTACTATTCAAGGGTTACTATTCACCTAAACTACAATTCACCCGAATATTATTCACTCGGGTATTTGGAGTACTTTTCATGTCGGGTTACTATTCACGAGGTACTATTCTCGAAGTACTATTCATGGAGTACTATTCACGGGGTACTATTTACCCATAAAATATATTTCTTTTCTGTCCAAATTATTTTTGGTACATGAATATTATTCTTGAATTTTACTCCACAAAGAAGTATCATGTTGACAATTTGGACGTTATTTATTTCTGGATAAATTAAATTATAAATCTTTCAAATTTATCCTTGAACTTGTTTTATTGAATTATTATGTCATTGTCATCATCGTCATGCTTATATTGTGATTAAAGTCATCTTTGGCTTATGTGTATAGATGGACTGTTGGTTGGTATGATTATGACCACGGATCATTCGGTATAATCATGACCCGTAATGTTAAAGATGATATGTTGTTTGATAGCTTTGGCCAGTAATGCAAAGATGGACAGGTGTATGACATGATCATGACCACTGGTGATACTAACGAATATCCTTGGTCATAGTGTAGGGATATTTCGATGATGTGATTAGCAGGATCATAACCATTAGTTAACATTTGAATGTCTTTGGCCGTAGTGCACTGACAGACAATATATAATTGTATTGAGGACCTAAGATGTGTGTGTCTTTTTTTATATGTCACTTAATAATTGATTTTGGTGAACAACAATAGGGTAATGAGAACCCGACTTTGAAAGCGTCCAAATTGTAACTCATTAAGAATGAACATGATAGTAATTTTCTCATTTTTCTTTGGGGTCTATTGGGTCAACCAAGGATAATTTTGTGGACATATGATATCTATCATAACCTAGACGCATGGCCTCCCATGTACGAAGGTTTCCTTGAGTATTTTCCAAAGATTTTAATTTCTAAAATAGTTATTGACTGTACTTTTATATAAAGTACCATTGTAAGGTTGTGGTCGAGGCACCATGAGAGTTACTTACATTTTATTAAAACTCACACTTTAACTGTGGTCGTATTCTGCATGACAGTTTAACAGTTGTATAAATGAAATTTGTAAATGATTTTTATAGTGTGATATCTGGCGACTCAGAATGGGTCGTGTGGACCTTTTTTGGGGGAGTCACAAACATCATCCCTGGGAGGTACCAAAATAGGAGCATTAACCAACTGCTCTTTGATTGTAAGGAAGGCTTTCTGACACTCATCATTCCATTTCATGGAGTTCTTCCTTAACAGCTTGAAGATGGGCACACAGGTTGCTGTGAGTTGAGAAATAAACCTACTAATGAAGTTGATTCTTCCCAAAAATCCCCGTATTTCCTTCTCTGTCTGAGGAACGGGCATTTCCTTGATGGCCTGGATTTTGGTGGGATCCAGCTCAATCCCTTTGTGGCAGACTAGGAAACCTGGCAACTTGCCTGATTTAACACCAAAGGCGCACTTGGCTGGATTCAACTTCAAGTTTTACTTACGCAACCTGTTGAAAAGCTTTTTAAGATGGTATAAGTGGTCATCCTCCCTTCGACAATGATGTCATCCACGTAGATCTCTATCTCTTTATGCATTAAGTCATGGAAAAGAGCCATCATAGCTCGCTGATAGGTTGCTCTGGCATTGATTAGGCCAAATGTCAACCGTCTATAAAAAAAGGTTCCCCAAGGCGTGATGAAAGCAGTTTTCTTACGATCCTCCTCAACAACCATAATCTGATGATACCCCGCGAAGCAATCTGCAAAAGAGTATATGCCGTATTGAGCAGTATTGTCAATGAGAATGTGGATAAATGGCACATGAAAGCTATCTTTAAGGTAAGATTTATTTAGATCCCAGTAATCCACGCAAACTCGCACCTTTCCACCTAGTTTAGGCATGAGGACTTTGTTTGATAACCATTCAGGGTATGTAGACACCATGATGATTCCTGCTTAAAATTGGTTCACAATTTTGTCTTTAACCTTTAAACTCCACTCAGGTTTCAATCTCTCGAGCTTCTACCTGACTGACTTGAATCCCTCTTTAATGGGAAGGCGATGAAGGACAATGTCAGTGGACAAACCCACCATGTCTTCATGAGACCATGCAAACACATCCTGGAATTTGGTTAGTAGCGCAACCATGTCATTCGGTTGGTTTGGAGTGAGGTCTGAACCAATCTGGATTAGCTTAGGGTTTTCTAAGGTTCCGAGATTGAAAGAAGTGGTTTGATCAAGATTAGGTTTAGGTTTGTCTTCGACTTATTCCTTAATCTGCTGAGGTATCTCAATGTCCTCTTATACTTCCATCAACTCTGAGTCCAACTTTTCATCAAAGTTACAGTCCTTGTGGAGAAAAGACACCTCATCAGCAAGTACAGGCACATCTAAACTTAGAGTCCTGAAACAAAATATGATTTTACTTAATATATGAAACTATTTAATCATACAAAGTGTTAGCGTATCTTGATAAAATAAGCGCTAATCTTGTCATGAAAAAGTAAGATTAAAGTTATCTCTACAGGCATATGGAATTTACGCTTCGTTTTACCCTCGTCGACAAATGCATGGAGTGCTGCTCCAATTATTGAGGGTAAATTCCTGATGGACTACAGTGATGGAGGGGCTATCATCGTCCTCCTTTTCCCTAATGATGACCATGATATCTGGGCAATCATCATCTAGGGTGTATCTATTTGTATGCTCATCATGGACAATGATGTGTATGACTGACATCATTAGGGCGATGTCTTATTTACGTTTCCATTCCCTCTCTTCCATTTCGGGATCAGGAATCAGGACCTTTTTTGATTTAATCGGTACTAGTCTGGGAAATAACATAGCCATAATATGGGCTGGCACCTTTACTGGAGACTGTATCAGCTCAGGAGTTGCAGGTGGAGAAAATCGTTGTGTGGCTGAAGTTGAAGTAATCTGTTTGTGCTTATGAGGATTCCTGTGACTGGAGCTAGCAGAATAGCCTAATCCAGCTATCCCTGTCCGACTAGGTACTTGAATTGGGTGCTTAATACCCTGATGCTCTTTGCCCAACCTTTGTCCAGGTTGATGACCAAATGACATCATCTCCTGAGTGGCTGACATAACCTCGACAAAAATTTGGGTGTAAAAGGTGGTGCCCCAATGGGATGGTAATGAGTGTTGCTCACCTCCAGGGCGTGGAAACTGACCGGCTCAATTTCTGGATTAAAGCTGATTAGTGGCATATCACTTTATTTCGGACATTCCGGCTCAGCATTAACAGTGACTAGGTTATTGTTGATAATGTACTTGAGTTACTGATTAAGGGTGGAAGGGATAGCTCCAGCCATATGAATCCATGGTCTTCCCAACAGCAGGTTGTATCCCATGGCTATTTTTAGCACGTGAAAGGATACACTGAATGTATTTGGACCAATCTCCACTGGTAATTCAATTGCTCCAACGGCATTTCGTCGGGACCCATCAAAAGCTTTGATAATTGTATGGCTACTTTTGATCCTATTGGGGTTGATATTCATCTTCTCCAAGGTAGCATAAGGATAGATGTTAAGAGATGAACCTCCATCTATCAAGACTCCTCCAACCATATATCCGGAGGACAAAATCGCTATATGCAACGGCTTGCAATGACCGGTCCCTTCAACAGGTATGTCGTCATCAGTGAAAGATATCACATTGTTGTTGAAAATGTGATCAACTAGATGCTGGAATATTTCCACATCCACTGATTTCGGTAAATGGGCTTCTTCCAAGACCCTTAGCAATATTTTCCTATGATCTTCTGAAGCGAAAACCAAGTCCAATATAGAAATTTGCTATGGAGCTTCTTTCAAGCTTAAAACCACTTTAGCTTTGTTATGGCCCATGGTACAGAGGAATTCTTCAATATTCTCCATGGGAACTTTCCCATTTGATTTGATGGCGGGCTTCATCACCCGATGGGGAAGATACAGTGGATTCTCTTTCAACACTACAACAGTAGTATATGAAGTAAATCCTTTAGCCTGCCCATAATTCCATGAGACTTTATGTAAGCTGATAACAGGATAGTGTGGTCTGAATTGTAAGTTAATTGGCTTTGGTGCAGCCACTTTCAAAGGATTATCAACTGCTTTGAGTTGAATTACTTGTATTGTGAGTGGGTTGGCCGCCAAATCATCCTCTACGGAGATAACTGCTACGCCGTTCTTCCATTTTGTAGGAAATGTGTTCCCACTCTCGAGTAACAAAGTGCCATCGTCTTCCATTTATAAGACACCGCTGTCAATTAAATTTTGAATGAGGTGGCGGAGTGCCCAACATTCTTCTGTGCTGTGACCGTAAGAGTGAGAGTAATATTGGCATACTCCCTCAGAATTAAACCGTCTGGAATGGGGATTGATTGGAGGTAGAAGGGATGTAATTCGTCCTTCATTGATCAACATTTGAAATATCTCCTCCATAGGTTGACCCAGGTATGTAAATTCCCTTTTGTTGGCAAAATCCTGACGGGCTTTGGCATTTGCTCTTTTCGCAACTTTATCCCCCAGTGTTTCACTTTCTGAAGGCGAGGATGGAATATTCATGACAAAAGGAAGGAGACTAGCATGCTCCTAACTGATTAATTGGCATGTGACTTGGTGTTAATGAATCACCAGTTCTGCCGATTGATCTACTTGTTTGCAGAGAGCCTAAATCTTTAGCTCCATCATAAATTGGAACTGTGCATAATCCCATCTGTCAGCACCATCTTTGCTGGTTTGGGAAGAGTCAACAACTTAATTGGAACTTTGTCCATTGCTCCAATTAATCATATTGACCTCTCCTTCTTTACGTTGAGGAAGAGGATTGTCTTGAACATGAGGTTGGTCGAGTTTAGTCACGACAATCTCCCCATTGTCGATTAAGTCCTGGATCTTATGTTTTAATGCCCAACAATCCTGAGTGTCATGTCCCAGTGCCCTGACATGATAAGCACACTTCCGAGTAGCATTGAAACCCTTCCCATTCAGGTTGGCTGATGGAAGAAGATGTGTAATTTTCTTTTGAGTAGTCAAAAGAGCAAGGATATTCTCTAGCGAATCCCCTAAGGGTGTGAACACTCGGGGGTGTCTGAGTTACCCACCTTTAGGAAATGGAGGGTTTGAAGACTGTGCTTGCAAAGGGGAGTAGTTTCTCCTCTGGATAAACATATTCTGACTGCCTTTTTGACCTTGTAGTATCAAGGAAACATCTTCCTCTTTCTTTTTATGGACCCTCCGGGGGTTATTTCTATAAGTTCCATACTGGATGTGCTCAACAACTGCTTTAAGAGCAGCTAGGTCTTAAATCTTTCCTGACTTCAATCCCATCTCAACCATCTCTTCGTGCTTGATCATTTCAAAAAATTGTTTGCCAATGCCAGCTAAAACTCTTTCATAGAAAGGAGCTTCTTGTATGTCTGTAAAGGTCATGACCATTTCTGATTCCGTCATAGAAGGAATAACTTGAGCAGCAAGGCGCCTCCACCTTTGAGCATACTCTCTGAAAGACTGAGTAGATTGTTTATTGACCTTGGTAATCTAGTACCGGTCAAGAACCATTTAAGATTGAAAGCTGTACTAAGGAGGAAGGCATGAGCTAGTTCCTCCCAACTATGGATCTTTGAGTTGTCTAATATGGTATACCACATCTAGGCTTCTCCAGTCAGACTTTTCTGGAACAGCTGCATTCTGAGCTTCTCATCCTCTGCATAAGATCTAAGTTCTCCTATAAATATCTTCAAATGTGTGTAAGGATCTCCTAACCCATCATACTTTTCAAAGTCAAGAGTTTTGAACTTCACTAGATAATGCACACCAGGGAATATACAAAGGTCAGCATATGAAACACGTCTGTTTGTTCCAATCCCTTTGATAGAACGAATGGTTTCCTCCATATGAAGGACTTTGTTCCTGATATCACCGGTGTCTGAATCTTCTTTAAGATAGGTGTTTTTAGGAATTTTGTTGGTCGTATCCAACTGCTGTTCAGGATTTGTTTTATCTGAACCTTGTGCTCCTCCTTGTGCAGAGAATTCTGTATGTACGGGTATTCGCAAACCCTGAGTAGATTGGACATGCTTAGGACTTGCGTGATGGACTTCAAGGGAAATTGGGACGACCACCTACCCTTAGTCGAATTTGCGTATAATAATAGTTACCATGCGAGTATCGACATGCCACCATATGAAGCTCTTTACGGAAGAAAGTGCAGAATGCCATTATGTCGGGATGAAGTCGGAGAGCGACGAATACTCGGACCAGAGTTAGTACAATAAACCGCAGATGTGGTGGCAGTAATAAGAGCCAGACTAGTAGCCGCTCAAGATTTCCAGGAAAAGTACGCAGATTTGCATCAGCAAGACCGGGATTTTGAAGTCGGTAGTTTTGTATTCTTAAGAGTATCTTCGTGGAAAGGGAAGATCTGTTTCAGCAATAAAGGAAAACTGAGTCCAAGATTCATAGGACCGTTTGAGATACTAAAGCGAGTGGGCGAAGTAGCGTACAAAGTTTCACTACCACCTGATTTGGAGCACATCCATAGCGTGTTTCACATATCCGTGTTGTGTTCGTACAAGCCCGACTACAAACACGTGATTTCTTATGAACCCATTCAAGTGGAGAAGAACTTAGCGTACGAAGAAATTCTTGTCCAAATTCTAGATAGGAAAGAGCAAACCTTAAGGAACAAAGTTATTTCTTCTATAAAAGTACTTTGGCATAATCACGATATCGAGGAGGCAACATGGGAGTTAGAAGATAGAATGATGAGGGATTATCCCCATCTATTTGTTTAACCTTGTAGCAATTCCAGGATGGAATTTTTGTAAGGGGGGAGGATGTAATACCCGAGAATTTCCACGTATTATTAAATAAATATATTAATGGAAATAATATTTATGTGAATATAAGTGTTATTGTTTTGTATGTCGATTAATTCAAATGATTCGTATTAGATCAATGCGTATTAAGAAATGTGAAGTGACAATGAGATTTGTGAAATGCCTTGTGTGGCATAATGTGAAACGAGAAAATTCACTAAGCGAATTAAAATGGGAATTAGGAAGATTAATCGTGTAAGATTATGTGAATTCATATAAGTAATCAATACGCTCTTAGACTTGTAATAGCACTCTTGTGGACATTAATTCATGTCGAGTAAAATGATTTTGGAGATGAATGTTAACACTGGCTTGAAGCTAAACCCGGTCTTGGTAATCGCTGTAGCAAGTGCAGTAGCACGTCAGTTCTAGTCTAAGATAAATCAAGAAATTGCTTGATGGTTAATTGAGAAAAATTAATTTTTCTACTTTAGAAATTAAATGGAACAATTATGTGATAGGTATGACATTGATAAACCATGAACTAAAGTACGTTATGTTTGACGAAGGAATTATTAAGTAAACCATTAATTAATATTAATTAATTGTGGGAGAATATTGATTACTTGGTAATTAATTAATAATATGTGATTATTATTATTTGCAATATATCTATAAGTATAATAAGAATTATATAGATAATTAATGATTATGGAAATCCATAAATACATTAATCAATGATGATTGGATTAATTAATATTGGTGTTAATCAAGGAAGTGAATAATTTATTTATTTGATATAAATAAATAAGTTATTAATATAATAATAGGAGATTAACGGTTATGTGCATGTGAGCAATAATACAACTATACTATATAGTGTAGTGTGACATTTATATGACTATATATTAAGTTGTATGAAACTATATTATATGAAGCAATGTGATTAAGCATATTGAAACTATATGGTATAAATATATCATGAATTGTGTATGTAACAATATGCATATGGGTAGACATTAAAATAAAATGTACATGGATTATATGTATGTTGCATAACATCTATAACCTTGAAATGTTAAATCATACTGTGACATAAGTTATAATGTGATTATGTGAGTAGTAGAGATAATTATGAAACTACCCGGACAATAATGTCTAACTGCGATATTTTATTGTGTGCAGTTAATTTACATGAATTATATGATGTGAGTGTATAATTTATCTTTAAAATCCTAATATGGTAAAAATTGTAACTTAATATTACATTATGGAAATTAAAAGGACCAAACCTAGCTTTACATGACCAAATGCCGAGATTTTCTCTCTTGTCCCAAAATGAATGGCACCAAGTACATGAATAGTAGCTCAAAGCTAGAATACGTATTCTTCCAAAAGGCTAGCTCTAGGTGATGATGGTTGTGTTCTGGGTGGTTGGCCACCCCTTGAGCAACCATTGTTTCATTTCATTGCACCATGGATTCCAATCTTGTGTAACTCAAAGGTCCAGTCCAAAACTCTTCTATAAATACCAGACATGTTTATCAGTTGGTGTTGCTTGGAGATTGTTGACTTATGTCACACCCTATGTTTTGATGAAGACCATTTTTGTTTACTAACCATGTCTTATAACATTTCAGGAACATCAAGGAAGAAAGTCCAAAGTCAAGATGTCTTTGAAGAAAGAAAAGCTAAATTGAGTCCTAGGAATATATGTAAGATCTTAGCATCTATTACTTTCCAAAATAAGGCTCTAGGACATGTGCATTACATACTTGCATTCATGGTACATGTTAATAACATGCATGGCTAAAACTGCTCAACATAAGGAATCAAATCTTGTTGAATAGATACACACGGTTAAGAAAGATATGGGTAAATAAATTACCATAAGTTATGCATCATAATATTATCCCATGATTCAAGAAATTTGACTGGGTATTTCCAACGGTCCAATATCTGATAGGATATATGGACACCGGCCAACAGACACTTTATGGTTAGCATAAATCATGACATCATGCTGCTCCTATCATACGTCATAAATTAAGGGTCTTAAATCTAGGAAATTAATTAAGGTAACTAGTTGATTGCATGTTGCATAGCAGAAATCATGTGTCAAGATCTCGCCTCACGATTTGAGCAACTTAATTGATTCACTCTAACGAACCAATGCATGTTAAGATATATGGAAACATGTCAGCAAATGTTTATGGGCATATAAGGTAATAAAATCCGGCTGTGTAATTGGGACTGTTAGTAATCTGCGTCATGCCTTTTCCCATGCAAATGAAAATCAATTAAGCCTTAAATACTGATGGCGTGATTGTTTAGAAAATAGAATTTCTGTGATTGAAATCAAGCTGCGTAGATCATGATTGATACAGAACGACAAGATTTGTGCTAAGTATTTTAGTCAGTATATCACAGTAGCAAAACCTTTGCAACGGTAATATCCTAGAAGAGGCCTATATAATCTGAGATCTTTAACATAACAAGATACGAAAAACATACACAGAAAATATAGTTTACAAGCTACAAAATTGTTTTCAACGAGGATGATATTGATTGCATTAAGAGCGAGTACTGACTTGAATACATTCTGGTAATATTCTTCTTGCATTCCATTTCATTCTATACTAGAGCCTTAAGTTGGTGAGTTATATATTGCTTGATCATTAGACCTCTAGTGTGTATTTAACTTTTCCTACCTTAATCAATATTACATGTAATTATATTTTTGAATTAGTAACTTATTACAATCAAGTTTAAGGAAAGCATAGGTGCTTAGGAGTGCATAGGTGCCACGGGGAACAAAGGTGTTCAAATTATTGGAACTTGTATTGTAATTGGAAGAGCTTAATAAAAGTGAGTCTCCAATACTAGTTGGTATTGGACGTGGATTAGACTACTATTCTAGAGGGTAGTAGTTGAACCACGTAAAAATTCTGGTGTTGGTGTGATTGCTTTCTGTGCTTGAATATCTTGTTTTTCATCCAGCAGCCTTCATTCTATTCATATCAGTAAAACTGGTTAACTCAATAATATCCTGACTTGGTAATCCAGCTTGCTGCATTAAACATCCAAAGGACTTTTTGATAAGAAATAAAAATTGGACATAGTTTGTGCGTACACTTATTCAACCCCCCTTCTAAGTGTACCTATTTAAATTTCATTTGGTATCAAAGCTTGGCTCTACTTATCTTGGTCTTAAAGGTGACTTGTAGGGAAAGATTCTGACATGGCACAACTTGGAAGCGCTCATCACGAAGGTCGATCAATGAAACAGGACCTCCACTACTTTTTGGGCCGAGAACTATAACCACGGAAGTTAGAATGAGGATATATCTTAAGCGAGACCCATGGGAATGGTGGGTGGTAGAGAATGGACCGGTAATCCCAAGAAAAGATGATGGTACTCCAAAAACTCTACTCGAGATGGACACAACTGAAACCTACATGGTGTCATACGATTTAAAAGCAATGAACACTCTCCTCAGCGGCATGGTGCAATCTGAAATAGATAAAGTTTCTTCATGTAACACATCAAAGGAGATTTGGGATACCCTAGTGGTAAGTCACGAAGGAACGTCCAAAGTACGAAAAGTCAAGCTACGTATGCTCATGCATGACTACGAAATGTTCAAACTGGAAAGAGACGAAATGATCAAAATGGCTCAAGCACGATTTCTAGTGCTTATAAACTCCTTGAAGCTACTCGACAAGACAATTCCACAAAGCGAAATCAATCATAAGCTACTTCGGGCTATGCCCAAAAGGTTTTCATTTAAAATTACTGCTCTTCAAGACTCCATCAATATTTCTTCTATGGATACATTAACTCTCTTTGGTGAACTAGAAGAATATGAACACCAATTGAAAATATATAATGACGAGGAAGAAGTTCCTCGAAAGAAAGTTCTAGCTCTAAATGCAGGAATTGAAGAAGAACTCAAAAATAACTCGGATGATGAAATAGCCATGATATCAAGGAGACTTAAGGGACTACTTCAACGAAAGAATCAAAGGAAAAATACTTTTAATGCAAACAAATACAAAGCCAAGCCAACCGAGGAAACTTGTTTCGAGTGTGGACGACCTGGTCACTTCAAAAAGGATTGTTTCCAACTCAAAAAAAAGGAAAGCAAGGCAACAAGGAGTTCAAAAAGCACAAAGCATTTTTAACATGGAGTGCTGATGAAGAATCCGAGGTGGAAATAGATGCAAATGATGAACTGGCTCAAATATGCTTTATGGGACTTGAAGGTGAATCCAGTGAGGTACCTTTCCCTGATAGTATTACTTTGAAACAAGAAAATGAAAAATTAAAAGAAAAAAATATGTACTTAAAAGATCTAGTAAACACTCTAATGAGCGAAGTGGAAGCACTAATAGATGAAAAGAAAGATTCGGAAAAAGCAACACACACAAATGAGGAAAAGGTTTTAGCAGCAAAGAATGATTATTTAGAAAATTTTAATAAAATATTGTTCAACAAGGTTAAACATCTAAATAATGAAGTTGAAAAATTAAAAAAAGAGATAGAGATGAGAGATGTGTGCATTGATGCATTTGTCGATGAATCGAGTAATAAAACACCTCCAACTAATGACCTACAAAAGGAAATAGAATCGTTAAAAATCTCTCTAGCTAAATTTGTTCATGGGGAAGAAAACCTAAATGTTATGCTAGGAAAACAAAGACCCAGTTATGATAAACAAGGCATAGGTAACAACCCAACATATAGGAAAGAATTTGAAATACTAAAATCTAATTCATCATTCAAATTAAATTATTGCACACCTTTTACCTCTTACAAAAATTATGGCATTAAAGGACACTTAGAGATAAACTGCTCACGAAAGAAAAATCGAAGTAAAGCCATATGGATAAAGAAAAATGATTTGATTTCAACTAACACAAGTGGACCCAAAAAGATATGGGTACCAAAAATATAAATTGTATCTCTCTTATATAGGTATGTCTTAAAGCCAAAGTATCTTCTCAAAAGTGGATCCTTGACAGCGGATGTTCACGACATATGACGGGAGACAAATCTAAGTTCGTGGAACTAAATGTCAAAAAGAAACATGGAACGGTCACATTCGGTGATAATCGGTCATGCGAAATAATTGGGAAAGGTAAAATCGATAATGGTAAGGTTAACATTAATAATGTTCATCTTGTTAATGGTCTAGAATTCAATCTCATTAGTGTTAGTCAATTAATGGATAATGGACATCAAGTAAAGTTTGAAAAAGTTAAATGTACAATTTCACATGGTACTAACAATGTTGCTTTAGTTGCCCAAAGAGAAGGGAATATATATACTCTTGATTTTGAGAGACAGGAGGAAGAATTATATCTTGCAACCATTCAAGATGAAGCGAATCTATGGCATAGAAGGATGGGACATGTTCATATGGACCTCATCAAGAAGTTGTCATCAAAGAACTTAGTAAGGGGATTACCTAAAATGAATTTTGAGAAGAAAGGTATATGCAAACCTTGTCAACTTGGAAAACAAGTAAAAACATCATTCACAGTCAAAAACATGGTATCAACTTCTTCCCCTTACAATTGCTTCACCTCGATTTATTTGGACCTGAAAGGCATGCTAGTCTAAATGGTAAATTCTATGCTTTTGTGATAGTCGATGATTTCTCTAGATATACATGGGTACTATTCCTTAGAACAAAAGATGAGGCATTTAAAGAGTTTAAAAAACTGATTAAAAATTTGGAGACCAAATATTGTCTTAATCTTATAAGAATCAGAAGTGACCATGGTGCTGAATTTCAAAAGGATTTTATCACATTCTGTAATAAAAAAGGAATCTCTCATGAATTTTTAGCACCTAGAACTCCACAACAAAATGGAGTGGTAGAAAGGAAGAATAGAACATTACAAGAAACAACTAGAACTCTAATTCAGGAAAGTAAACTCCCTAAGAAATTTTGAACTGAAGCTGTGAACACAACATGTTATGTGCTAAATAGAGTATTGATTCGTCCAATCATTCTGAAAACACCATATGAATTATTAAATAATCAGCTTCCTAACATAAGTTATTTCAAAGTGTTTGGATCTAGATGCTTTATTCTTAACACTAATGGAAATCTAGGCAAGTTTGATGCTAGATCATATGAAGGAATATTCATCGGCTATTCACAAAAGAGTAGAGCATATCGCATTTATAATGTACAAAAGATGTGTATCGAAGAATTTATACATGTTAAATTTAACGAATCTAACCATGATATTTCAAAAGAAAGAGAAGAAGATGCAGGAAACTTAGAGACTGCTGCAAATCTAGCCTACCAGATAAAGTAAAACAGCAAGATCATGGAATCAATCCAGCAAGATGAATTGGAAGAGCAACAGAACCTAGACTCTATCTAGCAAGCTGAATCCGAAAATCAGGAACATATCTAGGAAGCCGAAATGGATGAACAACAAGACCACAATTCTGAATCTACAGAAGAAGTAATACATGATATTCAACTTCCAAAATCAGCAAGATACATCAAAAACCATCCACCTGAGAATATCATTGGAAACATAAATGACAAAGTTATGACAAGAAGAAAAGCACAAAATATGTGTGCTTTCTCAGCATTTCTATCCCAAATTGAACCAAAGAACACCAAAGAAGCCATACTTGATGAGAGTTGGCTTCTAGCTATGCAGGAGGAGCTAAAACAATTTGAAAGATGTCAAGTGTGGGAGTTAATCCCTCCCCCAAAAGATGTGTCCATTATTAGAACTAAACAGGTCTTCAAAAATAAGCTTGACGAGTAAGGAACAATTACAAGAAATAAAGCGAGATTAGTAGCTCAAGGATACAACCAACAAGAAGTAATAGACTATGAAGAAACATTTGCCCCAGTAGCCCGCTTGGAATCTATTCGTATACTGCTAGCATTCGCTTGTTTCAGAAAGTTCAAGCTACACCAAATAGACGTCAAAAGCGCCTTCTTCAATGGGTACATAAATGAAGAAGTATAT
The DNA here is from genome assembly GCA_020205615.1 of Panax quinquefolius. Taxonomy (NCBI): domain Eukaryota; kingdom Viridiplantae; phylum Streptophyta; class Magnoliopsida; order Apiales; family Araliaceae; genus Panax; species Panax quinquefolius. The sequence continues at coordinate 365,408 of JAINUW010000338.1, forward strand.
GTAAAACAGCCACCTGAATTTGAGCATTATATGTTCCCACATTATGTATACAAACTCAAGAAGGCACTCTATGGACTTAAACAGGCCCCAAGGGCTTGGTACGAAAGATTAAGTAAGTATCTCCTATCAAATGGGTTCATATGAGGTAAAATCGACTCCACTCTATTTATTAAACGTCAAAATAAAGATATTATTATTGTACAAATATATGTAGACGATATAATATTTGGTGCTACTAATAATTCTTTGTAAGTGGTTTTCCAAATGCATGCACAAGGAGTTTAACATGAGCTTGATGGGAGAACTTAACTACTTTCTGGGCCTTCAAATTAAACAAAATCACGAAGGTATATTCATTCATCGAACCAAGTACACAGAAGAGTTACTTAAGATATCCGGATTTCACAATTCAAATTCAAAGACCACACCAATGAGTACATCAATAAAACTCACAGCAGATGAAAAAGGTACGGATGTAGAGGTAACAAAATACAGAGGTATGATTGGATCCCTACTATATTTAACTGCTTCTAGACCTGATATAATGTACAGTGTGTGTCTATGTGCTCGAATTCAGGCCAAACCCAAAGAATGGAAGCATGTGTAAGGGGTATATATATAGATATATGAACCTAATATGAGCATGTTTAGACTAGATTGGCATGATTAACGAAAGTGTGGAGTTTAAAATAAATTTAGGAACTTAGAAACGAACTTAATATGTATGTATGCCATGTATGTATACTGACTTTGCAAGCATGTTAGTATGACTTAGAAATGCATGAATAAACCTTTAGATGGTGTTTATGAGATTAATAAGAACATGTTGAACCTACTAGTAAGCTTTGAATGTGAATATTGTCAAACTACCTTGAGGGTTAGAATCTGATAATTGTGATCATGTTTGATGATGCTCTTAGACTCACTTATGTAGCATAAACGTATATACACCATACTTATGTATCATATTTCAAATAAAGCATGAACGAAGCATATTTTTAACTAAAGCGGTGTTAGTTTCACATATGAGTTATGAATACTCACAAGCATGCCTAATATGAGTTTTATACCTATCTTGTATGTTTAGAGAGCAAGCATGATAGACTTTGTGGTTTCATGACCTTAAATGGCTTTAAATTGTTGAAATGATCAATTTAGAATTTTATTATGAAAGAAGGAACCTAGATTGACTTGAGAAGCAAGAGAAAGCCTTTGACATGAAAAAATATAATATGTATAATTGTGTGTTCAAGCTGGATAGAAACCACAAGGCAAGACGTTGAGTTTTGGCTTAGCAGGAGGATGGATAGCAGCAATTGCCTTGCAGTCCCTAAACTTAGCCATGCATAAATTGCGCTTGATCTGAAATTTGAGATAGTAAATTCTGATTTTTGGACAGTAACTTATATGATGCCTATATTGCTAAAAGTGGTTTAAAACCTACTGATACATGTATATAAGTGATGCTTAAAAGATATGATGATGTTGGCCTCATACTAGGAAGGTTCATGGGTAAAAAGGACTTAACCTTGAGTATTTTTAATTTACTTATAAAATAACTAAGTATTTGATTCATGATGAATCTATAATCTGATTTTGTACCATATGTGCATACTTGAATCGTGTCAAGCTTGATTAATGAATGTGTTAACTAATGGACATCCTATACGTATAATACACTGTAATTAATAGGATTTGATAGTGTTAATTTCTTGACGTGGATAAACTACGCTTAAGGTAAATTCTCTAGCCTTACTCAAATTTATATTGAGCAAGTATCCAAACCCTACTCTTATTGTGAAAGTATATTTGTATTACTTTATTCAACGAATACCGTAAGAGTATCTAAAACTTATCTCTTTCAAAGCAAGTTATTCTACTTATTCGTTCAATTGAACAAGTATGTTTAAACTCTTGTGTAAACTATTATTCATTTTGAACTTAGTAATGTTCTTGAATATTGTGAAAGAGTCGATGCCATTTGATTCGGCTAGACTATATGCATGTTTATAAAACTGTCCAAACCAATTGATTGGTGCGAAAATCTAGAAAACTGAGTTGAACAACCATTATGGCATGAAATCCATCTAAGGAAATTCAAACACCATAAATAATTTACAAGTTGCTTACAGCTGAAAATGTCCATCACAGGAACCGAATCTAGATTCAGTGGACTGAATCTGTGATCACATAATTCCTAGGCTCACACGATGCCGCAATTTATATGAAAAACAGTAAGCAGTTATATATAAAAAAGATATAAATATATATATACAGACATGATCAACCACCACGAAGCACCTCCTTGGGGGATCGGAAATGTAAATATATAAAAGTGGGAAATATATATATATATATATATATATATATATATATATATATATATATATAATCGTGCTCATCGAACAAAGTCAAATGATAGTTTATATATATATATATATATATATATATATAGAGTCGGATCTTAAGCTCACCCTTATCCAACTCACCCAAGCTCACCCCATTTTAGCGCGGATCCGGTGACGGTTCGGTCTATACATACAATCAAAGTAAATCTATACTTTTAGCGACAGATGACATATAGCATCGCTAAAAGTATAAATGCGGTTGTATGACCAAACCGTCAAGGGTCCGCCGCTAAAAGGGGGTGAGCTTAAAGTGAGTTGGATAAGAGCTTAAGATCCTCAGATATATATATATATATATATATATATATATATATATATATATATATATATATATATATATATATATATATATATATATAAGCAAAGAACGCTCAGGATGTAAAATCTAGGCTCATCAAACAAAGTTCGATAATGAGTTCATATATATAATATATATATATATATATATATATATATATATATATATATATATATATATATATATATATATAAAAGCAAGTAAGCGCCGGACATGAGTTTAGGCTCAATTGAGGCATAACTCGATAATGTTAGTATATATATATATATATATATATATATATATATATATATATATATATACGTATGAAATAAAAACCATGGAATAGAAGTCGTGCATACACACATAACACGACTCTCAATGTGAAGAAGAGTGTATGCAAAGATGAAGAGAAAGGCTTTATAATGTGTAAGAAGGCTTACAGTGGGCTGCCAAAAAAGACTTCTATGACTTTAAGTGGATGAACACTCGGCTTCCGCCGATAAAAATATAGCTATATGTGAGCTAACAAGTGTCTAAAATGAGAAATCACTCAATATGGGGTGTGTACTGAGAAAATTGGACAGGGCTTCCTCGCCTTTTTTCTCTTGAATATGGCCACCCCAAGCTTTATATTTATAGAGCTGGGAGCCGCAGGTGTACCTTCGGAAGCTGCTGATGTACCTGCGGCTGCTTGAGGTGCCCCGGGCTCTGCGGGTCCTACCGTCTCGAAGTACGTGCATGCATGCAACGTGATGTTTGCTCAAACTTATAGAACTTCAATCCGACCATCCGATTGAGGTGTATAAGACCTGTTTTGGACTTCTGTTGTTGGGAGCTGCGCAATGACATGGGATTAGAGGTTGTATGGAGTCAGGAAGATGGAACCATGTCCTATCTCTTTAGGCTTCAAATTCTATCTTGTGTGCTGCCTTGTATAGTAGTCACTCGGGATTGCAACTCCTTGGTTGTTGTGGGACATTATTGTGTAGAATGTATGTTGATTGTTGTTTGTTGAGACGAATCCATGTGGGGTTGAGGTGGCCATTTGATGACTTTGCCCTTCACCGGGGTTATCTTCAATTTTGGCAAATAAAGTAGACGTTGCTTAGGGTTATCTCTGAGATTAGACTGCTGCAAGTGTTGAATGCCCTCAGGGTTGTCTTTGAGGTGTGTCTGTCCTCCCGGGATTATCTCCGGGTTTGTGAATTGAGTGCCTAGGTGTGAGTCCTAAGGTTAAAGCTAACTGCATGGGTTGAAACGAGCATCTCTGGGGTTATCTCTAGAACTGCAACTACACTCCTTGGGGTTATCTCTGTAACGACCCCAAAACTCATATAATTTAATTCTCAACTTTGATCATTAATAACACATCTACCTTCTGATTTTACATCATTATTCGATGTTAAACTTTATAAAATGCGAAATAATTTAAACTTTTATGTCTTCTTACTTTAATTCCCTGAATCAAAACCTTTATCATCTATATGTCTTTGAATCAATCTTATTTTATGATTCACTTTATCACTGTTATTATATAAAATTTTACATTTCAATCCGATAACCTTTACATATCAGATAACTCTAACTTTAGCTTTATAACTCAACATAAAAATATACATCATAAAACATTTAGTACATCTCATGAATCTTAATCATGGAATAAAGAAATAACAATTGTAGCTAAAATATTAATCTTCATGTATTATTTCTGATCCACGTAATTCAAGTAGCACATAGTGTTACCTTCATCCTTAACCTGCAAAAATGGTTATTTGCAAGGTTGAGCTCAACAGCCCAACAAGATCTAACAGTTTTCATGCATCACATAGCAAATAATAGCATACTGAACATATAACATACATGCTGCAGTTCATATACCAAGTATAAAGATTGAGTTCCTTACTTAATCAGCATGCTTTAATCAATCAACGTAGTCATAAATTGACTTTAACATTGTATACTTTCAACATATAAATAACACATAATGCTCTTTACAATAAAGATTTAAAATAGTTAATCATCAATTTCACATAGAAAATAGGAATTGAAAGACTCGCCTGATTCGTAGTTTATAAACTACGACTTAACTGCTTAACGCGTATCTGCTCTTCGTGTATTCCTACATAGTTATATAATCATGGATTCACATCCATTAGTCATATATTTCATACATTCTTAATATAATAATAATGTTACATTATTTCCTAACTAGGTTTGTAAAACCTACATTTCACTTTCTCATCATACTTTTAGAATAGCTAGGTATGTATAGGTATACCTTAACCACTCATACTTTACATCAACATTCATATATATCTATTACACACTTGACACGCTATGTGTTCGTTACATATTTCAAACTCATAGATGCATGATTCACAAAGTTCTTGCATTTTGCAAAATTTAACATCTCTGTGTTTTATATAACCATTACATGCTCTTATGCTTAAAACATCATCTATGTCAAGTATTATAGCTTTAGACATTCATACCTATATGCTTTAAGGTATGGATTCACAGTTAAAATAATAAGGCATCATTGGCTTGTGGCATTGCGCATACAGGTTGAAGCTTAGGGGGGCGTTGTCATGCTGCTTGTCCCCTGGCCGTTTCGAGTTGAGCTTGCACTTCTTGTTTCTATCCAACTCTAACACACCTATTCACTTATACTTTAACATACATACATGTTAGAGGTTCTTACATAAGCATAAGACCATTCATGAGTTCATTTTTATAAGTTTTAGATCATGACTTTCCATGAAATTAAAGCATAAAAGGTTATGTATTTATCATGCTTTATAACTTTGGTCATATTTCTACATATAGAGGTCTCACAATCTGTTAATACATATGATCATGATGTTCATATCATTCATTCATAACACTTTGAAATATGCTTTAACTAATATTTGAATAAATCATCTTTATGTCCATTACCTACGAATCATGTTTAGAGACATAATAAAATGTAACATGGCATCTCAAGCCTTTAGAATCTAGATACTCATATGTAATGCAACTTAAGTTCGAAAACATGCTCGAGGTTGCCTTTGAAATCATTTTATATGAATGATGCAATATAGCGCATGTAAATCAACTTTGAAACTCTTACCATAAGTAACTAAGTCATGTTAACATCTTTTCAAGTTCAGAAACTATATCTTATAGCATTCATGTTCATTAGCTTATTATACTAAGCTTTTCTTGAAATTTCTCTAATCACAAGGTCTAACAAGTTTAATCATTAACAAAGACACTATAAACACCATATCATGCTCATTTATATTTGAACTCAATCATGTTTATAAACCACTAAGTTCAGAACTTATAGAACATAAGTTTCCACAAGGTTTGTTTTTAAAATCTTTAAGTTTCTTTTCAAAACACATACTAAGTCATGCCAATGCTTTCTATTATAAGCAAGGAAATCTTATATGCCATGTATAATATCAGGCATTTTCATGTTACATCACTTAGAATGACATATTCCATCGTTGGGAGCACTATACTTGCCTATGTACTCGCTTGACGCCCTCCGATCGCCTCCAAATACGTAATAGACACAACGATGACTATTTTAACCCTTCCTAACGACCTCCAATTGAAAGACTTTAAGAACAAAGGTTGTAGGTCTACTCGTCCTCGTTCAGGATCATCTTGAATCACCTCAATCGGAGTTCGTATAACAATGTTATGCTTAATTTACTACTGACAGGTCGAGAAGCGGTCCACGATTCTTGATGCGGCAGATTGTGCCCTAATTGGTCTTGGGGGTAAGCCTTGATTTGCCTACGAGAGAATCTGACCCCTCACGCTCTCTTCTTCGCGATTTTGCAGACCCCTACCCCTTCCGATTTTCATAACATGAGTTATACTCATCTAAATTAGTCCATTTTTGATTCTATGGGTTTGTAACTCATAACACTACAACATACCAAATACCCAACAATTAACATAAACATTAACTAACCCAAATATGAATTTACAACTCATGTTCATACTAATTGTTCATGTTTTGATAATTTAGCGAATTCGTTCACTACAAATTCGTTTCTCAACCATTTCGATTCATTCAACTTTTGTTGTTTTCGTAATTCAATATACTAACAATATCTAGCAACAATTTTAGATTCTATTCATGAACTAACTAACAATTTTGACTCCAAAATAATTCGTATCTTATACATAACCAAAAACTAAATTTCTTCTTTTAAAACATAATCACATGAACCTAATTACTGAAAACTCAATTATAGAACAAATTATACATATCTAAGAATATATATAATCCAATTTCTTGACAAATCCTCCACCAAAATTCATTTATAAAGAAAACTCAAGCAATCAAAAACTAGAGTTTTTGGGCTAGGTTATTACCTTTGATTAGTCATAAAGCTTAAATAATCTTCTTGTTTCTTCCTTTGATTCTCGCAAAGCACATTCTTCTCAATTTAACAAAAGATTTCTTCTCTTTTTCTCTCAATTTCTCTCCTATTCTTTGTTCTTCCTCCCTTCTCAGGCTTAGGCCAAAACTTCTTACGTAAAATAAAATAGACGCAAGAATAAACATAAAATGTATAAAACAGTCATAATAATAAATATACTAATTATGTAATATTTATTACATTATATTTTATTATTAATTTTTTTAATTCAAAAGCCATAAGGCTTTGTTTGGCAAAACTAATTAAAATAATGACCTGATCATTCCTTAAGCCTTGTTTGGCAAAACAAGATTAAAATAAGAATTTAAAAAGCTCTAAGGCTTTGTTTGGTAAAACCAAATTAAAATTCTTTTAATCTATTTTCATAAGTCATACTTATTGTCACACTTTATTTAAAAAAATTCCCATATTCAAATTAAATTAAATCTAATAACAATTTATTAAATCCATTTACCACATAAACTAATACAATAAAATTATAATTTTCATTATAATTATAATTTTATTTAATAAAGTAACACATCACTTTAATTACAAAAATCAAATTAAATAACATTATAACAAACTATATAATCCTTAATAACTCTCTAATTTAGTTATTGAGTTAAATTAGAGTATTATCTCATAAATTTAATTCATCACTCTTTTATCTTAATTAAGCTAATTTCTATAACTCATGAATTATTTACTTACTAATAAATAATTCAACAAATATCTACTAAACAACAAACACATCAATTAAAAATATTTATTTAATTCAATAAATATTTGAAATTATAAATAAAATTCTGGATTGTTACAATCTCCAAGGTTGACATTGTCTTTCCCGATGTTATTTCTGGGACTGAGACTGAACATCTCGGGGTTATCTCCAAGATGAATTGGCCTTCTCCGGTGGAATTTCTGGTATTTGCACTGATATCCTCGGGGTTATCTCTAAGATGGGAAAAGGATACTCCCGGTGTGTTTTCCGGGGTTGAAACTGAACTTTCGGTGGTATTTCTGAAATTAAACCGAAATTTGTCTTCCGAGGTTATCTCGAAAGAAGAGATTCGCACTTCTACGCAATGTTAGTAACAGGTAGGCAAAAAAATTTCGAGTGTCTACAAATAGTACTTCATGAATAGTACTTTGTGAATAGTACCATATTTACGAATAGTACTGTATTTATGGATAGTGCCCATTAATAGTACTATGTGAATAGTACCGTACGTATGAATAGTGCTGTATAAATGAATAGTACCCATGAATAGTACTCTGGCATGAAAAACTCAAAATTTAACAAGAATATTCAGAAAAATATCCTTGTGAAACGATATTAGATGAAGCGCAAATTTCAAGAATTTTCTACTAATTTCACAAAGTATAGAAGCAGTACTTTAACAAAATGAGTGTAGACTTCGGAATCTAAAATGAAATAATATTACTTATATACTACAGAGTATAGAAGAAAATATTATTTCATACGGATATTGAACAAAATAATATCCCTTACGAATACGAAAGAAATAATACCCCTTACTGTTAGGTTTGTAATATTCATCAACGCAATCAAATTGCATAAAAAGTGCGGAAGCGTGTAAAATCAGAGTTTAAAAATTTACAAACCATATACCCGGATCATCCTTTATGCATAATTATTAATTAAACGAAAAGATAAAGAATAAAATCATACCCTTGAAGATCGAGCTTCCTCAGGTACAAGTTTACCTCCAAATCCTTTCGCGTTCAATCATGAATCCACCGGGTTTGGTTCCTTCCTTTGATCAACGTTAGCCACCCATGTGTTTGGCCTCTAGAGGTGATCCACCAAGGAAGAATAAAATTCAAGAAGATGGGTGTTATGGCTAACCCTAGTTTTCTATCTCTATAGAAAAGGCATACTCCCAACAACTTGGAATTATTACGTACTTTGTTAAAGTCAACAACCCATCCACCCATAATAAGACTCCTCTTATTTATTGATGTGGGCAACCCACCTTAACAATTAAGGAATTGGGATTTATTTAATTAATTAAATTCTTTTAATTAATTAAGCTCCCTAATCTTATTAGGGATAATTAATTAAACTCTTTTAACTAATTTTCCTTCCTAATCCAATTAGGAATAAATGAGAGTACTTATATTAAATTAATTCCTAAACTCTTTTAGAAATTAAAATAATAATAATTATAATAATATTAATAAGACTCCTCTTATTAATTTATATTTAATATTTCTAAAATATTAAATAATAAATATTAAGCTATTTAATTTATTCTATCACCATAGATTAAATTAAATATACTTAACTATATTATTACGATTATGCCATTAACTTCTTAAATAATTATTCTTCCTTTTTATGGTGTGACCCTTTAGGTTCTCCATATTAAATAGGTTGTGAATAAATCAATTAGAACAATTCTAATCTTATTTAAATAAATAAATTAAATAATTAATTTATTTAAATAAATAATATTTATTCTCTGATAGGGATAAGCCTCCCTAGCGATCAACGACTTTCCGGATAATATAGATTTCAACATTAATCATTAAAGAACCTTTGAGTAAATAGTTACCAGACAATTCAATCCTTCCACCATACAATGTCCCAATTAAATATAAGACATGGAATTCTTGTCAAGTCTTATTTTATTTAATTATATGTATTTCGATCCTTAAATGCACAACTCAAATAATGCAAATTAGAAACTCCTTTCTAATTTCATTCGCCTTAAGCCAAGGACTCTTTGGGTTGTCATTTATCGAATCACATAGGACATTTCTCTTCTTTTATTAGAAGTGGTAGATTCTTTATTGATCATACATTATCTCCATGTACAACTTATTATACCCAAGCATACCCTTTAATATACCCTAAGGGTCTTAAGGAATAAGTCAAAGTATAACTCATCATACACAAGATACTATGATGATCTCAAGTCCAAGGATTACTTGACTACTATCACTACTGAGAATTCCTATTGACAGCAAATAAAACTCCATTAGGTATTCCTTAGCGAGCCACGTTCAGTGAACTTATTCTCTAATAAGCACCTACATAATTGCTTTAGTGTCTCCACACAAATGATCATGAGATCAATCATCCTCATCCAATGAGCAAGCAACGTATGTACCAATCTATCCGGATTCACTAATCCCCAATTTAGTAATCCAATGATTGGGAACTATTTTAGTCTTAAGCTTTCTAAGAATTTAGATCTCATTAGAATGATCATCATCATTATTCTAAAAGCATTGCTTAAAACTATGGTTTTATCACATATTATAAAACGAGATCATGTAGATAATTAAAGCCTTTAATAAATTAATACTTTTATTAATAAATGAATAAGATTGTTACAAAGTATATGCTTTATCATCAAACATGATTGGCTTGTGTGCATACTACTTTCAATCTCCCACTGCACTAACGCCAATCGTCATGGTATCTCATACTCTTCTTCTCTAAGTGACGATTATCCTGCTTTGTTGGATAAGCTTTAGTTAATGGATATGTAATGTTGTTCATGAGAGTCCACTATCTCTATAGTGATTTCCCATCTTTCAATGATTCTAATAATCAAATGAAAGTGCCACAACACATGTTTAGATCCAAGATGAGACTTAGGAACTATTCTAGTTACGTAATGAACTTTAATCCAAACAATCAACTTGCAACTTCATTTATAGCTATATACTTTTCTTTATCACTAAACCAAAGAACTTTTTCTTTGTTTGGAACCTTTCAATTCATCGCACTAATTATTCAAGGTAACACTTTACCTTAAAGTGGATTTTCGGTCGTCTTGGTCTGTCTGAAAAACTTGAGTCTGTAAAGCCCTCTAGTTTTAATTCAGACCCACCATGTTTGCTCACATCCTTAGTGTCGGTTAAGAACTTTAAGATGTTTTTCACTGTCTTACAGTGATCTTCTCCAGAATATGACCGATCGACATCAGGTCTCGTATATTTCATTGCATACATGATTGTCACTCATGCTATCTCTCTTCTTTGGAGTCTATGGGGACTATTAAGAGAGATACACTCCATGGCTCATCAACATGAGACATCTCTTGGAGTTTGCCATGCTAAATGACTCTAGCATCAAATGAATATACGTTCTTTAGGTTAAGTCGAGCATCCTCTTAAATCTATCTATATAGATTTTATCCCCAATTAAGATACTCTTCCAAATCATTCATGGAGGAATGTTTAGACAACTTTATCTTTACTGATTGTAGCATTGGTATGTCATTCCTTATCCGTAGTATATCAACATGTAGTACTAGGAATGTCACGATGCTCCCACTGACTCTTTTGTACACACTAGGTTCATTCTTATTTTTGATAAAATCAAACTCTTTTGATTTGTTTCATCAAAACGAATGTTCCATTTTTTTTTTTTTGAGAATATTGCTTCAATCAATTTCTCTGAGTGTCTACAACTCTTAACTCATCGTATGTAACTGGATCATCATCTTCTATGATGCGTACCTCATCATCATCATCTATGATGAATCCATACCTCCTAGGTATCTTGGTACTATTCAAGATTTACGATTAGGTTTGTGGTACAATAGGTTCATCTACTGAGTTCCTCTTATTTGACTTATAGTGTTTTGTGGTTCTTGAACTTTTCAAGATCAATTATCCTCCCACTAGCCCTTCAATGATAAACGCCTTTATCTTAGAAGGCGCGTGTTTCGTAACAAACACCTTTTGCTAAGTAGAATTATAGAACATATAACCTAAACTTACTTTAGGATGTCCCACAAATCGACACTTGTCAAATCTTGTCCCAAGCTTATCCTTTTGAAACCTTTTCACATAAGTTGGACAACCCCTTATCTTAACATACTTAAGATTAGAATCCTCCACATCCATAACTTTTATGGAGTCTTGGGGCGGATTTTGAGGTTACCATTTTTTTCGAGATATGCGACCATTTCTAGGACATTATCCCGGAAGGATCTTTGGAATGTCGGTAAAATCATTATGGACCGCACCATGTCCAACAAGGTACGATTTTTTCATTCGGATACATCAATCAATTATTGCGTGTCGGAGGCGTCCATTAATGAGAAAACCATTTGAGATGATTTAGAAACTTATTGCACAAGTATTCCTTCCTTGATCGATCAAAGAATCCTAATACTTTGCCAATTTGTTTCACTTTTGAATTCTTTGAACCTTTCAAATAATTCACACTTGTATTTCAAACAAATACACACATTCAACTCTTTGAATGATCATCTCCTTTTCTTATACTAGTTTGTTCAATTTGCAAAATATATTTTTCACGTAAGTCAAGTATACAAAATCCATTAAGTAATATTCCAGTTCTATACAAAACATTATTATTATAAATAGAACAACAATTGTTCTTAATTATAATACCAAAAATTTTATTGTCCAACAATAAAATAGAAATAATATTTCTAACAAGAACTGGAATACAATAACAACTTATTGACTTAATAGATTTGCTCGTAGGGATTGCTAAATTATAAGTTCCTATGGCTAATGCAACAACATTTGCTTCATTTTCCACATATAGGATTGCTTATATTTGTTTAGCTTTCTACTTCTGCTTGGTCCTTCATAAATCTATATTTATGATAACCAAAGTCGGTATCCAATACCCAAGTAGAACCTTGACTTAAAGAAAATTTATTTCAATCATGAAAAAAAAAAATCGTATTATGCAGAAACTTCATTAAGCTTCTTTGGTTAGCCAACGCAAGGTGCTTCTCATGATTTCTTTCCGATTGTCGGGCTTATTTGCGGTGGAAGCAAACTCCTTTGCTATCCGTATCGATTTTGTTTTTATTATCCTTTATTTTGCCTTTCTATTTACCTTCTTTGAATCTTTCTTCTTTTCAGAAGATCCTTTGGCCCCTACCAGTAAGACTTGGTCTTTCTTGATTGGAAAGTGACTCTCAACAATTTTCAATATGTTAAGCAAATCAGCGAGGCTGATATCTAGCTTGTTCATATGAAAAATTCACAACAATTGTGAAAGTAGTCAGGGAGTGAGTGCAAGATCAAATCTTGGCTCAACTCTCCATCCATGACAAAACCGGTTGTCTAATTGATCAATCAAATTGATAATGTTAAGGACTTTTATGCATCTTTGTAGTGCCATTGGCCATTCTAGATCGGAAGAGCACCTTAGATATCTCGATATCTATCGGTCCTACTTTCCTCACCATCAACTACTTGATGTGCATGAATATAGTAGGAGTATCCATAGTTTCATCTTGTATTTGAAGCTCGTTACTCATGGATACGAGCATGATGCATTGAGCCAATGTGCATCATCTTGCCACTTTCTAAAAGTAGCAATCTCTTCCTCGGAGGCATTATGCGCAACCATTGCGAGGATAGGCGTATTAAGGACATAAGATAGCTTTTGACTATGAGAACTATTCTCAAATTCCTTAACCAATCTGTTTAATTGATTGCGGTTAATTTAGCATCTAATATGCTTCGCAGATGATAGTAATTTAGACATTGTAAAATTACGTAAATGAATTTGTAATTAACAACATTTTAACATACATTCTTTTATTAATTACCAAAATAAATTAGGTCTTGTTTTAAATTGGTATCTTCCACTATTTTCTTCAAACTATATTACCCTCACTTATATAGTTAAGCAAAATCTAATTAAAGATTTGCTAGTGAGAATAAGGATCCCATTTCAAATGTATATAGCCTTGTGGTGACACAACAAACTATATATAAATAAATAGGTAGACAACTTTTGTAAATTACATCAACTATGCAACTCCTTGTATTTTTTGCCTCTTAGATTATTTTGATCAAGTGGTGGCACATCCGAATCAAAATTATCCAAGTTAAGTCCAAACCTAGCACTCATGTATTCAAAAAAGAAAAATATCATCCTTGTGGTGACACAACAAAACAATATTGTTCAATTTTCTTTATAAGCATCAAATGTGATAAATTAACATCTTAAATACTTAATACTTGCCTTGTGGTGACACAACAAACTCATATTAAATATTTAATACTCTATTAATTTTATCATGCTAGAAGGCGACGTTCGATATTCCAAATATCTTTGAACGCTTAGGACTTAATATAAAAATTTGAGGGATTTATTATTAAATTTGTCTCATCTTGTTTAGCGCGCATGCACATATATATATAAAATACGCGTCATATTAATTAACATGGGAAGCATGTTTGCATAATATATAATATATATATAGTATAAGCATGCACATATAGAATACTATATTCTACCCGGATTGATTATGGACTTTTATTCTAGTTTGGTTCACTAGAGCCACCAAGTGAACCAAAAGGTCAAACCCTAGGGGTGCAAGAAATAATATTTAAATATAACTATTACATTTAAACCCGGGCTCCATTACAAACGGGTCTTCAAGCGCTCCTTGCTCTTTGATCCTTGATCTCTAATTCTTCAAAATTAATTCTAACTATTCCTATTACAAAACTATTTAAAATAAATAGAAACCTTGATCGTGATCGAGGGAAGTACACATAGGAGGAGATAGAATTTATATTAAGAAAAATTAGAGAGAAGGCAGTCATGAGACCCCATTTAATAAAACCCATACATTCATGCATCCAACTAAAATAAAATCCAATCGCATTTGGTCGATAGTCCATAATCAATCCCATTTATTATCATACACATCATCATATGCATCAATAAATAACATTCATCCCTATGAATAATAAACATTTAATATATATATTGATATCATTTAATGGGCAAATTTAGTTAGTATAAAATCTAATTTTGAATCAAAATAAACTCCTTTATTTTAATCAAAATTTAAATCAAAATAAAACTATTTTATTTTAATTTATCTAATTTTGAATAAAATAAACTATTTTATTTTAATCAAAATCTTTAATCAAAATAAACTCCTTTATTTTAATTAATTATGGAATCCAATTCCATGTAATAAAAAATCTTTAATTAAAATAAACTCTTTTATTTTAATTAATTATGGAATCAATTCCATAAAAAAATCTTTAATTAAAATAAACTCTTTTATTTTAATTAATTATGGAATCAATTCCATGAAAAAAATCTTTAATTAAAATAAACTCTTTTATTTCAATTAATTATGGAATCCAATTCCATGTAAAAAAAAAATATTAAAGGAAACACGGATATTCTTTCCTATTCACAAATAAACTCTTTTATTTTGAATAATATGAAATCTATTTCATATCTAAATAAACTCCTTTTTAAGGAAATACGGATTTTCTTTCCTATTCACAAATAAACTCCTTTATTTTGAATAATATGAAATCCTATTTCATATCTAAATAAACTCTTTTATTTAAGGAAATTAGGATTCTCTTTCCTATTCACAAATAAACTCTTTTATTTTGAATAATATGAAATCCTATTTCATATCTAAATAAACTCCTTTATTTAAGGAAATATGAAATCCAATTTCAACTCCAATTAGTTATCATGGAATCCAATTCCAACTCTAATTAGTTAGCAAGAAATTTAATTTTAATATTAAAATAAACCCTTTTATTTTAATATTAAAATAAATCTTTATTTTAAAATTAAAATAAACTATTTTTATCTTAATTATAAAATAAATGAAAATATATATATATATAATAATAATAATAACCGAAACCGTTATTATATATATATATATATATAATAAAACGGATAATATATATATTATACATATATATATAATAACCTGATTCCTTCCTTTTTTTTCGGAAAAAACGTGCACATCCAATATATTTTCTTGTAAGTTTGCAGCCAAGTTTTTTTTTTTTTTATATATGTCACATGCTATGCACGGTTTTTGAAAAAAAAAGCAGGATATTGCATGGATTTTGTGCCTTCCTATGATAAACCGAACACATTTTATTTTGCATGACTTCGGTTGGTTTTCACGTGAATAATGGGAATTACGGAAGCAAATAAAAATAAAAAAAACGGCACATATCAAATTCGTTCGTTCCTTTTTTTTAATTTATTTATTTTAAATTTTATACAATAAAATTATGCCCATTTAAATTGTTCTAAACACATATCAATATAGATATTAAATTAAAACAATTAATAATTTACATAAAGGTTTGGCTCTGATATCACTGTTAGGTTTGTAATATTCATCAACGTAATCAAATTGCATAAAAAGTGCGGAAGCGTGTAAAATCAGAGTTTAAAAATTTATAAACCATATACCCGGATCATCCTTTATGCATAATTATTAATTAAACGAAAAGATAAAGAATAAAATCATACCCTTGAAGATCGAGCTTCCTCAGGTACAAGTTCACCTCCAAATCTTTTCGCGTTCAATCTTGAATCCACCGGGTTTGGTTCCTTCCTTTGATCCACGTTAGCCACCCATGTGTTTGGCCTCTAGAGGTGATCCACCAAGGAAGAATAAAATTCAAGAAGATGGGTGTTATGGCTAACCCTAGTTTTCTATCTCTATAGAAAAGGCATACTCCCAACAACTTGGAATTATTACGTACTTTGTTAAAGTCAACAACCCATCCACCCATAATAAGACTCCTCTTATTTATTGATGTGGGCAACCCACCTTAACAATTAAGGAATTGGGATTTATTTAATTAATTAAGCTCCCTAATCTTATTAGGGATAATTAATTAAACTCTTTTAACTAATTTTCCTTCCTAATCCAATTAGGAATAAATGAGAGTACTTATATTAAATTAATTCCTAAACTCTTTTAGAAATTAAAATAATAATAATTATAATAATATTAATAAGACTCCTCTTATTAATTTATATTTAATATTTCTAAAATATTAAATAATAAATATTAAGCTATTTAATTTATTCTATCACCATAGATTAAATTAAATATACTTAACTATATATTATTACGATTATGCCATTAACTTCTTAAATAATTATTCTTCCTTTTATGGTGTGACCCTTTAGGTTCTCCATATTAAACAGGTTGTGAATAAATCAATTAGAACAATTCTAATCTTATTTAAATAAATAAATTAAACAATTAATTTATTTAAATAAATAATATTTATTCTACAATAGGATAAGCCTCCTAGCGATCAACGACTTTCCGGATAATATAGATTTTAACATTAATCATTAAAGAACCTTTGAGTAAATAGTTACCGTACAATTCAATCCTTCCACCATATGATGTCCCAATTAAATATAAGACATGGAATTCTTGTCAAGTCTTATTTTATTTAATTATATGTATTTCGATCCTTAAATGCACAACTCAAATAATGCAAATTAGAAACTCCTTTCTAATTTCATTACACGCCGCCAAGGACTCTTTGGGTTGTCATTTATCGAATCACATAGGACATTTCTCTTCTTTTATTAGAAGTGGTAGATTCTTTATTGATCATACATTATCTCCATATACAACTTATTATACCCAAGCATACCCTTTGATATACCCTAAGGGTCTTAAGGAATAAGTCAAAGTATAACTCATCATACACAAGATACTATGATGATCTCAAGTCCAAGGATTACTTGTACTACTATCACTCTGAGAATTTCTATTGACAGCAAATAAAACTCCATTAGGTATTCCTTAGCGAGCCAACGTTCAATTGAACTTATTCTCTAATAAGCACCTACATACTTGCTTTAGTGTCTCCACACAAATGATCGTGAGATCAATCATCCTCATCCAATGAGCAAAGCAATGTATGTACCAATCTATCCGGATTCACTAATCCCCAATTTAGTAATCCAATGTGGGAACTATTTTAGTCTTAAGCTTTCTAAGAATTTAGATCTCATTAGAATGATCATCATCATTATTCTAAAAGCATTGCTTAAAACTATGGGTTTATCACATATTATAAAACAAACATCATGTAGATAATTAAAAGCCTTTAATAAATTAATACTTTTTATTAATAAATGAATAAGATTGTTACAAAGTATATGCTTTATCATCAAACATGATTGGCTTGTGTGCATACTACTTTCAATCTCCCACTTGCACTAAAGCCAATCGTCATGGTATCTCATACTCTTCTTCTCTAAGTGACGATTATCCTGCTGTTGGATAAGCTTTAGTTAATGGATATGTAATGTTGTTCATGAGAGTCCACTATCACTTACCTTAGTAGAAGGCTGAATACTGCAATAGTGAAGTAGTTGAATACTCTTCTTCTTTCTCTCTATAGCTTCTCTCTATAGCTTCTCTCTCTATAATTGCTCTTGTCAGTCTTAGTTAATTGGTGAGAATGATAGAAGAATGAGCTTCTACTTATATGAAAACATAGTTTTGATAATTGTACGTTTTGGGGCTTCAATTATTACAGTATAGTACCTTCATCTTTTCCTCCATTTTTAATTTAGTCCTACAAGTATAATCAAACTTGCACCACCTCCCCTAATAGTACATCATATGAATTAATAGTTCCATTCATGTGAACAAATAGTTATATGCATGTGAACTAATAGCAATTAATTACTCATTTATTCGATTAATTACCCGATTGGCCAATTTAATCTCCGAAAATCAATTATTATCGAAATAAATATCGATTTCCACTAATACTAATAATCCCAACACAATGGAAATATCAATTTCATCTTTAATCAACACGAACATATTTATCATTAATATTATAACTCACAGTATTTAACAACCAGATCATTCCCATGAAAGAAGGGGCTTTCCGATAAGGATTTCTCCTTATTGGCGCGCAAGTAGGTGACCAAACTCCTTTCCTCGACAGAACTTTCTAGACATCGTCAATATTGCAAATAATAATATGAATAACTTTGTTGTCTCAATTATTGATTTAACAATATAAAATATTATGCAGATGATACTATGACAATAATTGTATCAATAATATGAGAGATATTATATAGCAATTACTGTGACAATAATTGAATAAAATTGAGTGACTTCTCACGTAAGCATCAATAATCAAAGATATTGTACAATACCGTGTGCTACTATGCAACCATGCGTATTACTATACTTTTACCACCAGGTATTTCAATAGTTTAACGGTAAAACTTTCACCGTTATTTTTATTAAAAAAAAAGATATTTCTGTCGTTTTCTCATCCTGACAGTAATTCTGTTGTGGGGTCCATCAATGATTGTGTCATCGTATGAATATTCCCTGATAAAATGAATATTCCCCGACTAATCGAATATTTTATGATAACTTGCATACTTTGCAAAATTTATAAATACTACCCACAACTATAACATTTATCAAATCCACACCTTAATATTTAAAAAAATATTTAGAGAAATTAAATATTTATTCATAAAATTTGGGGTCTTACAGAAACCACCCGAGAAACTGATAAACCTAGTTCATCTAGGGGTGTACATATAATTGAAAATTCAATTTCTACCGAAGCTAAGTTGGCTGGTGTACTTAAAAGACTTGAAGCTTTAGAAACTAGGGGACAATCACACGTGAACCAAGTCTTAACACCAACACCTTTGTGTCTATGTAATTCACCAAGCCATGTGATTGAGGAATGTCCTAGAGTCATGCCCCAACTTGAAGAATATGAACAAGTCAATGCAATGTTTGAAAGACCTGGGAATGACCCATTTGCACCCACTTATAATCCAAGTTGGAGAAATCATCCTAATTTTGCATGGAACCAAGGACCCTACCCAAATAATTCTTTAAATCAGGTCAATCAGTCTCTTAATCAATCTTTTCAACCTTACCAAAAGCCAAATCCTAGTCCGTACCAAAATTTAAGTTCAACAACCCAATATCCACCAGGTTTTTCTAATGAAAGTGAGAAGAGACTTAACACTTTAGAGAAGAGCATAGAAACTTTAATGAAATCTCATAATAATTTTATGCAAAACATTAACCAAGCCTTTTCTCGCTTAGAGATCCAAATGAGTCAATTGGCCACTATAGTTAGTGAAAAGGAGAAGGGTAAACTTACTAGTCAACCTGAGACCAATCCAAAATTTTCAGTCCCTACTCAAAAACCTTATCATGTTAATTCACTTGAAAATAAGCGTGTCAATCATGTGAATTCTGTAATCTCTTTATGGTCTGGAAATTATTTTAACAACCATGTTGGCATTGATAATGAACAAGAGAAAATAATTAAATGTTGAATCTAATGATCCATCTTTAAAGTCAACCCAGCCTGAAAATCCCACGAACTATGAGTCAGTAGGCCCATCCACTAAGAATGTTTCAAAACATGATAAAACCACACTTTATGAGTCAATTGAAAAAGTCTTCAAACCAAAAGCCCCATTCCCTGAAAGACTTATTCCAAATAAGCAGTCAGCCCAGTTGAACAACATTCTAGAAGTGTTCAAATAAGTGAAAATTAACATTCCTCTTCTAGATGTCATTCAATAAGTTCCCTCATATGCTAAATGTCTAAAAGATTTGTGCACACATAAAAGAACCACTCATGTTCCTAAGAAAACTTTTCTAACAGGCCATATTAGTTCTATCTTATCATGTCAAGTCCCTATAAAGTGTAAGGACCCCGGTTGTCCTACAATTTCATGCATCATAGGTGACACATTAATTGAAAAAGTTTTGCTTCATTTAGGAGCTAGTGTGAACCTGTTACCATTTTCTGTGTACCAAACCTTAGGCTTAGGGGAGTTAAAAAAGATAAGTGTCACACTCCAACTAGCTGACCGTTCTATTAAATTGCCAAAAGGAATAGTTGAAGATGTACTCATTAAGGTTGGTGATTTTGTCTTCCCTGTTGACTTTGTTGTCCTTGAAACCCAGCCTATTGTCAATCCCAAGGATCAAATTCCTGTAATTTTAGGTAGACCATATCTAGCAACTTCTAATGCATTAATCAATTGTAGAAATGGACGAATGAATTTGACATTTGGGAACATGACAATTTATTTAAATGTGTTTAATGTGGGAAAGCAACCTAGTGATTTTTCTAACCAACCCGTTGAAGTGAACATGATTCAGGAAATGTCCGACAATGAACTTACGGGAGAAGATAGAATTTTTAATTTTTGTCTAAATCATTTTGGTCAAAATTGGGATGAAATAGAATATGTAAATGAGGTTAATTGTAAGACCCCAACTTATTATAAATAAAATTGAATTTTTTTCTATTCATTATTCTAAATTAATAAGGTGTTAATTTGATATAATATTTTGGTTATGGGTGAAATGTGAAAATTTTAAAAAATAAGCAAGTGGTTATAAAATATTCATTTTTGTCAGGGAATATTCTTTTGGTCGTGGAATATTCTTTTCGGTTTGGGAATATTAAATGACGACGGCGCATCCATTCGTGGGGCTCATAACAGAATAACTGTCGGATGAAGAAAACGACAAAGTTTGAGTTTTATAAATAACAGCGTAATTGTTACCATGAACACTATTGGAATACCTGGTGGTTAAAATACGATGAATCTGCCGTAGTGCACAAGAGTTATTACCAGATTGCATGTATTGTTGAATTATTGATTTGTACGTAAGAAGGCACTACCCAATAATTGTTACAGTAGTTACTGTTCAATATTTTATATTATTGATTCAATAATTGCTGCGTTGATATTTTTATATTATTGTTGTTTCAATAATTATCACTGCACGGTATTTTCCATTATCAAATCAATAATTCATATTATTTGAATAATATTATTAGATAACATTATTGGAAATGTCTAGAAAGTTCTGTCTAAAGAGAGGTTTGGTCACCTAATTGCGCGCCAGTAAGGAGAAATCCTTATTAGAAAGCCCCTCTTTCATGGGAACCGCTTGGTTATCATAATTGTGATTTCTGTAATATTATTTGTGAATAATTAATTATTGATTTATATGATAAGGAAATATTTATTTGACGTGGATATAAATGATGGATTTATTTATGTGGTTATAAATGAAGGAATTAATCTTGAGGTGTTTTATCAGTATTTTGTCAGATTAGAGGTATTAAAAACTCAAATTGGTGTTCTTAAAGCTTTATCGCGTGAGTTATAATTTTAATCCGACCGTTGGATCGTTGTGATTTTTAGATATGTTATACATGTATGAGTTGAGTATATGTCCACAAATTTTGAACCGTTGAAAATTAACCCATGATTTGTTATGAATTTCAAAAGGTGTTGAAACGGTGTTTAAAATCATCCGTTTGTGGATTTCGGATATTTTTGGTATGGAATTTGGAAAAACTTTCTTCTGCAAAGTTGTAGAGAATTCAATTTCATGTGGAATGGACATAAAATTCGTATTTTTCTGATAAACGGGCTATTTTCTATGAATTGTTGAAGTTTAGGTAAATAAAATATTTTTTATTAAAAATGGGGTGGGACCCACTTTGGTTGGTGTTAATAACATGTGGGCTGCTGAAATTTTTAGAATTGAGGGGCTGGAGATTTTCAAAGAGCATGCGTAGAAAAAATATAAGGTTATATTATATTTTAATATTTTAGTCTCCTATGGCGTTCTAACATTTTCTTATAAATAGACGCTTAGGTTAGAATTGAAAATCACACCAGAAACAAGTTTTCTTTCTCTATATTGTCGAGTGTATATTTGTGAGTATTTTGATACTTTGAGAGTTGCTGTTTGGTACAAGTTTCCTTCGACTTTCTATCCGATATTCCGATCAAAAGTATCGTTATTTTGAGGTAAGGGATGTTATTTTCTTCTTAAATGATATTATTTCCTTCAATATCATTATGCCGACATATTGGTGAACTTTTTAATCAAATTTGGAACTTTTTGTGTCAGGGTTACTATTCACGATATCTTATTCACTTATTCACGAATCTTACATTATTCACCAAAAAATAAAAATTTTCCTTTTTGTTCAAGATGTCTATTTTGGCTACTATCTTTGATTGTATCCATGTTTCGATCGTTATTTTTGAATTCTGCTTCACAATTGGTTATTATGAAGTATTATTGATCTTGGATAAACTGTTATACGAATCCTTAATATTTGTTCTTCTATCTCACTGGATTCGTTTGCTTTAAAATATTTTTCATCATCCTCGGTCCTAAATGATGATATTATGAATATCTTTGGCTCAGTAGTGCAAAGATGAATGATTAATCGATGAATATCTTTGGCAGAAGTGCAAAGATGAGCAGTGTTGAGATGAACATGACCAATTTGGTGAAATAAATGAATATCTTTGGCCTGTATTGCAAAGATGAATATTTGATTAAAAGATGTATATTAATTGATGTTACAGGGATAAAATATTGATGATGGACTTTTAAACCTTAGAAGATATTAGAATTCGTTATCTACGTGACTCTTCTAATGGATTGATGTTTCCGCTGCTGTTGTTGATCTAAAACTTGTTGTCGATTATATTCCATTAGATTTTTCCCTGTTGCAGACTAACGATAATTTGTTGTATATTATCTTAGTCATAATATTCTTTACTAGGCTAGTTGAGCTCACCCTTTTCTTTTTTGTTCCATTTTTCTTCTCAGGAGGTGAGAATATAGCATGATCTAGTCGGGGTATGGAGTGATGGTTCTAGAAAGATATTTTACAAGTCCTCACTATTTCTGTAAAATAGTGTATGAATAATTGTAATGAGGACTTATTTGAGTGTGGATATTGTCTAGAGGACAATATTTGTATTTAAACTCACAGTTTGTGTTGTCGTATTTTACACGACAATTGTATTATTGATGTTGTAGTTTGCTTTCTGTACCATGTATTTGGCGACTCAGAATGGGTGTTGTATACCTATTTTAGGGGCATCACATTAATGAAATGCTAGAGTCATCAAAAACAATGTCTTACTCTAAATGGGAACCCATAACTAAGCCATTCTTTCACTCTTCAGAACCTCTTGAAAAGAGTCCACCAGAGTTAGAACGTAAACCTCTGCCTGATAATCTTAAATATACCTATTTAGGTCCCTCCAAAACTCTTCCTGTGATCATTGCTTCCGATTTAACAAACACACAGGAGGAAGAGTTATTGACCATATTGAGAGAAAACAAGGAAGCCACAGGATAGAGCATAACTGATATTAAGGGGATCAGTCCAACCATTTTCCAACATAGGATCCACTTAATAGATGATGCTAAACCTATGAGAGACCCACAAAAGCGGTTAAACCCGGTTCTAAAAGAGGTTGTTAAGAAAGAAATTCTTAAGTGTCTAGATAATGGGATCATCTATCCCATTTCTGATAGCTCGTGGGTCAGTCCTGTTCAAGTGGTACCTAAAAAGTCTGGCTTAACTATGGTTCAAAATGAAGCTAATGAGTTAGTTCCCACTCGTGTCCAATCTGGTTGGAGGTTTTGCATCGACTATAGAAAACTCAATACTGCCACAGGAAAGGATCATTTTCCTTTACCCTTCATAGACCAAATTCTAGAAAGATTAGATGGTCATGCTTACTATTGTTTCCTTTATGGTTACTCGGGCTACTTTCACATTCCCATAGCCCCTAAAGACCTTAAATACCACTTTCACTTGTCTTTATGGAACCTTTGCATATCGTTGTCTACGCTTTGGGTTATGTAGTGCCCCTGCCACCTTTCAAAGATGCATGATGAGCATTTTTTCTGACACGGTGGAGAAATTCCTAGAAATTTTCATAGATGATTTTTCCATATTTGGGTCTACATTTCATGAGTGCCTTCACCACCTTGACTTAGTTCTAAGGAGATGTAAGGAAATAAATTTAATCCTAAATTAGGAAAAATGTCATTTCATGGTAAAAAAAAAAAGAAGGAATTATTCTTGGTCACATCATATCTGAAAAAGGAATTGAAGTAGATAAAGACAAAATTGACCGCATTGCCAATCTTCCACCACCTAGGACATTCAAAGAAATTCATTCTTTCCTAGGACATGCATGCTTTTATAGGGGATTCATTAAAGATTTCAGTAAGAAAGCAAGGCCCTTGACTAATCTTCTAGGTAATGATGCAAAATTTAAATTTAATGAAAAATGTCTTCAATCTTTTGAACAACTCAAAAAGGAGTTGACTTCAGCTCTTATCATTAAATCACCCGATTGGAGACAATCATTTGAGTTAATGTGTGATGCATTTGAGTATGCAGTTGGTGCTGTTCTAGGGCAAAGAATCAACAAGATTCCTTATGTCATATATTATGCTAGTAGGACTTTGAATGATGCACAATTGAACTATTCAACTACTAAAAAAGAACTTTTAGCTATATTTTTTGCCCTAAAAAAGTTTCGATCTTATCTTATTGGGTCTAAAATAATTGTTTACACTAACCATGCTACTCTCAAACATCTTCTTTCTAAAATAGATTCAAAAGCCCATTTAATTCGTTGGGTCTTATTGCTCCAAGAATTTGACCTAGAGATACAAGACAAAAAGGGTCTAAAAACGTGGTAGCTGATCATTTGTCACGTTTAGTAGTGGACTCCAACTCCGACCTGCCCTTAAATGAATATTTCCCATATGAGAAATTTTTCTCCATATCTGCTACACCTTGGTTTGCTGATATTTTTAATTACCTAGTGACTAGTGAGATTCCTTCCTATTTGTCCAAACAAGACCGATCCAAGTTTCTTTCATAAGTCAAACACTTTTATTGGGATGACCCCTATTTGTTCAAATATTGTCCTTATCAAATCATTAGGAGGTGTGTACCCGACCACGAGTTTAGAAGTGTTCTGTCATTTTGTCATGACTAAGCTTGTGGAGGACATTTTAGAGGCAAAAAGACGACCGCCAATGTTCTCCACTGTGGTTTCTATTGGCCTAGTCTATTCAAGGATGCCACATCATTTTGTGCCAATTATAATAGGTGTCAACAATTAGGGAGGATCACTAGGAGGAATATGATGCCAATGCAACCCATTATGGTCATTGAATTGTTTGATGTGTGGGGAATCGATTTCATGGGCCCATTTCCAAATTCTTTTAAAAATTAGTACATTTTACTTGTGGCAGATTACGTGTCTATGTGGGTAGAAGCTATACCAACTACGACCAATGACAACAAGGTTATTGTCAAATTTTTGAAAGAGAACATATTCTCTCGCTTTGGTACCCCTAGGGCCATAATCAGTGATCAAGGAAAATATTTCTGGAATCAGTCTTTTGCATGCTTGCTAAAAAAATATTCCATCACCCACAAGCTTGCAACATCATATCACCCTCAAACAAGTGGTCAGGTAGAAGTCTCAAATAGGCAAATAAAACAAATCTTGGAAAAAACGGTGAGTTTCAATAGAAAAGACTGGTCTCTAAAATTGTTAGATGCATTGTGGGCTTATCGTACTACCTTTAAGACTAATTTAGGAATATCACTGTATAGGCTTGTGTTTGGGAAAGCTTGTCACTTACCTGTTGAACTTGAGCATCGTGCTTTGTGGGCCATAAAATAGTTGAATTTTGATATGTCCACTGGTGGGAGTCATATACAATTGCAATTAGCTAATTTAGATGAGATTTGGAACGATGCTTATGAAAATGCTAAAATTTACATGGAAAGAACAAAAGTGTTTCATGATAAATCAATTTTGAGAAAATCATTTTCACATGGTCAAAAAGTTCTCTTGTATAATTCTAGGCTACATTTATTTCCTGTCAACTTGTGTTCTAGATGGGATGGACCTTTTGTAGTGAAGGTAGGTTACTCTCATGGGGCAGTCGATATTAAAAATCCAAATAGTGGAGAAATTTTCAAAGTGAATGGTCAACGGCTTAAACCCTTTTTAGAAATGCTGACCGAACCAGAGGAGGTTGTATACCTTGTTGACCCACCTGATTCAGCATGACTGGCACTTTACTTGTATTTGTAAGTTTGTACGTATATTTTTCTTTTGTACAATATTGTCATCCAATTTCTGCCCCATCGTACAAGGTATAATTCTTTCATATCTTTATTCTCTATTTTTCATTTGCCAAGTGAGGACAATGCATGATTTAGGTATATGGGGAGTTTGTTTGTATTATTGTATTAGATTTTTTTTTCTTTTTAGAAAAAAAATAACAAAAAAATTTTAAAATAATTTTTTTTTTGAGTTTTTATGGATTGAATTAATTCTAATAAGTGTTTGTGGAGCAAAACTCATGAGTAAGATTGAAAGATTTAGAACTCTTAAATTTTTGATAAGATACAAAATCTTAGTTCGAAACACTATTTGGATTAAAATTGATTTCACAAGCATTTTTGCACTTCATATTTGCACTAATTCTTATTTGTGGGGGTATAAACCATGGTTCGAATAATTTCCAAAAAAAAAGAGAAAAAGATAAAAGAATGAATGAAAAAAAATTGAAAAAAGAAATAAATAACTGCTTCAATGTCTATTAAACGAAATAACTGGGTATCCAAGCCTCGGGAAGCATCGATATTCACACTGAAAAGTGTGATGGATAAAAGTAGCTTGACTAGTCTAATTTTGTGGCCTTTATTACTCGAGTCAGTAAGCCCTTAGGCGTGTCTCCACACCTAGTGCCCTAAAGCCAATTGGCTTGGGAGTCATTGGTCCAACGCTCTACATGGGTAACTCTGAAAAGCCTAAGAAAATGAGACATTGCACAAGTCAAGAATTAAAATTGAAAAAAAATGAAAAAAAAGAAAGAAAAAGAAAAAATGAGCTTGCTTGATTTTCATTGTAAAAATCCCTACTAAAAGTTACATCATATACACAATGCATGCATCACATGAAATTGATTTAATAAAGGATGGTGTCTAAAATAAAGATTGAGTATTTTTGATAAAGTGAAGTATGATTTTGAATTTAATCTTGCTTATGTATAATGTCCATGGATATTTGGAAGTTTTCTTTCAATTTCATAATTTGTTGAATCTAAAAATATTTTTAAATTTTGTGGGTATATTCACTGCAAACCCTCACGAGACACAACTCGTCCACTTGGGGTAACCTTGGGGTTTAAAGGCTGGTTGCACATGTTAACTGCAATCGTGTTTCCTATGAAAATGGGGTAGTGTAATTTTTGTTTTATTTTTATTTTTATTTATTTTACTCGAGGACGAGCAAAATGAAAGTAGTATGCACACAAGTCAATCATGTTTGATGATAAAGCATATACTTTGTAACAATCTTATTCATTTATTAATAAAAAGTATTAATTTATTAAAGGCTTTTAATTATCTACATAATGTTGTTTTATAATATGTGATAAACCCATAGTTTTAAGCAATGCTTTTAGAATAATGATGATGATCATTCTAATGAGATCTAAATTCTTAGAAAGCTTAAAACTAAAATAGTTCCAAATCATTGGATTACCAAATTGGGGATTAGTGAATCCGGATAGATTGGTACACACGTTGCTTGCTCATTGGATGATGATGATTGATCTCATGATCATTTGTGTGGAGACGCTAAAGCAAGTATGTAGGTGCTTATTAGAGAATAAGTTCACTGAACGTGGCTCATTAAGGAATACCTAATGGAGTTTTACTTGCCTGTCAATAGGAATTCATGTAGTGATAGTAGTACAAGTGATCCTTGGACTTGAGATCATCATAGTATCTTGTGTATGATGAGTTATACTTTGACTTATTCCTTAAGACCCTTAGGGTATATCAAAGGGTATGCTTGGGTATAATAAGTTATACATGGAGATAATGTATGATCGATAAAGAATCTACCACTTCTAGTAAAATAAGAGAAATGTCATATTTGATTCGATAAATGACAACTAAGTAGTCCTTGGCCAAGGCAGAATGAAATTAGAAAGGAGTTTCTAATTTGCATTATTTGGAGTTGTGCATTTAAGAGTCGATGTGACGCCCCCAAAATAGGTATACATCACCCATTCTGAGTCGTCAAAATACATGGTACAGAAACAACTACAACTTTATTAATACAACATATAAACTATGAGTTTAAATACAAATATTGTTATCTAGACAATATCCACACCCAAATAAGTCCTCATTACAATTATTGATATATTATTATATAAAAATGGTAAGGACTACTAAGACAACTTCTAGAACCATCATTCCATCCCTCGACTAGAACTCGCTACATTCTCACCTCTTGAGAAGAAAAATGGAACAAAAAGGAAAAGGGTGAGCTCAACTAGCCCAGTAAAGAATATTATGACTAAGATAATATAGAATAAATTATCATTAGTCTTCAACAGGGAAAAATCTGATAAAATATAATAGACAACAAGTTTCAGATCAATATTCGCAGCGGAAATAATAATTCATAGAAGAGTTACGTAGAGAATGAATTATACTATTATCTATGAATTTAACAGTCCATCATCAACATTTTATCCCTGTAACATCAATCAATATTCATCTTGAATCAAATATTCATCTTTGCACTACAGGCCAAAGATATTCATCAGTCGGTCATGTTCATCTCAACAGCTGTTCAACTTTGCACTACAGGCCAAAGATATTCATCATAAAATCAACCATCTTTGACTCTGAGCCAAAGATATTCGAGAATACCATCATTTAGGACAGGAGGATGATGAAAATATTTTAAGAAAACGAATCCAGTGAAAAATAACAAGTATTAAGGATTCATACTTTAAACAGTCCAAGTTCAAAAATACTTCATAAATAACCATAGTGAAGTAAATTCAAGAATGATCAAAACATGGATACAATCAAAGCTAGTATCCATAATCGATATTTTGGACAAAAATGAAAATTTAATTTTTCTATGAATAGTGTCGTATTCGTGAATAATAGTCAGATATCGTGAATAGTGCCGTATACGTGAATAGTAACCCCGACACTAAAGGATAAGAATTTCACAAGAAAAATCTTACCAATAATCCGGCATAAAGATATTAGAAAAAATAATATCATTTTTTTTAAATAATATCCCTTACCTCGAAAAGACGATACTTCTGACTGAAATACTGGATATAGGACTGAAGGGAACTTGCACCGTATAACAACACTCAAAGTATCAAAATACTCACAAGAATACACTCGATAATATAGAGAGAGAAAGAGAGAAAAAACTTCAGTTTCTGGTGTGATTTTCAATTCTAACCTAAGCACCCTATTTATAGGAAAATGCTTAGAACACCAAAGTAGAAAATTTATTAAAATAATTTTATTTACCAAATATTCAAGCCCACCACCAAGGAATCCGAATTCAGCTCATGAATATTTGGTAAATAAAATTATTTTAATAAATTTATTTATTAAAATAATTTTATTTACCAAATATTCAAGCCCACCACCAAGGTTTTAATTCATTTACCACACATGTGGGCTTGCAATTTTTTTTTTCATGAATAAAACAATTAAAACCTCCAAAAATCAATTATTCTGGAACTTCAGAACTTTAATAATTCACAATAAATAGCCCTTTTATCAGAAAAATTTGAACCACATGTCCTTTCCATAGGAAATTCCATTCTCTACAACTTTGTAAGTTTAAGTTTTTCCAAATTCCAAACAGAAGTTGACCGAAATCCACAAACGAGCGATTTTACAAGCTATAATCAAATTTCAGTCAAGAAATGGGGTCCACAAACATGAAAAACATATTTTTAATATTTATTGCAACAAAAATACTCTTCCTCCTCATTTATTCATATATCCCACATTCATTGTAAAAATATCACCACTATTATATTATTAAAATATAATAATATATTTAAATGAATTATTTTATCAGAAAAGACAAAATATCAATTTTTCAACAATTGTCACATTAAAAATTTTCTCCATCTATATCCACATAAAATGAATATTTTCTTTATCATAATAATCAATAATTAATTATTCATAAATAATATTCTGAGAATCACAAGATTAACAACCCGGTAGTTCCTAAGAAAAGGGGCTTTCAATAAGGATTTCTCCTTCTTGGTGGCGTAATTAGATGACCAAACCTCTCCTTAGAGCGTAACTTTCTAGACATTGTCAATAATGTTATCTAATAATATTATTCAAATAATATGAATTATTGATCCGATAATTAAAAATCATGCGGTGATAATTATTAAAACAATAATAATATAAAATATCAACGTAGCAATTATTGAATCAATAAAATATAATATTGAACAATAACTCATCGTAACAATTATTGAGTAGTGCCTTCTTACGTAAGAATCAATAATTGGTGCAATACAGGTAATATTCTTGTGTTTTAACCACCAAGTATTATTCTAACAAGATTAACAGAATAACTACACCATTATTTATAAACAACTTATTCCTATCGTTTTCTTCATCCAATCGCTTTCCATTATGGGGCCCACACGAGGCTGCGCTATCGTACGAATATTCCCCAACAGTAAGAATATTCCACGACCAAACGAATATTCCCTGACAACAATGAATATTTTATAACCACTTGCTTATTTAAGATATTTGCGCATTTGTACCCATAACTAACCACATTAATCAAATCAACCCTTACTATTTCAAAATAATAAATAGAAGAAATTAAATTTTATTTATAATAAGTTGGGGTCTTACAGTCGAAATACATATAATTAAATAAAATTAGACTTGACAGTAATTTCATGTCTTATATTTAATTGGGACATTATATGGTGGAATGATTGAATTGTACGGTAACTATTTAGTCAAAGGTTCTTTTATGATTAATGTTGAAATCTATATTATTTGGAAAGTCGTTAATCATTAGAGAGGCTTATCCCTATTGTAGAATAAATATTATTTATTTAAATAAATAAATAGTTAAATTTATTTATTTAAATAAGATTAGAATTGTTCTAATTGATTTATTCACAACCGATTTAATATGGAGAACCAAAAGGGTTACACCATAAAAGGAAGAATAATTATTTAAGAAGTTAATGGCATAATCGTAATAATAAGTTAAGTATATTTAATTTAATTTATGGTGATAGAATAAATTAAATAGCTTAATATTTATTATTTAATATTTTAGAAATATTAAATATAAATTAATAAGAGGAGTTTTATTATTATTATTACTACTAATATTATTATTTAATTTCTAAAGGAGTTTGAAATTAATTAATAAAAGTACTCTCATTTATTTCTAATAAGATTATGAGTCAAATTAATTAAAAGATTTTAATTAATTATTCCTAATAAGATTGAGAGCATAATTAATTAGAGGAATTTAATTAATAAAAATAAAACTCAATTCCTTAATTGTTAAGGAAAGTTGCCCACATCTATAGATAAGAGGAGTCTTATTATGGGTGAGGGTGGTTGACGTTTTCATTGAATACGTAATTTCAATAGTTGGGAGAGTACACTCTTTTTTTATAGAGATAAAAAATTAGGGTTTTGCCAAATACCCATCTTCTTGAATCTTTCTTCTTCCTTGGTGGATCACCTCTAGAGGCCAAACACTTGGGTGGCTAACGTTGATCAAAGAAAAGAACCAAACCAGGTGGATTCAAGTTGAACGCGAAAGGATTTGGAGGTGAACTTGTACCTAAGGAAGCTCAAATCTTTAAGGGTATTATTCTTGTTCTTTATCTTTTCATTTAATTAATAATTGTGCATAAAGGATGATCCAGGTATATGGTTTGTAAAATTTTAAACTCTGATTTTCGATGCTTTCTCTTATTTTATGCAATTTGATTGCGCTCTTGTATATTACAAACCTAACAATGGTATCAGAGTCAAACCTTTATACGAATTATTAATTATTTGATTTGATATGTATATTGATATTTGTTTAAAATAATTTAATTGGGCATAATTTGTTATATAAAATTTATTTTTTTAAAAAAATATCAATCGCAAAATTTGTTTTTGACGAGTCCGTGGGTGATTTTATTTTTCAAAACTAATCTGATTCACGGCTTGTCTCTTTATAATGTTTCCTGATGCATGTTCCCACGTGGTGGAATAAAAATTACCTTTAAAGTATCTTGATTAGCTTTAAAGTATCATGTTCCCACGTGATTAGGTTTCTATATATATATATATATATATATATATATATATATATATATATATATATATATATATATAATATTTTAATAATTTTATTATTAAAATAAAATGGTTTATTTTAATTTTAAAATTAAATTTCATGCTAACTAATTAGAGTTGGAATTGAATTCCATGATAACTAATTGGAGTTGAAATTGGATTTTATGTTTCCTTAAATAAAGGAGTTTATTTAGATATGAAATAAGATTTTATATTATTCAAAATAAAGGAGTTTATTTGTGAATAGGAAAGAGAATCATGTTTCCTTTAATAAATGAGTGTTTTTACTTGAATTGGATTCCATAATTAATTACAATAAATGAGTTTATTTTAATTAAAGATTTTGATTAAAATAAAATAATTTATTTTATTCAAAATTGAATAAATTAAAATAAAAGAGGTTTATTTTGATTTAAATTTGGATTAAAAAAGGAATTTATTTTGATTCAAAATTAGATTTTATACTAACTAAATTTGCCCATTAAATGATATCAATATATATATATATATATATATATATATATATATATATATATTGAATGTTTATTATTCATGAAACGAATGTTATTTATTGATGCATATGGTGATGTGTATGATAATAAATGTGATTGATTATGGACTATTGACTAATGTGATTGGATTTTATTTTGTTGGATGTATGAATGTATGGATTTTATTAAATGGGGTCTGCGTACCTCGTCTTCTCTAATTTTTCTTAATGTAAATTCTATCTCCCTCCTATGTACTTCCCCTTTCACTACAAAAAATGGGGCTTCAGCAACAACCAATTTTCGTTGTTAAAGGTGCCAAATTTCGTTGCAAAAGGGTTTTAGCAACGACTTTAATGTCGTTGCGTCTTTCGTTGCGCAATGAGCGTTGCTAATTGTTTTGCAACGAATATTTTTTTTTCGTTGCCAAAAGTAATACATTTTGAAATGAAATTTAGCTTTCGTACAGAGACATTGATCCTTTAGCAACAAAATGTATTGTTGCAGAATAATTAAAATTTTGTTGCTAAAAATCCCATTTCGTTGCAAAAGCCTGCTAATTGGCAACGAAATGAACTCTTTTTTTTTTGCAACGACCATGCATTTTCGTTGCAATTGACACCATTTTGCAACACCATTTTTCGTTGCAGTAAATTATGAAAATTGTTGCCTTAGCTTGCTTTCGTTGCGGAATGTAAACTTTTTAGCAACGATTTTTGTTGCTGATTATATTATTTGGCAATGACATTATGCTGAATCAGCAACGAAAATATTTGTTGCTGGTTATTTTTCAATAACAACGAAAGTCGTCGATTAGCAACGACATTATATGTTGTCGTTTCTTTATACGTGCAATGAAAGTTGATATAATTTGCAACGATAAAAAATATTTCCTTTTATGTTAGTATAAGCAACAATATCCTCTCCGTTGTTATTAGGTTATTTTTTTGTTGCCAAATATTATATTTTTAATGCCATTAGCAACGAAAATTTGTTGCTAAATGTATAAAAAATTGTTGCTATATTAAAACTTGTTCAATACTTTGTTAACGAATTATATTATTGCCAAATCAAAATTAGACATTCTCTGTGTGTACCTGGCTGGCTCAATGTCCCAATAGCAAATAATGGCAAAAATACAAAAAACTAAAATATTATTAACTTAATAAAATCATAAACTACATAATCATTCATTATCTTTACAATTAACCATCTAAAGCTACCACAGTTCTTCAATCAAAGTATATATCTACATATATAGAGAGAGTACACTTCATAATTTCGTCCCTTGTCTTCTGTAAACATAGCACAGTAAATTGATACCCAGTATTGTAAGGCAGGTCGTAGAAGCAATCTTTCTGCACATATGCACCAGATTATGCACTAGATAAATTAAACTTTACATTAGAAGTCAATTACATGTTTAATCTGTAACGCCCCAGAAAATCGAACCTTTGTAAATACTTTTAATAATGAATAAAATAATATTATTTATTATTATTACGTATGGATAAGATGAATGTCATTCTATAACCTAGAAATGTTGGAATGTCGTAGTATTTTAACTACGTGAGATAATTAAAGTGTTTGAATTTCTAAGACGAAAATAAAAGCTTTCCGAGAAATTTTCTGAAAAACACTATTCATCGATTTTTGCTCGGGAATTATTTTTGAACTTCTGAGAAATACGTAACGTTATAATATCAAGGCGATATTGATTATGTAATAATAATCTAAGTATGGAAAACGTAATATTTTGCATGTGGACCTAATTTGGGAACGTTAGGTTTATTAAACGTTAAGGAAAGAAAGTTGTGATCGTATAATGTGTAAGCATTATACGAGGTAATGAATGTAAGTATAATACGACGTATTATAGTATTAAGAATGGAGAATGAAATAACGTATATTACGAATTAATATACGAGTTAGCATACGAGAATTATACGTGGTGTATATATGTTAAGTTATTAATTAAAGGTAATGGACTTGTGGGATTATTAACCTAATAGTATAAGTCCAATAGAAGTGATACTCAAGCCCAAGTGTTTGATGGATCATGAGTCCAAACTATGGTAGCATCAGCCTAATAAGGAAATTAGCTAGATTAATTAGCAAGCCCAATGATAAGCCATGATCCATAGAGCAAACCATGTTAAAGTGGGTAGACTTGATGGGCAAGAACTTTGTGTGGTGACCAAGTGATGTGCTAGACAAGGAATGAATAGTAAGGAGGTGGAGGATTGAGGAGGTGGAATGAGGAGGTGGAATAAGGAGGTGGGATGGTGTTTTGACTATTTTACCCTAGCTTTTGGTTGCCTATAAATACCAAGCCTCATTTCAATTGTTGTTTGTTATTTCATCCAACACTTTCCTCTCAAGATAAGCTACTTATTTGGTAGAGAGAATAAGCCAATTAAGCACTTATAAGCCACGACAACTTTTGCTAGATTTTCCAAAGTGAATTGAAGTCATAGTCTTCAAGGGTAAGACTCATACTTTTTATCTTTATCTCTTCTATGATAGGATTGATAGAGAAGGGGAATTGTTTGTTAAGAACGTGTAATAAGTTATTAATGAATGAACTTAAGCCGAATAAGTTGAATAAGCAACTTGAACTCTAATAAGTTGACAGAATCATGAAGAACTTATCATATGTTTGACATATGATGCTAGTATGTTGAATATAGTATAAGAACATTGATTTGTGGACTTAAGTTCATAGTAAGTCATAAGCATGGAAATTTGTAGTTCATAAGTTAAATAAGTTATTGACTTATGAGAACAAGTCAAAACCTACTTTGATTATAAGTTAGTGTAGTAAGTAACTTGTAATGATCATATATTGGTTCAAATCCATTTAGAATCATTAAGAATGTAGTCTTGCCAGAATTCACACGATTGGACGATTATCGTTGAATTCGTGAAATTCTCAGAATGGAAGTCGTATTTTGTGTTTGAAGTCGGAAACGTTGGTTTTCGATGGAGACAAGTCATATTTGGCATTATAGAGTTGTGGACTTGAAAATGACCGAATTCTGACTTAGAACGAAGAAACGAGCATTGAATGTTTATCGTTTTCGTTAAAAATGAACTTATAGGTAAAATTTTAGCAAACGAAGTCAAATAGATAAAATTCTTACATTAACGTATAGATTATGTAATTTTTGAACCGTAGGCTTTTGAACGAGCCAATTCGGACTTATAACGAAGAAGTTATGAGTCCGGGAGTTTCGTAAATTTTTTAAACTTTGCAAACTATCTCGAGGCATGAGTCGCGTGGCATGTGGCCTCACTTACTTCTAAAAAGCGCGCGCATACCAATGCGAGGCTAGAACCGAAAGCATCTCGCTAACTCTTGCCTCAGCACGAGATGAAGAACTAATTGTGGCGCCGCAGCGCCATGTCCGAAGGCCATACACTGCTAACTCGCGCTGCAGCACGAGATAAAGGGTAATGGGTGGCGCCGCATCGCCAACCCTAGGCAATGGACAGTGAAGAATTATTTCAAGTACAGAATGAAAGGGAACTTTATAGTAATGAACTAAGGTGTTAATATGACATTTTTAAGGCATTGTAAGACACTTAATGTATGACGATTAGAGGTTAATAATCAGTTGAATGTGAACGTAATGTGAATAACGTAATAAAAAGTCAGAAACCATAATAACAGATCTAAGTCAGGATTTAGATTGAGATGAAGGGTAAGATATATTAGTATACAAACTTGATTATATATGACCTAATGTGGTACGTTATATGATCATGTATTGTAGAAACGTAGAGACTTAAAGTGTACGTGTGTTAATCAGTAAGCAAACGCTGAAGGCAAGTATTCTAAACCTTGTTCCAGTTCAGTCTGGACAAGGTTTGTAATTCATATATTCTTTCACATGAAGTCTTGAGTGATGAAGTCTAAAGCCAACTCTTTCGGCTAGACTTATATTATGATTCTGTCAAGCATGATTTATGTTTACCGAGTTATATTGGTATGGTTTTCAATCGAAGACCAAGTATGCTAAAAATGTTTTTGTCGTTTAACGACAGGCACGTGAGGTTGCCACAACTTAAACGTATACACGTTTAATGAATGTAGTGTTGATCAACATAGAGTACTATGTATTTGATTACCCGAAGTGCTCGTAAGCTATCTTGGGACTTACGGACTTAGTGTCGGGTTGTCCTTTTCAAAAGAAATTATGAACTGCTCACAGTCTTGAGCCTTAGTTGATATTCTACTGAATATTGTTGTTGGAAAACGTTTTGAATGAAAAGAAGTGATATTTTGAATTATCGATAGTACTTCGTAACTATTGCTCAGTTATTGAAGATATATGAGTTCTATGTTTCAAGCATGTTGTTTATTAGAATTGTAGTACATGCTAAGATAGTCATGCTCACTCTTGCTTGAACCATATGAACACAGCTAAGATCGAACGGACCGAAGGCTCAGGTAAGGACAAGGGCAAGGCGAAGACGAACCCTTAGATTGCTTATGTAATAGTATAGGTGAACGATTGTAATATATTTGATATTATAACAAGAACAAACGAATGGGTTACAAAGAACCTGGGAAATGTAATATTATTTTGGATATATAGAAGTTATATTAGTCCTTTTGAGACTATTCAATTGAATGAATGAATGGTATTAGCGTGTAGCACCATCTGTCGGGTTGGAAGAGACCCAGATTTGAGGGCGTCACAGGTTGGTATGAAAGCATTAGGTTATAAAACTTAAGGGGGGAATTAAAAACCTTAAGTCATAACCTTAAGAGAAGTCAAAGAAGTACAAGAAGAAAATAACCTTATAAAAATGCATTATGATTATGTTATGTGTTTTTATTATTCTACTAACGTGTACTAATCAACTTAACTATTTTGCGTAGATGTCAGGAGTAAATGGAATGTTTGTAGATGGTTAAGCCATTAGTGAAGAATCGGTGAACCAAGTAGAGGTTATACCGAACCCCATAGCAGCAGAGCCTGAAGTTGTTGTTATTGAGTCTAGAGACTCAGATAATGCTGACTACATGTCAGTATTTGACGGGATGATAGAGGAGGAAGTAGAGATAGTGTCCTTTAATTCAGTGGCTATAGCAGCGGAGATAGCTCCTGGGGGGTCGATGATGCCTCTTTTTATGTCAGTATTTGATAGAAATATCCATTACTGCTAGGAAGTCAAGGAGCTGAAAGTAGAGCTCCAAATGGTTATAGAGGACAAGACTGATGTCGAGTCCATGTGGGAGCAGGAGCATGATGAAAGGATTTTGGCTAAGGACCAAGTCCACGATTTAAAGCACGAGGTCTTTGAGCTCAAAGAGGAGCTAAAGACCAAGGTGAAGAAGATAAGGAGGATGTCCTATATCTATAGGAGTTCTCACACAGATTTCCAGCAGCAGGTAGCTGGATATCCTATGGAGGTGGGGCAAACATGGCATACTATTAACCGTGATATTATTGCTGGTCTGGCTAAGGCAGATTTCAAAAATGCCTTGAGGCAGATATAGACTAGTAGTAGTTAGAGTAGTATGTAAATATTTTGTAAGTAGTAGTGACGTAAAGCCCTTTTTGTATAGTAAAGAGTAGTCTTTTATAAATCCCAATTTTTGGAAAGCGATAGTGGGAAAGTAATGTATTAGCTTAGGCTGTGTATGTAACCGATGTAGTATTATACTACGAAGAATGAATATAAGTCCTTTTTATGAAAAGCAATGAGTTATGGATGTTGGAGTTATTGTTAATATTAATGATAACTAATAAAGTAAGGAATAATAACGAAATGTGTTTATTGTATCAGCAAAGTGCCGCCAAGAAGAGTGCAACGTAATCAAGATGTTAGCGTAAATCAACCGGAGGGAGGTCCGATTAATCCGATGCAGGAGTTTGTTAACCTGTTAACAGCTGCCTTTAATAGAATAGGGGCTAATATCCCCATAAATCCAAGAGTAACACGAGCTACTACCTTTAAGGATTTTAAGAGCGTGGGTCTACTAGAGTTCAAAGGAACTATGGACCCTATTGAAGCCCAAACGTGGGTTAAGGAGATAGAGAAGGCATTTATAATAGCAAATGTCGATGAGGCCCAAAAGGTTGCCTTTGCGACCTGCATGGTGATTTTTGTTGTTATTCTATTCTTTATTTTTCTGTTGGAATATCCTGTCGGTGCGTATTATGCTTGACCTGGTTCCGTTATTTATTATTCTGTTGGAATAACACATCATGCATCGAAGTACCGCATGCATGGTGATTTCTTTTGTTATTCCATTCTTTATTATACTCAGTTGATTAAAGTTTTGACTTCTATACTCCATGAAATTAGTGGAATATCCTTGATATTTGTGCTTCATCCAGTATCTTTTCATGGAAACATTCTTCTGAGCATTCTTCAATTTTACTCTACAAAGAAGTATCATGTTAACAATTTCGACGTTATTAGTTCCTGGATAATTTAATTCTTGAACTTATATTATTGAATTCTTATATCATTGTCATCATCCTCATGTTTATATTTTGTTGAAAGTCATCTGTGGCCTGTAGTGCATAGATGGACTTGGTATGATTATGACCAGGGATTATTCGGTATAATCATGACTGTAATGTTACAAATGATGTGGAAAAAGTCCTCATTGGCCCGTAGTGCATTGATGGACTATTTTTGGTATGATTATGGCTATGGATTCGCTTCGGACAAGGGTGCAAAGATGAATTATTTTATGGCATGATTAGGACCGTTGATGAAAACACAATTATCTTTGGCCCGTAGTGCATAGATAATTCGTGGTCGTGATACTAAATAATATCATTGGCCTGTAGTGCAGGGATGATTTGATGATGTGGATTATTTATTAAGCTGAGTCTCAGCGATAAAAGTGATGAAAAACATTTTAAATCATAAAAGATAGTAGATTTTATT
Source organism: Panax quinquefolius (assembly GCA_020205615.1). NCBI lineage: Eukaryota > Viridiplantae > Streptophyta > Magnoliopsida > Apiales > Araliaceae > Panax > Panax quinquefolius. The sequence goes on from JAINUW010000338.1 coordinate 405,804, forward strand.
CTCTACTTGACTCTTTTAATAAATTGCTTGTTCCACTGCAGTTAAACTTGATGTCTATTGTATTTTATCAGTTTAACATTGTTGAAGACTAATGATAATTTATTCTGCATTATCTTAGTCATAATATTTCTTACTTGGCTAGTTGAGCTCACCTTTTCCTTCACTGTTCTCTTCAGGAAATGAGAATATAGCTGGGACAAGTCGGGAAACGGATTGACAGTCCAGATGATAGCATTAGTAGTCCTCACTATTTTGTTAAATAGTGTGACAATAAATGTAATGAGGACTTATTCTGAGAGTGGATATTGTCTAGAAGACAATATTTGTATTAAAACTCACAGCTCTCTTGTTGTATATTAAAGATTTTATTTGCATTCTGTACCATGTATTTGGCGACTCAAAATAGGTGATGTATACCTATTTTGGGGGTGTCATAGTTGGTATCAAAGCTTAGGGATATGATCCCTGGCTGAGATGTGAGACAAGAACTAGGAGGGGAGAGACGGGGAATTCCTTTGCTAGTATGACCTACCTAAGTTTATTTGGTATTTAATTGGTCGATCAGAGTGTAGGGATAATATGTGATATGTTATTTAACCCTTGTTTTATTGTAGTATTTGAAAATGGCATCCAAAAATGTTGAGAATAGCATTGGAGCACAGGAGACCGTTGAGTCTCCACAGATCAATAATCAGGATAATGTGCAACAGGAAGGCGATAATCCTCCTGTAAACAACAACACTGATCAAATAACGAACGATGGTACGTTTTGGAGCATTTTAGAATTCATGCAACACCAAACGAGAGAGACTCCTGTTCATAATGCAGGTGGAAACAATGGCAACCCACGGTTGGTCACCGCTAAGCAGTTCAAGGAGTTGGGACCACCGGAGTTTTTGTGAAAGCCAGACCCACTTAAGGCAAAGATGTGGATTAAGCAGATCACCAAGATATTTGATGTCTTGGAATGCTCAAAGGAGCAAAAAGTTCAATTCGCCACCTTTATGTTGCATGAAGAAGCAGATCATTGGTGGGAATCTGTAAAACGTACCCAGCCTGACGCACTCAAGATGTCTTGGGAGAAGTTCCAAGAGTTGTTCAACGACAAGTATTTTCCTGAAAGTATTCGTCACATAAAGGAGGTGAAGTTCATCAAGCTGGAGCAAAACAATATGATCGTGTCGTAGTATGACGCTAAGTTTGCTAAGTTGTCTCGGTTTGCATCCCATTTGGTCGATAATGAGGAGCGAATGATGTGAATGTTTCTAAGAGGTTTGAAACCCAATATACGTCAATACCTCATTTCTCACAAACTTTGTTTATATTCAGATTTTGTGAATAGGGCTCAGTTATTGGAGCGCGATAATGAGTCAGCACAACCAAAAGGCAACAACCAACAACACGATAATAATTGTACCGGTGGCAACGGCCATCGGAACAATGATAACCATCGTGGGGGAAATTATCATGCCAAGAATTGTAACCATTTCGGTGGTAATCATGGCCAAGATAATAGAAGTGAAAATTTTAAGAAGAGAAGGTTCAATAATGATGGAAAGACAATGAGATCAAAGACCCATTTCAAAGGAAGAAGAACGACCACCGGTCGTATGTTTCAAATCTTGACGAGAGAGGGACACATCCGTCTAAGTCCAGCATCGTGACAATCTAAAGCGTGTTTCAATTGCGGAAGAGAAGGTCACCTAGCTCGATTTTGTCGTGTAGTGAAGTCAAGTCCAGCTGGAGTGGTGACGCCAAAGGATGTCCCAGACAAGTTAAAGCCGGTAGTTTAAGTGAGAGGGTTTGTCGAGGAACCCGAACGAAGTTGTCACGGGTAAGTTAATCATAAATGCTTACGAAGTCTATACCTTATTAGATACCAGTTCTACCCATTCTTTTATCTCTCTTGCTTGTGTTCAACGTTTAAATTTGACTCCAAAGAAGTTAGACTTTGACTTATTGGTTGAAACTTCGTTAGTAGAAACCTTCATTACCTCCACTGTTTATAAATCTTGTTAATTCAAATCGACACTTTCACGTTACCTGTCGATCTTATCTCTTTGAAAATAATTGCCTTTGATGTGATTTTAGGAATCGATTGATTAACTACTCATCATGCTTTTCATAAGGTTGTTAGCTTTCACATTCCTAATCAACCTGTTTTGCAAATTCAAACAACCAAACCACTAAAGTTAATCATTGTCATATCAAGTCATAAGTAAAGAGCCTCGAGCCTTTCGCTGGTGACTTCCTTGTGTGGAATGCACCGAAGCCAGACTTTCGGTAGGCAACATTGTGAATGACGATGACAAGTTGTTAGGTATCAATGTGACGTGCTATCCAAGTCTTGGATGAGAGTCACAATTTTGAATGATATTTCTATTGTTAATAAATTTCCTGACGTATTCTTGAAGACTTCTTCTTAGCCTACCACTAGAGCGTGAAATCAAATTCTGTATTGACCCCAATACAAAACCCATTTCTTTAACCCTTAAATATTTCTTCAACCAAAATGAACGAATAATGCCCCAAAGACATTGGCTCGAGCTATTGAAGATTACTATCGTACCATTCAATACCATCGTGGAAAAACAAACATGGTAGCTGAAGCGTTAAGTAGAAGATCGTATGCGTTTATGAGTGCAAATATACGAACCCACGTGAAGATAACGAATATACGAGTAGAATTGACTTTAATCGATAAAGTTAAAGCCGCTTAAGCTAAATACTCAGAGCTGATGAAATGTGAAGAAGAAGGTTCAAGAGGGCGTTATTCTAGAAGCAAGAATCGATGAAGAGAGGAAATCTCAACCCTAATTTTATTGGCCCATTTGAAATCCTTGATCGAGTAGGAACTGTGGCCTATAGACTCGTTTTACCGCCAAGTATGTTGCGTGTTCATAACGTTTTTCACGTATCGATGTTACGTAAATATGTGGACAACCCGAAACACATTATTGATTTAGAACCGGACGAGATAACGGATAATTTAACGTATGATGATGTACCTGTTAAAATCCTGGAATATATTCTACGCTTAAAGGTTATACCTCAAGAGTTAGAATCTGACGAAGTGTCCTCATCTATTCGGCGTACAAGGTACGTACGTAAATTTCGAGGGTAAAATTTCATAAGGAGGGGAGATTGTAAAATTCCAAATTTTACGAATAAAGATTTAATTTTCTCAAAATATTTTTTTTAATATTATGGTGTGGATTTGATATAATGTTATAGTTGTGGGTAATATTTATAAATTTGCAAAGTATGCAAGTTGTTGTACTATATTCGATTGGTCGAGGAATATTCGTTTTAGCAGGGAATATTCGTACAACATTGCAATCATTGGTGGACCCCACAATAGAATTATTGTCGGATTGAGAAAACGACAAAAATATTTTTATAAAAATAATGACGGAAGTTTCACTGCTAATCTTGTTGAACTACTCATTAGTAAAAGTACGATGTCGTGTGGTGGTCGCATAAAGAAGTACACCGGTATTGATTATTGATGCTTACGTGAGAAATCACTCGCTTTTGTTTAATTATTGCTACAAGAATTTCTTTGCATAATATCTCACGTTATTTGATTCAATTATTATTGATTGTTATATATATATATATATAAGTTTTGTTTTATTAGTATTATTAATGTAATAAAATAGAAAAGTTTTTATATTGAATACTTTTATAAAGTTATTCTATAAATAGAATATATTATATTTTATTATGCATAGTGTTGCATAGTGCCTGCATAGTGTTTTGCATAGTAAAATCGTTTTATATAAAATAGAATACTTTTATAAAGTTATTCGTTTTATTAGATTATAAATAGAATATATTATATTTTATTTAAAAGATTTTGCTTTAAATTTGGACCGTCCGATTAAAAGTAAATCAATCTAGACCGTTCATGAATGAGTTACTATGCAATCCAATCTTCTATAAATAGAAGCTCATTCCTTCATTATTTCTTACGACTTCATTGAAACTCTAGAGAGAGAAACTATAGAGAGAAAGAAGAAAAGTATTCTGCTACTTCACTACTTCTATATCCAGTTTCTTCTATAAGGTAAAGGGTATTATTTCTTTCGTATTCATGAAGAGAACTTCTGTTATTCCATTATTTATTATTGTGTTGGAAAAACCTATATATGTGGTCTACCCTATACTTGGTGAAATTCTTCTGTTATTCCATTCTTTATTATTATGTTGGAATATCACATGCAATGCTTTCTGTGGGACCGGTTAAAATCTTTATTATTCTATTGGAATATCACGTCTATGCATGCTTTTCTTTAATTCGGTTCCATTATTTATTATTACATTGGAATAACTCGTCTATGTGAAGTACCGCATGCATGGTGATTTCATTGTTATTCCATTCCTTATTATTGGTTGGAACATCCCGCTTGGGTATGTAATTTACTTTGACACGGTTCCGTTATTTATTATTACGTTGGAATAACCTATCTATTCAAGCAAACCGGATGCATGGTGATTTCATTGTTATTCCATTCTTTATTATTTCGTAGGAATATCACATCATCGTATTACGCTCGACACGGGTTCCATTATTTATTATTTTGTTGGAATAACCTGTCTATGCGAAGTACCGCATGCTTGGTGATTTCTTTTGTTATTCCATTCTTTATTTTACTCAGTTGATTAAAGTTTTGACTTCTATACTCCATGAAATTAGTGGAATATCCTTGATATTTGCGCTTCATGCAATATCTTTTCATGGAAACATTCTTCTGAGCATTCTTGAATTTTACTCTACAAAGAAGTATCATGTTGACAATTTTGACATTATTAGTTCCTGGATAATTTAATTCTTGAACTTATTTTATTGAATTCTTATATCATTGTCATCATCCTCATGTTTATATTTTGTTGAAAGTCATCTGTGGCATGTAGTGCATAGATGGACTTGGTATGATTATGACCAGGGATTATTCGGTATAATCATGACTGTAATGTTACAAATGATGTGGAAAAAGTCCTCATTGGCCCGTAGTACATTGATGGACAGTTTTTGGTATGATTATGGCTATGGATTCTCTTTGGCCAAGGGTGCAAAGATGAATTATTTTATGGCATGATTAGGACCGTTGATGAAAACACAATTATCTTTGGCCCGTAGTGCATGGATAATTCGTGGTCGTGATACTAAATAATATCCTAGGCCCGTAGTGCAGGGATGATTTGATGATGTGGATTATTTATTATGTTGAGTCTCAACGATAAAAGTGATGAAAAACTTTTTAAATCATAAAAGATAGTAGATTTTATTCTCTACCCGACTCTTTTAATGGATTGCTTGTTCACCAAGATTAAACTTGATGTCTATTGTATTTTATCAGTTTAACATTGTTAAAGACTAATGATAATTTATTCTGCATTATCTTAGTCATAATATTTATTACTGGGCTAGTTGAGCTCACCCTTTCCTTCACTGTTCTCTTCAGGAAATGAGAATATAGCTGGGACGAGTCGGGAAACGGATTGACAGTCCAGATGATAGCATTAGTAGCCTTCACTATTCTGTTAAATAGTGTGACAATAAATGTAATGAGGACTTATTCTGTGAGTGAATATTGTCTAGAAGACAATATTTGTATTAAAACTCACTGCTCTCTTGTTGTATATTAAAGATTGTATTTGTATTTTGTACCATATATTTGGCGACTCAGAATAGGTGATGTATACTTATTTTGGGGGCGTCACAGAATATCCAAGAAGAATCATGCAAGGAGAAGGAAAGAGGTTGAACAATCTTTGTGTGCAAGTCAAATCCAACAAGAGAAAGAAAAATATATCTAGATGATCTCTTTGAGAAGTTGATTGGGAACAAAAGTGTCCAAGTTCAATGAGTCTAAATTAGGGTTCAAAGTTTTTTTTCCTATAAATAGGTCTCTTGTTTTAGAGAGAAATACACCACTTGTTATTTTATTTTTCTTAGTTTTTCACTAGTGTAGAAGGGAGTAAGATATTTAGAGTTTGTCTTTTCTCTTATTCCAATCACGTGTGGTACTACTGTCAGGGAGTATTTGTAACTTTCTTTTATTGATATAATAGAAATTCTCTTTTTAATTATTGTTCTTATTTCATGCGAATAGTAGTACTGATATTATTTGTTTTTGTTTTTAATTCCATGACTAGTTAAATTTTTAATATTTAGGATTATGATGAAACTAAGTATTTTATAATAATATTTTCTTTCCGTTCCAAAATTAATGCCTAATTATTTTCGTATTCATATTTACCTCCGCATAAATTGCATATGATTTTTATATTGAGTGCGAGGTTTTGATAAGTTATAGTTAATCAGTGAATTTTTCATAACTTATGCTTGCCCATATTAATTATATGAATCATTATTTTTAAAGGGAAGGGAAAATAATTTGGGAATTGATCTAGGAAATAAGAATTTATTTATTATGTTAATATTTGGTGGATTCTTATTCCTAAGTATCTTTTCTCATTAATAGTTTTTGTCATTAATTAATAGTTTTTATAATTTAGTTAATAAATCTTCTCCACCATTTTTGTTTCTAATTTTCCTCAAATATTAATTAAGGATATATTAAAGAATTTATCTAGTCTCTGTGGGTTCGACCTATACTTGCCAGTTCTTCAATTTTGACGCTGTGCACTTGCAGTTACATATTTTTAACACATCATATACAAACCTCACAAGATCGACAAAAGAGTTATGCTAATCTTCATCGAAGGAACGTGGAGTTCAATGTTGGAGATCATGTATTGTTACGTATTGCTCCATGGAAATGAGTTACGAGATTTGGAAAGAGAGGAAAGCTCAACCCTTGATTCATTGGTCCATTTGAAATCCTCGACCGAGTAGGAACTATAGCCTATAGACTCGCTTTACCGCCAAGTATGTCTCGTGTTTATAACATTTTTCACATATCCATGCTACGTAAATATGTGAACGACCCGAACCACATTATTAAATTAGAACTAAACGAGATAGCAAAAGATTAAACATATGAAGAGGTACCTGTTAAAATCTTGGATAAGAAGGAACATACTCTATGCTCAAAGGTTATACCTCAAGTTAAAATTTTATGGAGAAACCACGATATTGAGGAAATAAAAACAAGGTATCCTCACGTCTTCGACATACCAAGTACGTATATCAATTTCGAGGACAAAATTTTACAAGGAGGGGAGGTTGTAAGACCCCAACTTTTTATGAATAAAGATTTAATTTCTCTAAATTATTTTTTTGAATAATAATGTGTTGATTTGATATAATGCTTTAGTTATGGGTGAAATGTGCAATTTTTTCAAAGTAAGCAAGTGGTCATAAAATATTCGTTTGGTCGGGGAATATTCTTTTTATCGGGGAATATCCCTACGACGGCGCAATCATTGGTGGACCACATAACAGAATAACTATCAGATATTGAAAGCAACAAAAATAACATTTTTATAAAAATAATGGCAAAACTTTTATCGTTAACTGCTGAAATACCCGATGATAAAAAAATAAGAATGCTGGCGGTCGCACAAGAAGACACACTGCGGTATTGCACAATATTTCTGATTATTGATTCTTACGTAAGAAGTCACTCAGTTTCATTCAATAATTGTCATAGTAATTATTGCACAGTATCTCATATAATTGATTCAATTATTGTCACAATATACAATAATTTATATTAATTGGCATGACAAAATTATTCATATTATTAGTTAGTATTATTGGCAATGTATAAAAAATTCTGTTGAGGAAAGGGGTTTGGTCATCTAATTGCGCGCCAATAAGAAAAAATCCTTATCGGAAAGTCCCCTCTTTCCTGAGAATGATCTGGTTGTTAATATTGTGAGCTTATAATATTATTTATGAATAATTATTATGTTGTGGATATTGGTTCAATTTTGATATAAATGAAGGAATTTAACATGAAAGAATTTGTTGAAAGTTTGACAATTATTTTCTACGATAAAATATTTATTCAAATATATTATTATAATATTACAATTTTTAAATGGTAATATTATTATTATAATATATAATTTTCAGAATGTGAATAAAAGTGGAGTGAAGGTTATCATATTTATTCCTTCCGTGCACTCCTCCTTTGCAAATGGATGGAATAATTCCCTTGCAATCCTTTATTTTCCAAATAGTGTGGCCCCTCAAAATGTGAGCTTCCTTTTCAAAACATGTGCTGGTTTATTTTTCCTCCTTCAAGAATTTGCTTCAACATTGGCGGACCCTCATCCAATGAAAAGAAAGAATAAGAAGTTAGGTAGAGGAGAAAAGGAAATGTTATGTGATGCCCCCAAAATAAGTCCACACAACCCGTTCTGAGTCGCCAAATACATGGAATAGAAAATAATTACAAACTTCATTATTACAATTATCGTGCAAAATACGACAACACATATACTGTGAGTTTTAATACAAATATTATCTTGTAGATAATATCCAAACTCAAATAAAGTCCTCATTATAATTATTGATACACTATTTTAAAAAAATAGTGAAGACTACTATAACAATTGTCTTGAACCATCACTCCACACCTCGACTAGTTCTCGCTATATTCTCGCCTCTTGAGAAGAAAAATGGAACAAAAAAGAAAAGGATGAGCTCAACTAGCCCAGTAAAGAATATTATGACTAAGATAATGCAGAATAAATTATCCTTAGTCCTCAACAGGGAAAAATCTGATAGAATACAATAGACAACAATTTTTAGATCAACAACTGCAACGGAAATAACAATCCATTAAAAGAGTCAAGTAGAGCATGATGTCTACTATCTTCTATGATTTAAAAGTCCATCATCAATATTTTATCCCTGTAACATCAATCAATATTTATTTTCAATCAATGAAGTATCTATGCACTACGGGCCAAAGATATTCATCAATCAAAAGTTCATCTTTGCAATACGGGCCAAAGATAACTTTCAACATAATTTAATTGTGAGAATTATAATAATAAGAATAAATCAAATGAGACCATAACAAGGATTCAATTTCAAGAATAAGGGTCACAACAGATAAGTTGGACGAAGAAGGAATTTTTTTTGTGAATTATACTCGTGAACAGTACTCGTGAATAGTACCATATGTATGAACAGTACCATATGAACAGTGCCCATGAAAAGTACCTAGTCATGAAAAGTTTCAAATTCAATAAAAAAAAGTTCATATAAATATTCCTGTGAAATGATATTAGATGAAACAAAATTTCTAATCATTTCAAGAATTATATAAGCAATACTTACCATAGTAAGTTTCAAATTTAGAAATATGAGATGAAATAATATCTCTTATGTAATATGGAGTATGAAAGAAAATGATATCTTTTACGAATATAGAAGGAAATAATATCATTTATAAGTATTGAAAGGAAATAACCTCTTTTACAAAAAAAATAATATAATTTACCTTAATAAAAATTTGGAAACTGCACCAGTGTAATAGCAGAATACTCTTCTTCTTTCTCTCTTATTCCATCTATACTTTCTCTCCTTATAGCTTTAGTGAATTGGTGAGAAATAATGAAGAAATGAGCTTCTATTTATAGGCTTGGCAGAGTAAGGGTAAAATAGTATTTTCACCATAATTTATGACATCATCGCTTACATCATCGATCATATGACATCATTGCTTACCTCATCGTTACGATGACATCATTGCTTACATCATAAGAATTCAAATTCAATTTGTTCTTTTCCACCTCATTTTACTTTTATACCATAAATTTACTATAATAATGTTACCATTCAAATTATAAAAATCATACTATTATATAATCCCATCATACTACTATAATGTAATATTATAATAATATATTTGAATGAATTATTTTATCGAAAAAGATAAAATACCAACTTTCAACAACTGTCACATGCTAAAAATTCATTCGTTTAAATCAAATTAAACAAATATTTACTTATCATATTCATCAATTATTTACAATTCCTTAATAATTATTTCTAATTAATATCATAGATTCACAATACTGATAACCAGATCGTTCCCAAGAAAGAAGGGGTTTTTCGATAAGGATTTCTCCTTACTGGCGCGTAATTATATGACCTAACCCCTTTCCTCGATAGAACTTTCTAGACATTATCAATAATGCTATCTAATAATATCATTTCAATAATATGAGTTACTGTGTCATGACAATTATTGAATCAATAATGCAAAATACTATTCAATTATCACTATAGCAATTATTGCACCAATAATATGAAAAATTGTGCAATTTTTACTGTATCAATTATTGAGTGACTTCTTACATAAGAATTAAAAATTAGGGATATTGTGCAATACTGCAGGTATTGCCGCAATGCCACACGACATCGTACTTTTATCAATTTGAGTATTTCAAAGATTTTAATAGTAAAAGTTTTGTAGTTATTTTTATAAAAAGGTTATTTCTGTCGCTTTCTATATCCGATAGTTATTCCATTATGTGGTCCACCAATGATTGTTCTGTCGTACGGGTATTCCCGACAAAAAGAATATCTCCCGACTAAAACGAATATTCCCGGGCAAAATGAATATTTTATGACCACTTGTTTATTTTGCAAAATTTACACATTTCACCCATAACTAAAGCATTATATCCAATCAACACCTTATTATGCAAAAATAATAATTAGAAAAATTAAATCTTTATTCATAAAAAGTTGGGGTCTTACAACCTCCCCTTCTTATGAAATTTCGTCCTCAAAATTGATGTACGTACCTGGTATGTCGAAGAGGTAAGGATACCTTGTTTTCATATCCGATTTTAACTCCCAGGTCATTTTCTCAATATCATGGTTTCTTCATAAAACTTTGACTTGAGGTATAACCTTTGAGCATAAGATATGTTCCTTCTTATCCAAGATTTTATCAGGTACCTCTTCACACGTTAAATCTTTTTCTATCTCATCTGGTTCTAACTCAATAATGTGGTTCAGGTCTTTCACATATTTACATAGCATGGATATGTGGAAAATGTTATGAACACGAGAGATACTTGGTGGTAAAGCGAGTCTATAGACCACAGTTCCTACTCGGTCGAAGATTTCAAATGGACCAATGAATCGAGGGTTGATCTTCCCGCTCTTCTCGAATCTCATAACTCTTTTCCATGGAGCAACACATAACAATACATGATCTCCAACATTGAATTCCACGTCCCTTCGATGGAGATCAACATAACTCTTTTGTCGATCTTGTGAGGTTTGTATATGTTGCCGGATCAATAATATCAATAATATCGATGTGGAAAAGTTGTAAAGTAATTAAACCACTTAATAGCATGCTTGGAAATAAGTTTCAAGCTTAAATGAATAACTTTCAAATCAACAATAACCTGTTCAATACAATATGAGAAGGATAGGAAACTTTCACAAAAATAAAGTTGTGTAAGTTAGGAAACTTGCAACACAATAAAATAGTGTTCGAATACTTGCTCAAGTAAAAGAGTAAGAATTAAGGAATTTGCACAATCAAAGAGTGAAGTTCACAGAAACTTTCTCAATAATAATTGGAGTAAGTTTAGGGAACTTGCACAACCAAATAATGAATTTCGAAAACTTGCCTATTTGCTCAGCTACAATTAATTCTAGCTTTAATTACTTGCGTTGAAACGTACTAACGTTACCAAGTCGATCATTTCAATTAGTATGTGTAAACTATTATGATTCTACACTTAAAATGATCAAGTCTTTACGTAGCATGCTTCTTAACACATTACAAAGCATATTAGTCATACATTATAAGGTAAAGTCATCATATAAGCATGCCTTGAAACTTCAAACCAAAAACAGAATCTATTCAGAACTACAGGATGGCGCAGCTGTGCCTTGTCTAGGCTTAGGGATGGCGCAACTATGTTGTCCCCTGGCCAGAACAGGTTTGAGCTTTGCTTTCCTGAATTCAGTCCAACTCTAACACACCAATTACACATATAATTTAACATACGTATATGCTAGAGTTTCACACATAACACATGATCATCCTTGAGTTCATTACCACAAGTTTGACTTACAATTTATATGTCATTAAAACAAAAAAAATCATGTAACCATCATGCTCAATACATATGTACCATGTCTAAGGATATTATAGCAATAACATGACACCTCAACCCTTTGGTATCTAAGTACTCATATAATATGCAACTTAAGTTTGAAAACACGTTCAAGGTTATCTTTAAAATCATTTTAGCAAGAATGATGAAAGATAGTACATATAAGACAACTTCAAAACTCTTATCATAAGGAGTTAAGTCATGTTAACCTCATTTTAAGATCAGAATCTAAATCTCTTAGTGTTTATGTTCATTAGCCTTATTGTACTTAAGCTTTTCTTTTAAATCGAAGTTCTAGCACAAAACTTATAAAGTTGGTCATGGATACAATAGCTATGAATCACATATCATGCTCATTAGGTTCCACATTAATCATATATATGGTCTCATAAGTTCAGAACTCGTGAACACAAGTTTTCTACAAGGTTAGTTTTGAAAACTTTAAGTTTTCCTACAACTTCCTTACTAATCTAAGTTGATTCCTGAATACCACATATGAAAACTTTACATAACATGCTATACTCCTTTATAGGTATGTATCTAAGTCATAACATCAAGTTTCAACACATAACTCAAGGAAAACCAAGAATCGATTTCGGGCTACGGTAGAACAAGACTGCACCTTAATATAAATAAGCAAATTGCCTTTTTGCCAGTTTCACTGTAAGCGAAGAACTTACTATTTTTTGCAAGAGTATCAAACATCAACCATTCTCCTTGATTTAAACATGCTTCATACCATCATTTAAGAGTTCATATATGCAAGACTACTTCCTAAACACATTATAGCATGCCAATTCACTTTGACGAACCAAGAATTTCAAGAAATTGACAAAAACCCAACTAAGAACGAAAGTTAAGATTTATACCTCCATGGCTTGAATTAGACCCCTCACACACTGAGTATGCTTCCAAAATTTCTCAACAACTTAGGACTCTCAATTTCAGACTTTAACAAACAACAAAACTGAATTTGGAGCTTATATTTATAGAGGGAGCTTGGACTAGAATTTGCCATTACCCTAATATTGGAGCTCATGGTGCAAAGGAAGAACACATTGGTTGTTAAAGAGTCGTTCAACAACTCCCCATCAGGCCATTGGCCTTGAAATCATTGCCTAAGTTTTAGCCATATAGAAGTTACGTAACTCAAATGTAGGCTACTGTTCATGTACTATGGTGACACTCATTTTGGGACAAGAAAGAAAATCTCAGGAACAAGCTTGGTTTGGTTACTATAATTCCCAACATGTAAACTTAATGTATAATTATTACCATATTAGGAAAATTAGGGATTATTTATATACTCACATAATAAAATCCATGTATATTAAATACACGCATTTAAAATAACATAGTTAGGTATTATTGTCCGGGTAACTCTATAACTATATTTTTTTTTCTATGCACATAACCACCTTATCATATTATTTAATATTATCTATTCGGTGTACACGCATAATTTCTATCCCAATTTCTGGAATACACAGATATTTAATTATTTATGTATAAAGGATCACATGGGATTTCTTGTACTACTTGATATTTCATATTAACATAATGTACCTTTATCCATATGATTTATTAATGTCAAAAAAGTGTTCCATTTCATTTTCTATAGCAGAACTAAATTTTCTCAGATTGGACCTTTGGCAAAATGAGCCATTTTTTATCTTTGAGAGGCACATCTACACCAGGTCCTGCAAATTGCCAAAATGGGTTAGCTCCAAGCAAGTTCAAATTTCTATCACCACATAAGACTTATATGAGATAATTTAACTTCTATAATGGTGATATACCCATAATTGACATAAATCAATATGTTCAAATCTTGCCATCATATTTAAATAAATTGAATATTTAATTATTAATAATCCTATCAATTCCTTGATATTAAAGTCTTAGGATTAGTCCACTAATTTAAATAACTATTAGTGACTCCCTTTAATCAATTCATAACCACATAAGGTTTAAATATACTCACAAAACTAACTCATTAAAAATTAAATCACATATTTAATTAATAAGGAGTTTAAAATTCATGGTCATTACATCCCTCCCCTTATAAAAATTCCATCCTCGGAATTGCAAAAATAAGGTTACTCAAATAAAAACGGATAATTTGCTCTCATTTTCTCTTCTAGCTCCCACGTATCTTCTTCTACTGCGTGGTTCCTCCAGAGAATCTTAACGGAATGGATAATCTTATTCCTCAACTTCTATTCCTTCCTATCTAGTATCTGGACAGGAACTTCCTTGTACGATAAGTCTTTCTCGACTTGAATTGGATCATAGGAGATAACGTGCTTGTAGTCTGGTTTATACGGCCGTAATACTAACACATGAAACACATTTGTGCTCAAGTTTAGGAGGTAATGCTACCTCGTACGCCACTTCACCGACTAGCCTCAGAATCTCGAACGGTCCTATGAACCTAGGGCTCAACTTGCCCTTCTTCCCAAAATGAATCTTCCCTTTCTAGGGAGATTCTTTCAAAAATGCATAGCTTCCTAATTCAAAATCTTTCTTCTTACGATGCAAGTCCACATACTTTTTTTGGCGATCTTGAGCTGCTTAGTCGAGCTCTTATCACCCTGATGATATCCACCGTCTGTTGTACCAACCTTGGTCCCAACAATCGACGTTCTCCAACTTCATCCCAACATAAGGGTGTTCTATATTTCCTCCCATACAGTGCTTCGTAAGGGGGCATTCCAATACTAGCATGATAACTATTGATATACACGAACTCTACTAATGGAAGGTGATCCTCCCAACTACCTTGAAGTCCATCACATAAGCTCATAACATGTCTTCAAATGTTTGAATTGTTCTCTCGCTCTGTCCATCGGTTTGTGGATGTTACGCGGTACTCCTTCGTAGTTGTGTCCCCATTCTTTCTTGAAGACTCTTCCAAAAGTTTGACGTGAATCACGGATCTCTATCTGATACAATAGATACTAGCACCCCATGCCTCGAGATAATTTCCTTAACATACAATTTGGCTAACTAGTCCAAACTATACTTAATCTTAATCGGCAAAAAGTGCGATGACTTAGTAAGATCATCTACAATCACCTATATGGCGTTGTGCCCTTTCTGCGTTACCAGAAGTCCCACCACAAAGTTCATTGTGATGTGCTCCCATTTCTATTCTGGAATCTCTAATGGTTGTAATAACCCGCTTGGTCGTTGGTGCTCTGCCTTGACTCTTTGACAAGTTAGACATCTACTCACACATTCTGCAACCTCTCTCTTCGTGTTTGGCCACCAGAAGTCGTGACGCAAATCTTGGTACATCTTCGTGCTTCCTGGGTGTATCAAGTATCTCGTACTGTGCACTTCTTGCAAAATCTCCTCTCTCAGTTCTGGTACTAACGGTACCCAAATTCGTCCTTCAAATCTTTGCAATCCAGTGCCATCAATCTTAAATTTCAATTCATCACCTTCAGTTAATCGCTTCTTGATGTTATTGCAATCTTCATCCTTTTCTTGTGCTTCATTAACCTTATCCAATAGAGTCGGACTCGTTGTCATTGTAAATAATTATTCGTTGGTCTCCATCGGATACTTAATCTCCAAGTCTAGTCGTTCAAAATCTTTCACCAATTTATCTTGAATGGTCAACTTCAATAACTTCTCTCCGCCTTTTCTACTCAAGGCATCTGTCACTACATTTGCTTTGCCTGGATGGTATAGAATCTCACAATCATAATTTTGATCAATTCTAGCCATCGGCGCTGCCTCATGTTTAACTCTTTCTGCATGAAGATATACTTCAGACTATTGTGCTCCGTATATATCTCACAGTTCTTGCCATACAAATAATGCCTCGAAATCTTCAAGGTAAAAACTACCGCTGCTAACTCCAGATCATGAGTCGAATATCCCTTCTAATAATCTTTTAACTGACGTGAAGCGTACGCAATGACTTTGTCGTGTTGCATCAGTACACAACCAAGACCCTTGTGTGACGCATCACTATACACTATAAATCCTCTTGTGTTGTCCGGTAAAGCGAACAAAGGTGCTTGACTAAGCCTCTTCTTCAATTCTAGGAAACTCTCTTCACACTTCTCTGTCCAAATGAACTTAACTATTTTTCTGGTAAGATTGGTCAACGGTGATGCTAACTTCAAAAAATCTCGAATGAATCTTCGATAGTATCCCGCCAATCCTAAGAAATTCCTGATTTCGGTCGGCGTCTTTGGCTGCTCCCAATTGATAACCGATTCTACCTTCGCTGGATCCATCGAAACACCATTCTTGTCGATAACGTGTCCTAAAAACTACACTCTTTGCGACCAAAACTCACACTTGGAGAATTTTGCATACAGCTTCTCCCTCCTTAATGTCTCCAACACTATCCGAAGATGCTCGGTGTGTTCTTCCTCCGTCTCTAAATACACTAAAATGTCATCGATGGATACGACAACAAACTTATCCAAATACTGTTTGAACACTCTGTTCATCAAATCCATAAATGCTGCTAGCGCATTCGTTAATCCGAATTACATTACCAGAAACATAAAGTTTCCAAACCGAGTTTTGAATGCCGTCTTTGGAATATCCTCCGGCCTCACTTTCAATTGGTGATAACCGGTCCTCAAGTCAATCTTTGAAAAGTACTTATCCCCCTTCAACTGATCAAACAAATCGTCTATCCTGGGAAACGGGTACTTGTTCTTAATGGTGACCTTGTTCAACTCTCGATAGTCGATACAAAGTCTTAGTGACCCATCTTTCTTCTTTACAAATAAGACTAGTGCTCCCCACGGTTATACGCTCGGTTGAATGTATCCCTTATCTAACAACTCTTATAATTGAGCCATCAGTTCTTTAATCTCTACCGGTGCCATATGATACGACACTTTGTATACCGGTGTTGTCCATGGTGCCAAATCAATGACAAACTCAATCTCTCTATCAGGTGGCAATCCCAGAATCTCGTCTAGGAAGACATCAACGAAATCCCTTACAATAGGTATCTGACTCAATTCACCCTCGACTCGTCGAGTATCAACCACATGAGCCAAATAACCTATACAACCCTTCCTAAGCAATCTCTGCGCTTGCACCATCGTCAGACAATGAGATTGTCTCGGCGATTTACTACCATAAAATACCACCTTTGACTTATTCAGAGTCTTAAGGTGTACACACTTCTTTTTACAGTCTATTACTACTCTGTGAACCGATGACCAATTTATTCTAAGGATTACATCGAACTCCCCCAAACGAATCGCTATCAAATCAACTTTAAGCTTAAATCCTCGCAATTCGATATAACAATTCTTATGAATGTATTCTACAGGGATAATTTCCTTGTTCGCTACTTCTACGTTCATAGGGTATTCTAATCTCTCACGGGGTAAGTCTAACTATTTAGCAAATTCTTCGGATACAAAAGAGCAGGTAGCACCCAAATCAAATAACACGTATGCATCTATACCATTGAACGGAATGATATCTGACATCACATCTTTAGACTCCACCGCATCTTGTACGGTCATGTTGAACATTCATGCCGTTGGTCTGTTGGCTTGACTGGCTGACCCTCCAATGTTCAGTCCATTGTTGTTGTTGTTGCACTTGCCACTAGCTGCATCGCCCTTTTTCTTCGGGCAGTCCTTAATTTGATGGTCTGTGGCCCCACACGAGAAACATCCTCCTTTTTTCTTATTCGAACACTTAGGAGCCACGTGCCCTGGTTGTCCGCAATGATAACAAACACTCTTTCCCTTCATGCACTCCCCCGAGTGACTCCTCCCACAGTTGTTGCACTTCATACTTTTCTTAGCCTCTCCCCTAGACTTATTACCTCTAGAGGATTGGCTCTCTGTCCATTTACACTTATTGGGGTTACTGCCTCCGCTGCTTTCCCCTTTCTGTCCTTCTTGACCTGTCTTCTTTTCTTGTTTGAATCGAGGGATGGCTTCAATGCCTCCTTCGGCAATGATAGCCATTTCCAATAGATCAGAGTAAGTCTTAATCTTTAATACATCCACTTTTTTCTGTACCCATGGTTTCAGTCCTAATTCGAACCTCCTTGCCTTCCTGGCCTCCGTGTCAACATGATGTGAAGTGAATCGGGCCAACTCGTTAAATTTCGCCGCGTACTCTGCGACAGACATACTACCTTGCTTTAGTTCCAGAAACTTAACCTCCATATCCTGTTGTGTATTCTCCGAGTAGTAATTCTCAAGGAATAACTCCTTAAATCTATCTAAAGGAGTGACTCCTTCGTCTACTCGGCCACTATTGGCTTTCCACCAATTGTTAGCTTCGCCCTTCATCATGAAAGTGGCAAAACTCGTCCTTTGTGCTTCGACTACACGTGCGACCTCAAAAACCTTTTCCATCTATTCTATCCATGTCTGGGCTTCAATTGGGTCCAGGGTTCCTCGGAACTCCGGTGGTCCTACCAATTTAAAGTTCTTAAAGCTAGCCAAGTGTTGTCCTGGCTACCCTGTTGCTGGCAGGGGTCTGTTTTGCATTGCCTTAATTAACAGGTTAACGAAGTTCTGCATTGGATCAACATTTGCCCATCCACCATTGTTAACAGATCCTTCTTCCCTTTGATTCCGCGGAATTCTCCTAGGCGGCATGATCTGAGGAAAGGAAGAAAACTATTAGGCTTTATGTGATATACTATCCATGTTAGCATTAAGAAGTTTAAAACGTCTATTAATCATTTTGATTTAAATAAACAACTTCAGTATCACAATAAAAGTCGATGAATTTCCTCAACCTATCCTTACATACTCTACTTGAGTTTTCTAATAAGGTTATAACCTAGGTTTCACATTCCTAACGTTTATAACCTACGACTCTAATACCAACCTGTGACACCCCCGAATCTGGGTCTTCTGACCCCGGTTCGGTCATCACGATAAAATACAAACATCCACCTCTAAACAACATACGATAACTAAAATGTGGAATATAATAATACGTCGTTCATTCAAAAGGTGTTACTAGTCCAAAGATACGATAACCTTAATATCATATTACAAACATACCCTAAAATAAACGTTAGGGTTCATATTATATTACAGTAATTTAAACTAAGCGTAAGGTAAAGTCTGTTCCTTGCCACTATTCTACATCTTTCCTTTACCTTTGTCCTTCCTTGAGGTCTCGGGCTTAGCTGCAATATAATTCATGATATAGCAAGGATGAGCAACAAGTTTTCCCAACAAGTTTAAATACAACAATAAGGATATATCATGATGAATGGAAAATATCTGACAATGAATTAAACAATATTAATATCTGAAGGATTCAATAATATGAATATTAGAAGCAAAGATAATGATTGCTTTTAGAATAACTACTAGTCAAATAGACTTTGAACTATAACACTCCAATGGAGTCAATAGCTAATTGACCCTTTGGTTACTGGCTACAAAATAAGTACTTGAAGGGATCAGCCTCACGTACACTATGTATATGCATAACATTTAAATCTGTTCTTTGTATCTTATATTAGATACGTGGGGTACTCCCCTATCATAAAAGGGGTGTTCTTTCAATCAAAGAATCCTTACCATCAATTGGTTTAGATAACTTTTATAAAACTTCATACGCTTGTCTGACCGAACAAAGGTTCAGACGCTATCTAACACAGTTCAAGAATTATTGAACTTTAAATGATGTACAAGTCCAAGACTGTACGAACTCAAGTTCACTAAGTATGAATATCAATAATATCGATGTGGAATAGTTGTAAAGTAATTAAACCACTTAATAGCATGCTTGGAAATAAGATTCAAGTTTAAATGAATAACTTTCAAATCAACAATAACCTGTTCAATACAATATGAGAAGGATAGGAAACTTTCACAAAAACAAAGTTATGTAAGTTAGGAAACTTGCAACGCAATAAAATAGTGTTCGAATACTTGCTCAAGTAAAAGAGTAAGAATTAAGGAACTTGCACAATCAAAGAGTGAAGTTCACAGAAACTTGCTCAATAATAATTGGAGTAAGTTTAGGGAATTTTCACAACCAAATAATGAAGTTCGGAAACTTGCCTGTTTGCTCAGCTACAATTAATTCTAGCTTTATTTACTTGCGTTGAAACGAACTAACGTTACCAAGTCGATCATTTCAATTAGTATGTGTAAACTATTATGATTCTACACTTAAAATGATCAAGTCTTCACGTAGCATGCTTCTTAACACATTACAAAGCATATTGGTCATACATTATAAGGTAAAGTCATCATATAAGCATGCCTTGAAACTTCAAACCAAAAACAGAATCTATTTAAAACTGCAGGATGGCGCAGCTGTGCCTTGTCTAGGCTTAGGGATGGTGCAACTGTGTTGTCCCCTGGCCAGAACAGGTTTGAGCTTTGCTTTCCTGACTTCAGTCCAACTCTAACACACCAATTACACATATAATTTAATATACGTATATGCTAGAGTTTCACGCATAACACATGATCATCCTTGAGTTCATTACCACAAGTTTGACTTACAATTTATATGTCATTAAAACAAAAAAAAATCATGTAACCATCATGCTCAATACATATGTACCATGTCTAATGATATTATAGCAATAACATGACACCTCAACCCTTTGGTATCTAAGTACTCATATAATATGCAACTTAAGTTTGAAAACACGTTCAAGGTTATCTTTAAAATCATTTTAGCACGAATGATGAAAGATTGTATATATAACTTTTGAATATCAATAATATCGATGTGGAATAGTTGTAAAGTAATTAACCCACTTAATAGCATGCTTGGAAATAAGATTCAAGATTAAATGTATAACTTTCAAATCAATAATAACCTGCTCAATACAAAATGAGAAGGATAGGAAACTTTCACAAAAAAAAAAGTTGTCTAAGTTAGGAAACTTGCAATACAATAAAATAGTGTTCGAATACTTGCTCAAGTAAAAGAGTAAGAATTAAGGAACTTGCGCAATCAAAGAGTGAAGTTCACAGAAACTTGCTCAATAATAATTGGAGTAAGTTTAGGGAACTTGAACAACCAAATAATGAAGTTCAGAAATTTGCCTGTTTGCTCAGCTACAATTAATTCTAGCTTTAATTACTTGCGTTGAAACGACCTAACGTTACCAAGTTGATCATTTGAATTAGTATATGTAAACTAATATGAGTCTACACTTAAAATAATCAAGTCTTCACATAGCATGCTTTTTAACACATTACAAAGCATATTTGTCATACATTACAAGGTAAAGACATCATATAAGCATGCCTTGAAACTTCAAACCAAAAATAAAATCTATTAGGAACTGCAGGATGGCGCAACTGCGTTGTCCCTTGGCCAGACCAGGTTTAAGCTTTGCCCTCCTGACTTTAGTCCAACTCTAACACACTAATTACATATATAATTTAACATACGTACATCCTAGAGTTTCACACATCACACATGATCATCCTTGAGTTCATTACCACAAGTTTGACTTACAATTTATATGTCATTAAAACATAAAAATCATGTAACCATAATGCTCAATACATATGTACCATGTCTAGGGATATTATAGCTATAACATGACACCTCAACCCTTTGGCATCTAAGTACTCATATAATATGCAACTTAAGTTTGAAAACACGTTCAAGGTTATCTTTAAAATCATTTTAGCATGAATGATGAAAGATAGTACATATAAGACAACATTAAAACTCTTATCATAAGGAGTTAAGTCATGTTAAACTCCTTTCAAGATCAGAATCTAAATCTCTTAGCGTTCAGGTTCATTAGCCTTATTGTACTTAAGGTTTTCTTTTCAAACTAAGTTCTAGCACAAAGCTTATCAAGTTGGTCATGGATACAATAGCTATGAATCACATATCATGTTCATTAGGTTCCACATTAGTCATGTATATGGTTTTATAAGTTCAGAACTCGTGAACACAAGTTTTCCACAAGGTTAGTTTTGAAAACTTTAAGTTTTACTACAACTTCCTTACTAATCTAAGTTGATTACTTCATACCACATACAAAAACTTTACATAACATGTTATACTCCTTTATAGGTATAACATCAAGTTTTCAACACATAACTCAAGCAAAAACGAAGAATCGATTACGGGTTACTGGTAGCAACGCCTCGCACCCTAGTACAAATAGGCGGCAATTGCCAGTCGTGGCACAAGCGTATAAGAATTTACTCTGCTTTTTGCAAGAGTATCAAACATCAACCATTCTCCTTGATTTAAACATGATTTATACCATCATTTAAGAGTTCATATATGCAAGACTAATTCCTAAACACATTATAGCATGCCAATTCACTTTGACTAACAAAGAATTTTAAGAAATTGACAAAAACCCAACTAAGAACTAAAGTTAAGATTTATACCTCCTTGGCTTAAATTAGACCCCTCACACACTGAGTATGCTTCCAAAATTTCTTAGGACTTTAACAAATAACAAAACTAAATTTGGAGCTTGTATTTATAGAGGGAAATTGGACTAGATATTGTCATTACCCTAATGTTGGAGCTCATGGTGCAAAGGAAGAACACATTGGTTGCTAATGAGTGGTTCAACAACTCCCCATCAGGCCATTGGCCTTGAAATCATTACTTAAGTTTTAGCCATATGGAAGTTACGTAACTCAAATGTAGGCTACTATTCATGTACTATGGTGACACTCATTTTGGGAAAAGAAAGAAAATCTCAGCAACAAGCTAGGTTTGGTTACTATAATTCCCAACATGTAAACTTAATGTATAATTATTACTATATTAGGAAAATTAGGGATTATTTATATACTCACATAATAAAATCCATGTAAATTAAATTCACCCAATTAAAATAACACAGTTAGGTATTATTTGTCCGGGTAGCTCTATAACTATATTTTTTTCTACGCACATAACCACCTTATCATATTATTTAATATTATCTATTCGGTGTACACACATAATTTCTATCCCAATTTCTGGAATACAAAGATATTTAATTATTTATGTATAAAAGATCACATGGGATTTCTTGTACTACTTGATATTTCATATTAACATAATGTACCTTTATACATATGATTTATTAATGTCAACAAAGTGCTCCATTTCATTTTCTACAGCAGAACTAAATTTTCTCAGATTGACACCTGGCCTAAAATTGCGCCATTTTTATATCTTTGGGAGGGCACACAAGACCACAGTCCTCGGCAATTGCCAAAATAGGTTAGCTCCAAGCCAGTTCAAATTTCTATCACCACATAAGTCTTATATGAGATAATTTAACTTCTACAATAGTGATATACCCATAATTGACATAAATCAATATGTTCAAATCATGCCACCATATTCAAATAAATTGAATATTCAATTATTAATAATCCTATTAATTCCTTGATATTAAAGTCTTAGGGTTAGTCAACTAATTTAAATAACTATTAGTGACTCCCTTTAATCAATTCACAACCACATAAGGTTTAAATAGACTCACAAAACTAACTCATTAAAAATTAAATCATATATTTAATTAATAAGGAGTTTAAAATTCATGGTCATTACAATAATCCTCAGGTGAACAATAACACCGACCAAACGATGAACGATAGGATGTTCAGAGGCTTTCTGCAATTCATACAACATCAGGCAAGAGAGACTCCAGTCCAAAATGTATTTGGAAACACTGGCAACTCACAGATGGTCATCTCCAAGCAGTTCAAGGAGATAGGACCACCGGCGTTTTTGGGAAAGCCAGAACCACTTAAGGAAGAGACATGGATAAAGCAGATCACCAAGATATTTGATGTCATGGGATGCTCCGAGGAGCAAAAGGTTCCCTTTGCCACCTTTATGTTGCGAGGAGAGGCAGATTATTGGTGGGAATCTATAAAACGTACTAAGCCTACCGCACTCAAGATGTATTTGGAGAAGTTCCAAGAACTGTTCAACGACAAGTACTTTCCCGAAAGTATTCGTCACATGAAGGAGGTGGAATTTATCAAGTTGGAGCAAAACAATATGTCTGTGTCGCAGTACGAGGCTAAGTTTGCCGAGTTGTCCCGATTTGCATCCCATTTGATTGATAATGAGAAAAGAATGACATGAATATTTCTGAGTTTTGAAACCCGAAATACGTCAATACTTCATTTCTTACAAACTGTGTTTATATTTAGATATTGTAAATAGGGATCAGTTATGGGAGCGTGATAATGAGTGAACCCAACCAAGAGAGAGCAGCTGAAAAATTGATAATACCAGTGGTAGCAGTCATCGAAGCGGTGATAACAAACGTGGAGGGAATCAACATGCCAGAAATAGTAACCACTCATGGCCAAGACAATATGAGTGGAAATTTTAAGAAGAGGAGATTTAATAATGATGGAAAGACGTCAGCATCAACACCGGTTGTTAAGGAAGGAGAACAACCACCGATCATATGATACAAATGTGGAGGGGAGGGATACATCAGTCCAAACTGTACGTAGAAGTCCAAAGCATGTTATAATTGTGGAAGAGAAGGTCATCTAGTTTGATTTTGTCATGCAGTAAAGCCATGTCCAGCTGGGATGGAGGCATCAAAAGTCATCCCAGAGAAGTCAAATAGTTCAAGGGAGAGCATTTGTCGTGACCTCCTAAAAAGCGAGGAATCCAAACGAGATTATCATGGGTAAACTAATCATAAACTCTAGCGAAGTCTATATCTTATTTGTTACCAGTTCCACATATTCTTTTATTTCTCCTACTTACACTAAACATTTAAATATAACTCCGGAGAAATTAGACTTTGACTTATCTGTTAAAACTTCGTTGGGAGAAACCTTCATTACATCCACTGTTTATAAGTCTTGTTTGATTCAAATTGGCAACCACACATTACCTGTCGATCTTATCTCTTTGAAAATACTTGCATTCGATGTGATTTTAGGAATTGATTGGTTAACTACTCATCATGCTAAAATTGATTATTTTCGTAAGGTTGTTAGCTTTCATATTCCTAACCAACCTATTATACAAATTCAAGCAACCAAACCACTAAAGTCAATCACCATCATATCAAGCCATAAAGCTATTCGTTTATTTAAAAACGGATGTCAAGCTTTCTTAGCCCATGTCACAGATTTAAACAAAAATACGTCAAATTTGAATGATATTTCTATTGTTAATAAACTTCTTGGCGTATTCCCTGGAGAATTTCATGGCCTACCCCCGGTACAAAACCCATTTCCAAAGCCCCATATCGAATGGCTCCTATTGAACTTCAAGAGTTAAAGACCCAATTACAGGAATTATTAGACATCAGTTTCATTCGTCCTAGTGCGTCTCCTTGGGGTGCTCCTGTTCTATTCCTAAAGAAGAAAGATGGGAGTATGCGACTTTGTATTGACTATCGGGTGTTGAATCATGTTACCATTAAAAATAGGTACCCGTTACCATGCATTGATGACCAGTTTGACAGTTGCAAGGCGCCAAATTCTTTTTAAAGATCGATCTTCATTCCGGATATCATCAGTTAAAGATTAAAACCGGTGACATCCCAAAGACTGCTTTCAGAACTCGGTACGGGCATTACGAATTCCTAGTCATGTCTTTTGGATTGACTAATTGTAAGACCCCGAATTTTATGAAATGAAAGTATTCAATTTTTATAATTATTATTCTATTTAGTAAATGGTTAAATTGATAAAAGTACAGTAATACACGTGGTTGCATAGTAGCACACGGTATTGATTATTGATGTTTATGTGAGAAGTCACTCAGTTATACTCAATTATTGCTATAATAATTGTTACATCATATCTCTCATATTATTGATTCAATTATTATCACAGTATCATCTGCATAATATTTTATATATTATTAAATCAATAATTGAGACGACAAAGTTATTCATATTATTATTTGCAATATTGACAATGTCTAGAAGTTTTGTCAAGGAGAGGTTTGGTCACCTAATTGCGCGCCAATAAGGAGAAATCCTTATCAGAAAGCCCCCTCTTTCTAACGACCTGGTTATTAAATATTGTGAGTTATAATATTAATGATGAATGTTATAAAAAAATCGAATTTGAGTTCGGAGTTGAATTTGGAGACGCGGACGTGATAATTGAGTCCGTAATGATGAAATTAGTAGAAATAGACTATAAACACACAATTTACCGGGTTTACTTTTTGGTCAAAAAGTTAGCAGTTGATTTTTTTGGAAAAAGTCAAACTTCAAAATTTCAAAAATAATTTTTTGATAAAAATAGTTCCATTGTGTTGGGATTATTAGTGTTAGTGGAAATCGACATTTATTTCGATATTAATTGATGTCTGGAAGTTATATTGACCAATCGGGTAATTAACCGGATAAATGAGCATTTAATTGCTATTAATTCACATGATTATAATTATTTGTTCACATGTGTGTACTATTGATTCACATTCATGTACTATTAGGGGAGTTTGTGTAAGATTGATAATACTTGCATGACAAAGTTAAAGATTGAGGTATAGATGGAGGTACTATACTGTTATTCGTATTTTCACATGATTATAACTATTGAATCACATGATTGAACTATTGATTCACATTATTTACTATTAGGGGAGGTGGTGAAAGTTTGATAATACTTACAGGACTAAATTAAAAATGAAAGAAAAGTTAAAGGTATTATACTGTAATATTTCGAGCCCCAAAACGTGCAATTATCGAAACTATATTTTCCTATAAATAGAAGCTCATTCTTCCTTCATTTCTCACTAATTCAGTAAAGCTATAGAGCAATTATTATAGAGAGAAGTTATAGAGAGAAAGAAGAAGAGAAGTCTGCTACCTCTCTATTCCAGTATCCAGCTTTATTCTATGGTAAGGGGTATTATTTCTTTCATATTCAAGAAGAGAGCTATTGTTATTCCATTCGTTATTATTATGTTGGAATAACCTGTCTATGCGAAGTACCGCATACATGGTGAAATTCTTCTGTTATTCCTTTCTTTATTATTACATTGGAATAACTCATCGTGCGATCTATCGCACGCACAGTGGTCGTTGTTATTCCATTATTTATTATTCGTAGGAATATCTTGTCTATGCGCGGTTTACGCATGACCGGGTTCCATTCTTTATTATTCATTGGAATATCTTGTCATGCAGATTACGCACGTATGATTCGGTTCCATTCTTTATTATTTCGTTTGAATATCACATGCATGTAATTATGAATGACACGGTTCCATTCTTTATTATTCATTGGGAATAACTCGTATGCGTAAGGGTCTATCGCATGCATGGTGAATTCTTCTGTTATTCCGTTCTTTATTATTCTGGTGGAATAACCTATTTGTGTGGATTACCACATGCATGGTTAATAATCCTTTGTGTTCATTCCTTATTAAATTGTGGAAATGATCTATTTACGTGGATTACCGCATGGTGGGTGAAAATCCATTTGCAGTTTCGTAATTTTTCTGACCCTCAAAAATTCTGGAAAAATTTGAAATGATAATTTGATGAGTTTTCTATATTGTGTCAAAAGATGACGATTTTTGGATGTATAGATTAAGAGTTATGGATTTTATGAGAAAAGACTATTTTAAAAGTAAACCCTTATAACTCCTTGTGGTTAATTCTAAAATTGGTGAAATTTTTATTGGGAGTACATGTATATAACAGGAGTATACCCTGTAAATTTTGGAATTTTTAGACAAAAGTACAATTTATGATAAATGTCTAAATATTCGGCAGTTTTGGCCATATGAAAAATAGTAAATGAATTTTAAAAATTCCGAGAAAAATATATGTTCAATATGGGACTATATTCTGCTAAATCCCATAAAAGAAATATTTTTGGGACTGATTTGGTATTTTTCATGAAAATGAACTAGTTATGAGTAAATGAATTAAATATGTTATGTGAAGTAACAAAATTAGAAAATAGGATTTTATGGCTTTGGAATCCTATATAGGGTATATGCAGATTTTTGATGAGGGATTTGATCATTGGTGATAAAATTTTATGAGTATGGCATTTTTGAATGATTAAATGCATTATTTGGTAAAGTGTAAACAATTGAAATAAATTGTTTATAAGTTTAAGAAGTGATTAAAATATTATTATAATATTAATAATAATAGATTATGAGTTTATTAAGTGATTGATAATATTTGGATAAATTTAAAGTCTTTAATATTTATCCTTATTTTCGTTTGATTAATGCTTATATCACTGTCATCATCCTCATGCTTATATTGTGATGAGAGTCATCTTTGGCTTACGTGTGCTTACGTGCAAAGAGAGACTGTTGATTATTGGTTTTATAGTTGTATATCTTTGGCTTACGTGCAAAGATGGACTGTTGATTATTTGTTTTATAGTTGTATATCTTTGGCTTACGTGCAAAGATGGACTGATGATTATTGGTTTTATAGTTGTATATCTTTGGCTTACATGCAAAGATGGACTGTTGATTAATTGTTTTATAGTTGTATATCTTTGGCTTACGTGCAAAGATAGACTGATGATTATTGGTTTTATAGTTGTATATCTTTGGCTTACATGCATTGATGGACAGTTGTTGGTATGATTATAACCAGGGATTATTCGGTATAATCATGTCCATTGTTGAAAACACGAATATCCTTGGCCCGTAGTGCATTGATAATTTGTGGTCGTAATACTAATGAATATCATTGGCCGTAGAGCAGGGATGATTCTATGTTGTGGATTAATTATTAAGCTGAGTCTCAGCGATAACATATTGATAATTCACTTTTAATTTGTAGAAGATAGTAGATATCATGCTCTACTTGACTCTTTTATATAATGATTGTATGCTCTTTGGCACGTAGAGCAAAGATGAATTGTTAATGAATATCTTTGGCTTTGTAGTGCAAAGATGAATTTATTAGTATGATTATGAACAAGAATTGTGATTTGGTATAACCATGATTTTGATGTTTCGTAAAAAGGTGTGATGAAAATTATCTTCATCACAGGTGCGAAGAGAATTTAGAATCACAATTATGATTATGAGTTATTCACATGATTGTGGGATGAGAATTGTTTATTGATGTTATAGGGATAAAACATTGTTGGTGGACTTTTAACATGGAGAAGATAATAGACCCTATGGTATATTTGACTATTCTAATGGATTGTTCGTTCCGCTGCAACTATGGTTGAAAAATTTATCATCTACCATATGTTCTAAATCTCTGATTTATTACTGATAAAAGCTATTGATTATGTAAATTATCTTTAGTCATGATATTCTCTACTAGGCTAGTTGTTCTCACCCTTTTTGCTTCACAATTCCTTTCAGGTAATAAAAGTGTAGCTGGGTCGAGCGGGGGTAACAGGAGAATATAACGGTGGTCTATAGTTGTTGAGGTTCTCCCTAAATAGTATGGAAATAATTTTATTGAGAACTTTAGGTAAGTGTGTCGTATTGTATATGTCATTTGATATTTAATTTTCGTTAACCGAATAAGTTTAGGTGAACCCAACTTTGGAAGGGTGTTTTGCCACTATCATACAAGATGTCTAATGGCATACAACCTCGTGTTATCACAAGACAAGGTTGTGCTCATCCACTTGCTGAGTATATCTACGAGCACTACCTATATAGTCTTGGGGTTTGTTTGAAATATGATTCTCAATTGGAGACAATGGAGAGAATTATAAGTCAAGAGAAGACTCACCATTGGAAAGAAGATGATAGCAATCTTCTTGTTTTTCTTTAGGGATTATTGGGTTAACCAAGGATAATTCTGTGGACATATGATATCTATCATAACATAGACGCATGACCTCCCAGTACGAAGGTTTCCTTGAGTATTTTCCAAAGATTTTAATTTCTAATACAGTTTTTGACTGTACTTTTATGTAAAGTACCATTGTAAGGTTGTGGTTGAGGCACCATGAGAGTTACATACATTTGTATTAAAACTCACAGTTTAACTGTGGTCGTATTCTGTACGATAGTTCAACAGTTGTAAAAATGAAGTTTGTATTTGATTTTTATAGTGTGATATCTGGCGACTCAGAATGGGTCGTGTGGACCTATTTTGGGGGCGTCACACTAATGCTCCTGCTGCATTCATGGATATGATGAACCGAGTATTCAAGGAATATTTGGATCATTTCGTGGTTGTCTTTATTGATGACATACTCATATACTCCAAAAGTCGTGAAGATCAAAGAGAAACACTTAAGGCTGATACTCCAAAAGCTTCGTGAAAACAAGCTATACGCCAAGTTAAAGAAATGCGAGTTCTAGCTTGAGAAAGTAGCATTCCTTGGGCATGTGATATCAAATCATGAAATATCTATTGACCCGGCAAAGATTGAAGCAATTCAAAGGTGGGAGCAACCTACGTTAATGATCGAAGTACGTAGCTTTCTCGGCTTAGCTGGTTATTATTGGAGATTCATCGAAGGGTTTTCTCGAATTACTACTCCATTAACTCTGCTAGCTCAGAAAGATAAAAAATTCGGTTGGAGCGAGGAATGTGAGAAAAGTTTTAAAGAACTCAAGAGGAGACTCATTTTAGCACCTGTTCTGACAATACCATCTGGATTTGTCATCTACAACGATGCTTCAGGCAGAGGGTTAAGACGTGTTCTCTTGCAACATGGGAAAGTCGTAGCCTATGCCTCACGACAACTCAAAGAGTATGAGAGGAATTATCCTACTCATGATCTAGAATTGGCAGTAGTCATTTTTGCACTAAAGATCTGGAGGCATTACCTGTATGGGAAGAAAGTAGAGATCTATACGAATCATAAAATCCTCAAATATTTGTTCACCCAAAAGGAACTCAACATGCGACAACGACGTTGGCTCGAGCTGTTGAAAGATTACGATCATACCATTCAATACTATCCTGGAAAAGGGAACATATTGGTTGACGCGTTGAGTAAAAGATCATATGCGGGTACAAGTGCGATATTGTCAACACAAAGGCCCATTTTATATGACTTGCAAAGGATAGAGATAGAGTTAAAGACTCCAAGAACCCACGTGATGATGGCAAATATATGAGTAGAAATGACTTTAATTGATAAAGTTAAAGCTATTCAAGCTACGAACCCGGAGCTAATGCGTATGAAAAAGAAAGTGCAAGAATGTGCTATTCTAGAAGCAAGAATCGATGCAGAAGGAATACTTCGAGTCAACTCAAGACTTTGTGTTCCTAACGACCCTGATTTAAAGTGTAACGATCTGGAATTTCAAATTATAATTTTAAATATTTATTGAATTATATAAATATTTATTTGAGGTGTTTATTGTTGAATAAATAATTATTGATGTGATGGTCGTTAATAAATATTTGTAAATCTAAATTTATTAGATAAATTTCTAAATTAAATTAATTTATAATTTAGAGATTTGTATTATAACATGAAGTATTATATTGTGACTAATAATTTAATATGATATGGTATATTAAATTATTAAATAAAATTATAACATGAAATTATAATTTTGTGCTATTTGATAAAATGGGAAATATTTATTTAAAATATAGTATGTGAATAATGGGTTAATGTTGGATATGGAAATCCAAATAAATAATATGTGATTATAATTTATAAACTAAAGTGTTTATTAAAATAAACTAAAAAGGGTTTAATTTAGTTTTTTGCCAAACAAGGCTCAATATATTAATTCTTTAAAAATTAAAGGGTTTTGCCAAACAAAGCCCTATGGCTTTTGAATTTCTTTTGAATTTTGAATTATAAATTATTTAAACAAAATATAAATAATATATATATAATTTTGGTAACTGATAATTCATTAAGGGCAATTAGTATAATGTCAGTTTTTACGTTTGAAAGGTGAGTGTTGGTTTTAGTTTAACATTACGTATAATCTATATGGTCTAAGCCTATGCCTAATAAAAAACTACAGAGAAAAAGAAAAGAAGAGGTTTGAGAGAGAATTACTTGAGAGAATTTGAGAGAGAACGTGAGCATATTCCGGTGATCGTAGCAAGAATTACACGCTAATTGAAGGTATGTTTACATAACCTTTGTGTGTATATATATATGTGTGTGTGTGTGTGTGTGTGTGTGTACATATATGAGTTTTACGACAATAATTTTCATACTTTGTGAATTTTATATATTTAGAATTGATGTTCTCGAATTAGTTATGATGATTACATGTGTTTATGATGATTAGATATTATGTTTAAACAATAATCGCATGCTGATTTCGGTTTACAATAGAAGAAAATTCTTGACAATGTATGTTTGTATGTATTTTTTTCATATGGCTCATTTAAGTACCAATTTTGATGGCAAATTCATATGTTAAACTGTAAATTGAGTCTTGTATATGGTAGTTCATTAAGAAATGAGTATAACGTAATTTGAATGAGGTGATTTGGCCAAGTATTGAATTCACAGTGATGATTTTTAGGAATGAATATCAAAATTTTAGTTTTATATGAAAATCATGAAATTTGAGAAATTAACCTAGCTTAAAATGTTGCTAAATTGTTTTAATTGGTGGAATATGTCCACAAACATGTTTGTGATAGTTCTATACCATTTTTACATGTTATTATCACTGTTTGGTGGGTGAAATTTGTATTTATTGGGCTAAAGTTGCCATCGTTCATTAGCCTTCTCTCGTTTATTTGAGCAAAGTAGCAAGCCTTGCTACTTAAGTGCTAAAAAAAATGGTGCAATGTACCACTTGTGGGTCCCAACCTTTGTATGGGGCAATTGCTACACACCTTAGTTTGAGATTCTGGTTTCTGTTGTTACTGCATACTTGGGAAAACATCATAACATGGTCTGAAAATTATGTTAGCATGTTAAATGTGTACTGTTAAGGTTAACATAATATAGTGAATTGTGGTTAGTAAGTTCAAAGTTGCAAAAATGATTAGTAAATCGAGAACGTGTTATGTGATAACTTAGTATACACAATGAACGTTAGATAAGTGTTGCGAAGTAAAACACTTGGAATTTCTGAAATGTAAATTGTAATGAAAGACTTGTGCTTCAATGATAAGTTTAGCTAGAAATGAACATGTTATGGTATGTTAGCATATCTAATAGGTATTGTGGTTCTAAAATTATGTGTAGGTGACGGTGAGTTTAATTTTATAGCTTACGCTCAAGGCAAGTTTCTAAACCATATCTTTTTACGTTGAGAAAGTTTTCTAACTCTACACTTTCGTTGAGTTAGTTCTATTATTACATTGTGTAACTTTATTCTTTTGATTGAGCAAGCTTTTTATCTTAACTGTTATTGAATAAGTCAATTGTTCCTAAAATTCATTTGATCAAACTTTAACTCTAATGTTATTTGAAATTTTCATTTGATTGATTCATTCTAACTTATTTATAGTTAAACAAGTTTCTTAAGTTATATTATTGTATAATGAACATAGTTTTTTTGAACTCTTGTCTTTATTATTGAACTGTTTTAATTCTTTGCACGAGTTAATACCATGTTGGGCAAGTTTTTAGTTTCCAGCTTGCTATCAGTTAATGTACGTTCAATAATTTCATTTCTAATGTTATAAGACTCTAACCTTAGCTTATTTACTGTTCAAGCAAAGGTTAACCATTTTATTCATTTTGTTGAATACTTATGCTCTATAGTTATTTCAAGCATGAGTTTAATATGTATAATCAGTTCACTATGATTCTCAATTGTTCTATGTTATGTTGTTATTAAACAACTATTGTGTTATCAAACACTATTGATTCAACTAGTCCTCTAGTTGATGTTCATTAAACTTCAAATTACCCTTGAAAGCTTATCCAAACCAAACTTTCTTTGGTGTTAACTTGTACTCTAAATACTGAGATGAACAACCCTATTATTATTATTAGGGGATAATTTACGCTTAGCGTTGAAATGTTTGTGCATAATACATTGTACGAAGGGCTGATCCCCCTAAGTACAAGGAGTCCTTATAGTCTTATGACTGTTAAAGTTGGAGTTGAAAGATTACTCGCAACTGTGGACATAGTTCATGGTCTTATGACCCTCAGTTTGATATATTCCATATTTTGGATTCCAGTTTTTGATTATCATTGTTAGAGTACTATCCAGTTTTGATGAGCCTATTCGTTGGCAGTTATTATTGTTATTCTCCTGTTGATTCATTGTTATATCCAGTGAGCAATTGTTTTGCTCACTCTTGCATGTTTATATACTCATTGCAGCTAAAGTTGAGAAGGTTGATGAGCCTTCAACTAGCAAAGGAAAGGGAAAAATATACAAGTGATGTAGACTTGTAATTTTATTTATTGTGATGGTCATAGACTTTTTAATAATGATGTAATCTAATTATTTATTTCTGCACTTGAATAATGTTTAAAGGATAGATAACCTTGGATGTTTTTGAATTTAATGATGTAACCCTATTTAGGGGGAGGATTTATGATTTAAATATTATTTATTTTGGTAGATAATATGAATGTATAGATAGTGAGCACCAAATCTTGTGGGAATGAAGTACCTAGATTTGGGGGTGTCACAGGTTGGTATCAAAGCCTTAGGTTATGAACCTTAGGTGGGGGAAAAGCATTAGGAAGTAACCTTTGAAAAGATAGTGATGATAAACTCTTATCGAGTTTTAGGAAAGAGAAAGTAATTAAACACTTATGTGCTTATGTGATTATAACTTATGTGCTCGTGAGTGTCGAGTAGTAATGATTAGAATGGAAGTGGGAGCACATTACCATGGATTTTGTTACTGGTCTTCCCAAGGTTTCTCAAGGCATAGATGCGATTTGGGTCATTATTGATATATTGACCAATTCTGCTCATTTCTTACCTATACGAGAAACTTATTCGCTTGAACGTCTTGCTCGTATATACATAAATGAGATTGTAAGACTGCATGGTATGCCAGTATCCATAGTTTCTAATCGAGACCCAAGATTCACTTCACAATTTTGGGTTAGTTTACAAAAAGTTATGGGAGCAGATTTACGATTTAGTTCGGCTTATCATCCTCAAACGGACGGGCAGTCGGAGAGGACTATTCAAACTCTTGAAGATCTATTAAGACTCTGTGTCCTAGGCTTCAAAGGAAGTTGGGACAAGTTCTTGCCTTTAGTGGAATTTTCCCACAACAACAGTTATCAGGCAAGCATAGGCATGGCTCCATTTTAGGCGTTGTATGGACGCAAGTGTCGTTCTCTAGTATGCTGGGATTAGTTAGGCGAAGCAACATTTTTGGGACAAGAATTGGTACGCATGATAACAGAAAAGATTCAAATAATCCGGCAATGTATAAAAACCTCACAAGATCGACAAAAGAGTTATGCAGATCTACATCGAAAGGACGTGGAATTCAATGTTGGAGAGCATGTGCTGTTACTTGTGGCACCATGGAAAGGAGTTACGAGATTTGGAAAGAGAGGAATGCTCAATCCTTGATTCATTGTTCCGTTTGATATCCTCGATTGAGTAGGAACTGTGTCCTATAGACTCGCCTTACCACTAAGTATGTCTCGTGTTCATATCATTTTTCACATATCTAAGTTACATAAATATGTGAAAGACCCGAACCACATTATTGAGTTAGAAACGGACGAAATAGCAGAAGATTTAACGTATGAAGAGGTACCTATTAAAATCTTGGATAAAAAGGAACATATTCTACGCTCCAAGGTTATACCTCAAGTCAAAGTTTTGTGGAAAAACCACGATATTGAGAAAATGACCTTGGAGTTGGAATCTGAAATGAAATCAAGGTATCCTCACCTCTTCGACATACCAGGTACGTACCCCAATTTCGAAGATGAAATTTCATAAGAAGGGGAGGTTGTAAGACCCCAACTTTAATGAATAAAGATGAATTTTTCTTTAAATATCATTTTTGAATATTATTGTGTGAATTTGATATAATTTTATAGTTGTGGGTAATATTTATAAATTTTGTAAAGTATGCAAATTGTTATAAAATATTCGATTGGTTGTGGAATATTCGTTTTAACAGGGAATTTTCGTACCACGAAATAATCATTAATGGACCCCATAACAGAATTATTGTCGAAATGAGAAAACGACAGAAATATCTTTTTATAAAAATAATGGCGAAAGTTTTATCGTTAAACTGTTGAAATATTTGGTGGTAAAAGTACAGTAATACGCGTGGTTGTATAGTAGCACACGGTATTGATTATTGATGTTTATGTGGGAAGTCACTCAGTTTTATTTAATTATTGCTACAGTAATTGTTGCATAGTATCTCACGTTATTTAATTCAATTATTGTCAATATTTTATATTACTAAATCAATAATTGAGATGACAAGTTATTCATATTATTATTTGCATAATTAATAATGTCTAGAAAGTTCTGTCGGGGAAAAGGGTTTGGTCACCTAATTGGGCGCCAATAGGAAGAAATTCTTTTCGGAAAGCCCCCTCTTTCCTGGAAACAATCTGGTTTTTAAATTTGCGAGTTATAATAATGATGAATAAATGTTTTTAAAAATATTGAGGGGATTTTTATGAAGTATTTGTTGCAAATTTTGCTTATTACTTGGACCCTCATTTACCCATTTTCAAAATAATTGGTAGAAAGTTATTCAGAATATATATATATATATATATTATAAAAGGTGGGGCCCACATATGATGATGACACATGGGTGGGGCCCACGTGTGATGGAAATTGAATTGTCAGAGGAAGAATTTCAAGTCGCGGGTGGAGTTATATATATATATATATATATATATTACAAGTTATGTTTTATATGGAAAATAGAATATATTATATTTTATTATGCATAGTGTTTGCATAATAAAATCAAAATTTTTAAAAATATTCAGCTGAGCATCCGTGATAGTTTACTATTCACCCGTGATTGTCTAACTTCAAATAGTATCCTTCCATTCTCCTATAAATAGGATGCTTAGTTTCGAATTGAAAATTACACCAGAATCAGAGAATTCTTCTTCTATAATATTGAGCATATTTCTTTAGAGTTTAAGAAAGCTTTTAATGTAGAAAACAGTGCAAGTTTTCTTCAAGAATATCCCCGCTATACAAGTTGGAATACTCTTTTTTTTAAGGTAAGGGGCATTATTTTTGTTAAATATTCGTATGAAATAATATTTTCTTCCATACTCTGTAGTATGTAAGTAATATTATTTTGTTTCAGATTCAGAATTCTACACTCATTTTGTTAAGTTTTGGCTTCTCTACTCCATGAAATTAATAGAATATCCTTGAAATTTTCACTTCATCCAATATCTTTTCATGAAAATATTATTCTAAACATTCTTGATAAGTTTTAATTTTTTTATGTCGGAGTATTGTTCATGGGATACTATTCCCAAAGTACTATTCACGGGGTACTATTCACTTGGGTACTATTTATCAAGAGTACTATTCATGATAAAAATTGATTTCTTTTCGGTCCAAATCATTTTTGATGCAATATTAATATTCTTGAATTTTACTCAACAAAGCAGTATTATGTTGACAATTTGGACGTTTTTGAATTCTGGATAAATTAAATTATAAATCTTTAAAAATTTATCCTTTGCTTTCTTTTAATTGAATTCTTATATCACTGTCATCATCCCCATATTTATATTGTGATGAAAATCATATTTGGATTGCATACATAGATGGACTGGTGATTGGTATGATTATGACCAGGAATTATTCGGTGTAATCAAGACCTGTAATGTTACAAATGATATGGTAAAAGTCTTCATTGGACCTTAGTGCATTGATGGACAGTTATTGGCATGATCATGACCATTGATGAATACACGAATATCCTTGGCCCGAGTGTATGGATAATTTGTGGACGTGATACTAATGAATATCTTTGGCCATAGTGCAGGGATGATTCGATGATGTGGATTACTTATTAAGCTGAGTCTCAACGATAAAATTGATGATAAACTTTTTAAATCATAGAAGATAGTAGATATCATGCTCTACTTGACTCTTCTAATGGATTGTTTGTTCCGCTGCAGTTAAACTTGATGTTTATTGTATTTTATCATTTTAACACTGTTGAAGGCTAATGATAATTTATTCTACATTATCTTAGTCATAATATTTCTTACTAAGCTAGTTGAGCTCACCCTATTATTTTAATTATTCTCTTCAGGAAATGAGAATATAGATGGGACGAGTCGGGGAATTGAGCGATGATCTGTGATGGTTGCCATAATAGTCTTCACTATTCTAGGAAATGGTGTGATAATAAATGTAATAAGATTGAATTTGAGTTTGAATATTGTCTAGAAGACAATATTCATGTCAAAACTCAGCTATTGTGTTGTCGTATTTTGCACGACAGTTGTATTAATTAAGTTTGTATTCAAGTTATGTACCATGTATTTGGCGACTTAGAATGGGTGATGTATACCTAGTTTGGGGGCTTCACATAATCTTCTAAATCTATGTCTCTGCATTTAGTCGCGCTGGCTTTCCCAAAAACTCTGGCAGTCCCAACTCCTTAAATTGCTTAGCAGTGACAAGTCGTGAGTTACCATTGTTTCCACCTGCATTTTGTACCAGAGTCCCTCTCGTCTGGTTTTGCATGAATTATAGAAACCCGTTAAACATCCCATCATTTATCATTTGGTTGGTGTTGTTGTTTATAGGAGGATTATTACCTTCTTGATGCACATTATCCTGGTTGTTGATTGTCGGTGTCTCAACGGTCTCAGGTGCTCCATTGCTCATCTCAACATTTTCAGATGCCATTCTTAAATACTGCCACAAAATAAGGGTTAATTAAATAAATTGACATGCCACATAATATCCCTATATTCTGACCGACCAAACAAATAAGCTTAGGTAGGACAAAATAGCGAATGATTTACTTGTCTCTCCCCTCCTCGTTCTAAACCTAGATCTCCTCCAGAGATCATATCCCTAAGCTCTGATACTAACTGTGACGCCCCCATAATAGGTCCACACAACCCATTCTGAGTCGCCAAATACATAGTTCAAAAAAAACTACAAACTTCATTATTACAATTGTCGTGCAAAATATGACAACACATATACTGTGAGTTTTAA
Organism: Panax quinquefolius; assembly: GCA_020205615.1. Lineage (NCBI taxonomy): Eukaryota > Viridiplantae > Streptophyta > Magnoliopsida > Apiales > Araliaceae > Panax > Panax quinquefolius. Next base: position 444,852 of record JAINUW010000338.1, read on the forward strand.
TACAAATATTATCTTGTAGATAATATCCAAACTAAAATAAATTCCTCATTACAATTATTGATACACTATTTTACAAAATAGTGAGGACTGCTATAACAACTGTCTTGAACCATCACTCCACACCCCGACTAGTTCCCACTATATTCTTGCCTCCTGAGAAGAAAAATGGAACAAAAAGGAAAAGGATGAGCTCAACTAGCCCAGTAAAGAATATTATGACCAAGATAATACAAAATAAATTATCCTTAGTCCTCAATAGGTAAAAATCTGATAGAATACAATAGACAGTAATTTTTAGATCAACAACTGCAGCGGAAACAACAATCCATTAGAAGAGTCAAGTAGAGCATGATGTCTACTATCTTCCATGATTTAAAAGTCCATCATCAATATTTTATCCCTGTAACATCACTCAATATTTATTTTCAATCAAAAAATTATCTATGCACTACAGGCTAAAGATAATCATTTGTATTACCGGTGGCCATGATCATGCCAAACACCTGTCCATCTTTGCACTACGAACCAAAGATATCAATCAACAGCTCATCTTTGCACTACGGGCCAAAGATATTCATCAATCAACAGTTCATCTTTACACTATGGGCCAAAGATAACTTTTAACATAATTTAAGTATGAGAATTATGATAATAAGAATAAATCAAATGAGACCATAAAATTGATTTAATTTAAAGAATAAGGGTCACAACAGATAACTTGGATGAAGAAAGAAAAAAAATCGTGAATAATACTCGTGAACAGTACTTATGAATAGTATCGTATGTATGAACAGTATCGTATGAACAGTGCCCATGAACTGTACCCAATCATGAACTGTACTTGTGATATTAGATGAAGCAAAATTTCTAATCATTTCAGGAATTATAGAAGTAATACTTACCATAGTAAGTTTCAAATTTAGGAATACAAGATGAAATAATATTGCTTACGTAATATGGAGTATGAAAAAAATGATATCTCTTATGAATATGGAAGGAAATAATATCATTTATGAGTATTGAAAGGAAATAACCTCTTTTACGAAAAAAAAAATAATATCCTTTACCTTAGTAAAAATTTGGAGACTACACTAGTGTACTAGCAGAATACTTTTCTTCTTTCTCTCTTATTCTCTCAATACTTTCTCTCTCTATAGCTTTAGTGAATTGGTGAGAAATAATGAAGAAATGAGATTCTATTTATAGGCTTGGTAGAGTAAGGGTAAAATAGTCTTTTTGCCATAAGTTATGACATCATCGCTTACATCATCGATCATATGACATCATTGCTTATCTCATCATTCTGATGACATCAATGCTTACATCATAAGAATTCAAATTCAATTTGTTCTCTTCCACCTCATTTTACTTTTATACCATGAATTTACTATAATAATAGTGACGCCCCCAAAATAGGTATACAACACCCATTCTGAGTCGCCAACTACATGACACAGAAATAACTACAACTTTATTTATACAATTGTCGTGCAAAATACGACAACACATAAACTGTGAGTTTAAATACAAATATTATCTTCTAGACAATATTAACACTCAAATAAGTCATTAAAATTATTGATACACTATTTTACAAAATAGTGAGGACTACTAAACAACTTCTAGAACCATCATTCCACACCTCGACTAGTACTCACTACATTCTCGCCTCCTGAGAAGAAAAATGGAACAAAAAGGAAAAGGGTGAGCTCAACTAGCCCAATAAAGAATATTATGACTAAGATATTATAGAACAAATTATCGTTAGTCTTCAACAGGGAAAAATCTGATAAAATACAATAAACAACAAGTTTCAGATCAATATTTGCAGCGAAAATAATAATTCATAGATGAGTTACGTAGAGAATGAAATCTACTATAATCTATGAATTTAAAAGTCCATCATCAATATTTTATCCCTGTAACATCAATCAATATTCATCTTTAATCAAATATTCATCTTTGCACTACAGGCCAAAGATATTCATCAGTTGGTCATGTTCATCTCAACACCTGTACATCTTTGCACTATGGGCCAAAGATATTCATAAGAAAATCAACCATCTTTACACTACAGGCCAAAGATATTCAGTAATATCATCATTTAGGACTGAGGATGATTAAAAATATTTTAAAGAAAACGAATCCAGTGAAACAAAATAAAAAATATTAAGGATTCGTACTTTAAACAATTCGGGTTCAAAAATACTTCATAAATAATCATAGTGGAGCAAAATTCAAAAATGATCAAAACATGGATACAATCAAAGCTAGTATCCATAATAGATATTTTGGACAAAAAATGAAAATTTAATTTTTCTTCTTCATAAGCATCAGCTCCAGGTCTTTGGCTTCAGCAACTTTAACTTTATCGATTAAAGTTGGTTCTATGTGTATACTTGACATCATCGCACTCGTTCCTACATATGATCTTCTACTCAACGTGTCAGCTACCACGTTTGCTTTTCCAGGATGGTATTGAATGGTGTGGTCATAATCTTTTAACAGCTCGAGCCAACGTTGTTGCCGCATGTTGAGTTCCTTGTGGGTGAAGAAATATTTGAGGCTTTTATGGTCTGAATATATCTCCACTTTCTCCCCATATAGATAGTGCCTCTAGATCTTTAGCGCGAAAACGACTACTGCCAACTCTAGATCATGGGTAGGATAATTCCTCTCATATTCTTTAAGTTGTCGCGAGGTATAGGCTATGACTTTCCCATGTTGCATGAGAACACATCTTAACCCTTTACCTGAAACATCGCTGTAGATAACAAATCCATCCGAACCAGATGGTATTGTCAGAACAGGTGCCGAAATGAGTCTCCTCTTAAGCTCTTGGAAACTCTTTTCGCATTCCTTGCTCCATACGAATTTTGTATCTTTCCGAGTCAGCTGAGTTAACGGAGTAGCGATTCGAGAAAATCCTTCCACAAATCTCTGATAATAACCAAATTAAGCCCGTAAAGCTACGTACTTTGATTCTGACTTTGGTTGCTCCCAACTTTGTATTGCTTCAATCTTCGCCGAGTCAACAGATACTCCATGTTTTGACACCACGTGCCCAAGGAATGCTACTTCCTCAAGCTAGAACTCGCATTTCTTCAACTTGGAATATAGCTTGTTTTCACGAAGCCTTTGGAGTACCAGCTTCAAATGGTGCTCATGATCTTCACGGCTTTTGGAATATATGAGGATGTCATCAATAAAGACAACAACGAACTGATCCAAATATTCCTTGAATATCCGGTTCATAATATCCATGAAAGCCGCAGGAGCATTAGTCAATCCAAAAGACATGACTAAGAATTCATAATGCATCGCATAGGAGTTACGAAGGAAGTCTTTGGAATATCCTCAGTTCTAATCTTCAGCTGATGATATCCAGAATGAAGATCGATCTTTGAAAAAAATTGTGCTCCTTGTAACTGGTCAAACATGTCATCAATACGAGGTAGCGGATACCTATTCTTGATATTGACGTGGTTTAATTCTCGATAGTAAATGCAAAATCACATACTTCCATTTTTCTTCTTTACAAATAAAACAGGAGCACCCCAAGGAGATGTACTAGGACGAATGAAACCAATATCCAACAACTTCTGTAGTTGGAGCTTTAACTCATGAAGTTCAATAGGAGCCATTCGATATGGGGTTTTAGAAATGGGCTTTGTACCAGGTTCAAGATCAATAAAGAATTCAACTTCACGTTCTGGGGGTAGACCGAGAAGTTCTTCAGGAAATACGTCAGGAAATTTACTAACAACAGGAATATTATTCAAATCTGACGTGTCTTTATTCAAATCCATAACATGGGCTAAGAAAGCTTGACATCTATTTTTCAATAAACGAATAGCTTTATGACTAGATATGATAAGGATTGATTTTAATGGTTTAGTTGCTTGAATTCGTACAACAGGTTGGTTAGGAATATGAAAACTAACAACCTTACGAAAACAATCAATTTTGGCATGATGAGTAGTTAACCAATCAATCCCTAAAATCACATCAAAAACAAGTACCTTTAAAGAGATAAGGTCCACAGGTAATGTGATGGTGCCAACTTGGATCAAACAAGATTTATAAATAGTGGATGTGATGAAAGTTTCTCCTAACGGAGTCTCCACAGATAAATTAAAGTCTAATTTCTCCGAAGTTAAGTTTAAACGTTGAACACAAGCAAGAGAGATAAATGAATGGGTAGCACCGGTATCTAGTAAGGTATAAACTTCACAAGAATTTATGATTAGCTTACCCGTGATCACCTCGTTTGGGTTCCTCGCATTTTGACCAGTCACGACAAACGCTCTTCCAGGAACCATTGACTTTGACTTTTCTGGGACAGCCTTTTGAGTCACCATCCCCGCTGGACATGGTTTCGCTACTGTGAAATCTCGAGCGATATGTCCTTCCTTTCCACAATTATAACATACCTTGAACTGTTGTTGGCAGTTTTGGCTGATATGTCCCTCTTTCCCGCATTTATAGCATACGACCGATGGTCGCTCTCCTCCCTTAGAACCAGTTGTTGCTGGTGCTGACGTCTTTGCATTGTCATTGTTGAATCTTCTCTTTTTAAAATCTCCCCCTGACTCACTTCTTCTATTTTCATGGCCATGATTACCACTAGAGTGGTTGCCGCTCTTGTCCACATTTTTCTTTCCCCACTGGTTATCGTTGCTTCGATGACTACTGTCACCGGTATGACCCTGGTTGTGGTCCCTCGGATGAACGTACTTGTTATCTCACTCTAATAATTGAGCCTTGTTGACAACATCTGAATATAGAGAAAATTTAAGAGAAATGAGATACTGACATATATCGGGTTTCAAACCTCTCAGAAATATCCGCGTCATACGTTCCTCATTCTCCACCAAATGAGGTGCAAACCTGGATAACTCCGCGAACTTCCCCTCATACTGGGACACCGTCTTTTTTTTCTGCTCTAGTCTAATAAACTCTACTTCCTTCATATGATGAATACTTTCAGGAAAGTACTTGTCATTGAACAGTTTTTGAAACATCTCCCAAGACATGCTGAGTACGGCTGGATGGGTACGCTTCACAGATTCCCACCAGTAATCTGTCTCGTTACGGAACATAAAGGTGGCGAATGGAACCTTATGTTCCTCCGTGCATCCCAAGACGTCGAATATCTTGGTAATTTGCTTGACCCACATCTCCGCCTTAATCGGATCCGGTTTTCCCCAGAATTTTGGTGGTCCCAACTCTTTGAACTGCTTGGCTGTGACAAACCGTGCATTGCTATCATTTCCACCTGTATTTTGAACACGAGTCTCCCATGTCTGATTTTACATAAACTGCAAAAAGCTTCTAAACATCCCATTGTTCATCCATCGTCTGATCAGTGGTGTTGTTTACAGGAGGAACATTTCCAGCCTGTTGCACGTTCTCCTCATTGGTAATTAAGGTGTTTTCATGGTCTCATTTATTCCACTATTAACATTCTCAGTTGACATTCTCAAATATTGTCATAAAACAAGGGTTAATTAAAGAAATTAACATATCACATAATATCCCTATATACTGACCAACCAACAAATAAGCTTAGGTAAGACACAGTAGCGAAGGATTTACTTGTCTCTCCCCTCCTAGTTCTATTCCCCGATCTCCGCCAGAGATCATATCCCTAAGCTCTGATACCAACTGTGAAGCCCCCAAAATAGGTATACAACACCCATTTTGAGTCACCAAATACATGGTACAGAAACAACTACAACTTTATTAATACAATTGTTGTGCAAAATACAACAACACATAAACTATGAGTTTAAATACAAATATTATCTTCTAGACAATATCAACACTCAAATAAGTCCTCATTACAATTATTGATACACTATTTTACAAAATAGTGAGGACTACTAAACAACTTCTAGAACCGTCATTCCAAACCCCGACTAGTACTCGCTACATTCTCGCCTCCTTAGAAGAAAAATGGAACAAAAAGGAAAAGGGTGAGCTCAACTAGCCCAATAAAGAATATTATGACTAAGATATTATAGAACAAATTATCGTTAGTCTTCAACAGGGAAAAATCTGATAAAATACAATAAACAACAAGTTTCAGATCAATATTTGCAGCGAAAATAATAATTCATTGATGAGTTACGTAGAGAATGAAATCTACTATAATCTATGAATTTAAAAGTCCATCATCAATATTTTATCCCTGTAACATCAATCAATATTCATCTTTAATCAAATATTCATCTTTGCACTATAGGCCAAAGATATTTATCAGTTGGTCATGTTCATCTCAACACCTGTACATCTTTGCACTACAGGCCAAAGATATTCATAAGAAAATCAACCATCTTTGCACTACAAGCCAAAGATATTCAGTAATATCATCATTTAGGACTGATGATGATGAAAAATATTTTAAAGAAAACGAATCCAGTGAAACAAAAGAACAAATATTAAGGATTCGTATTGTAAAAATTCCGGGTTCAAAAATACTTCATAAATAATCATAGTGAAGCAAAATTCAAGAATGATCAAAACATGGATACAGTCAAAGCTAGTATCCATAATAGATATTTTGGACAAAAAATAAAAATTTAATTTTTCTGTTAATAGTGCCGTATTCATGAATTGTACCGTATACGTGGATAGTGCCGTATACGTGAATAGTAACCCCGACACTAAAAGACAAGAATTTCACAAGAAAAATACTATCAATATTCCGGCATAATGATATTGGAAGAAATAATATCATTTTTAAAGAAATAATATCCCATACCTCGAAAAGAATAGTACTTCTGGCTGGAATATCAAATATAACGCTAAAGGAACTTGCACCGTATAGCAACACTCAAAGTATCAAAATACTCACAAGAATACGCTCGATAATATAGAGAGAGAAAACTTTAGTTTCTGGTGTGATTTTCAATTCTAACCTAAGCACCCTGTTTATAGGAAATTGCTTGGAACACCAAAGCAGAAAATTTAATAAATAATATTATTATTTTTCTAAAACTTCCTACGCACAATAATTGAATCCAAACATCAGCCATCCACTCAATAAAAGCAACAAAAACATTTTTAATATAAAAGTCATTTAAAACTCCAAAAAAAATTATAATCAATTAATCCGGAACTTCAATAATTCATAATAAATAGCCCTTTTATCAGAAAAATTCGAATCTTATGTCTTTTCCATAGGAAATTCCATTCTCTACAACTTTGTAAGTTTAAGTTTTTCCAAATTCCAAACAGAAATTGACTGAAATCCACAAACGGGCGATTTTACTGGCTAAAATCAAATTTCAGTCAAGAAATGGGGTCCACAAACATGAAAAATATGTTTTAAATATTTTTAGTAACAAAAAATACTCCTCCTCATATACTCATATATCCCACATTCATTGTAAAAATATCACCATTATTATATTAATATAATAATATTTTTAAATGAATTATTTTATCGGAAAAGATAAAATATCAATTTTCAATAATTATCACATTAAAAAATTTCTCCATCTATATCCACATAAAATGAATATTTTCTTTATCATATAAATCAATAATTAATTATTCACAAATAATATTACAAAATCACAATATAAATGACGTGTCGTTTCAGAAAGAGGGGCTTTAATAAGGATTTCTCCTTATTGGCGCACAATTAGGTGACCAAACCTCTCCTTGAAGCGTAACTTTCTAGACATTGCCAATAATGCTATCTAATAATATTATTCAAATAATATGAATTATTAATCTGATAAAGGAAAATACTGTGTAATGACAATTATTGAAACAACAATAATATAAAATATCAACGTAGCAATTATTGATTCAATAAAATAAAATATTAAACAGTAATTACTGTAACAATTATTGAGTAGCGCCTTCTTACGTAAGAATCAATAATTGGTGCAATACCGTGTCCTACTGTATTTTAACCACCGGGTATTTTAACAATATTAACGGTAACAACTATGTCGTTATTTATAAACAACTTATATTTGTCGTTTTCTTCATCCAATCGCTTTCTGTTATGGGGCCCACACAAGGCTGCGCCGTCTTACGAATATTCCCCAACAGTAAGAATATTCCACGACCAAACGAATATTCTCCGACAACAATGAATATTTTATAACAACTTGCTTATTAAAATATTTGCGCATTTTACCCATAACTAACCACATTAATCCAATCAACCCTTACTATTTCAAAATAATAAATAGAGGAAATTCAATTTCATTAATAATAAGTTGGGGTTTTATAATAATGTTACCATTCAAATTATAAAAATCATACTATTTAATAATCCCATCATACTACTATAATGTAATATTATAATAATATATTTGAATGAATTATTTTATTAAAAAAAGATAAAATACCAACTTTCAACAAATGTCACATGCTAAAAATTCCTCCATTTAAATCAAATTAAACAAATATTTACTTATCATTTTCATCAATTATTTATAATTCCTCAATAATTATTTATAATTAATATCATAAATTCACAATACTGATAACCAGATCGTTACCAAGAAAGATGGGGCATTCCGATAAGGATTTCTCCTTACTGGCGCGTAGTTATATGACCTAACCCCTTTCCTCGACAGAACTTTCTAGACATTATCAATAAATCTATCTAATAATATCATTTCAATAATATGAGTTACTGTGTCGTGACAATTATTGAATCAACAATGCAAAATACTATTCAATTATCACTGTAGCAATTATTGCACCAATAATATGAAAAACTGTGTAATTTTTACTGTTTTAATTATTGAGCGACTTCTTACGTAAGAATCAATAATCAGGGATACTTTGCAATACTGTGTGTCACTGTGTAACCACGCGTATTACTGTACTTTTCTCACCGGGTATTTCAACAGTTTTAATGGTAAAAGTTTTGCCGTTATTTTTATAAAAAAGTTATTTCTGTCACTTTCTATATCCGATAGTTATTCCATTATGTGCTCCACCAATGATTTCTCCGTTATACGGATCATTCCCCAAAACTCATGAATTATTTATTTAACTAATAAATAATCAAATAAACTAAATATTTATTTAATAATAAACACATCAGCTAAAATATTTATTTAATTAAATAAATATTTGAAATTATACATAAAATTATGGATCGTTACATCCTTTCCACCTTACAAGGATTCTGTCCCCAAGATCACAACTCAAATAATTCATTCGTCACATTCTTTCCTCCTTACAAGAATTATGTCCCCATAATCGAAGACATAGATTAAACAAATAACTCAGGTTAACTTTTCATCATCTTATTTTCGAGTTTCCACGTAGCTTCTTCAACATTGTGGTCCCTCAATATTACCTTAGAAAAATGTATCACTTTATTCCTGAGAACTTGTTCTTTTCTGTCAACTTATCTGAATAGAAATTTCCTAGTAGGATAAATCCTTATCAACTGTAACAGTTCGTACTCGATCACATGATTCTAGTCGGGGTTGTTCGATCATATCGCCGAAACATGAAAAACATTGCGAATGCACTCTAACTGTAGAGGTGAGGCTTCCTCATAACCATTTCTTCCCTCTCTTCGTAGTATATGAAAACTAAGAACCTCGGTTTCAGCTTTCCCTTATCTTACCAAATTAGATTTTCCCATTCCAAGGATAAACTTTTAGGAACACAAAATTTCCCACGTCAAATTTGTGATTTTGTCGGTATTGACTCTAAGACCCCAACTTACATGAATAAAGATTAATTATTTTCTCGAAATATATTTTTGAATATTATGGTGTGGATTTGATATAATGTTATAGTTGTGGGTAATATTTACAAATTTTGCAAAGTAAGCAAGTTGTTATAAAATATTCGATAAGTCGGAGAATATTCGTTTTAACAGGGAATATTCGTACGACGACACAATCATTGGTGGAACCCACAACGGAAGTATTGTCGGAGTTAGAAAATGATATAAATATCTTTATATAAAATAATGGTGAAAGTTTTACCGTTAAACTGTTGAAATACCTGGTGGTAAAATTACAGTAATACGCGTGGTTGCATAGTAGCACACGGTATTGATTATTGATGGTTACGTGAGAAGTCACTAAGTTATACTCAATTATTGCTACAGTAATTGCTGCACAGTATCTCACGTTATTTGATTCAATTATTGTCAATATTTTATATTATTAAATTAACAATTTAGATGACAAGTTATTCATATAATTATTTGCATTATTGACAATGCCTAAGAAAGTTCTGTCGAGAAAAAGGGCTTGGTCACCTAATTGCGTGCCAATAGGGAGAAATCCTTTTCGGAAAGCCCCCTTTTCCTTGGGAATGATCTGGTTGTTAATATTGCAAGTTATATTATTAATGAATAAATGTTGTTAAAAATATTGAGGGGATTTTTATGAAGTATTTGTTGTAAATTTTGCTTATTATTTAGACCGCCACTGTGAAGCCCCCCAAAAAAGCATATATCACCAATTCTGAGTCGCCAAATACATGGTACATAAATCAAATACAAACTTAATTATACAATTGTCGGGTAATATACGACAAAACATAACTGAGAGTTTAAATAGGAATATTGTCTTCTAGACAATATCCACACTCAATGGAGTCCTCATTATAATTATTATCACACTATTTTATAAAAATAGTGAGGACTACTATAGCCACCATCTAGGACCATCACTCCATTCCCCAACTAGTCTCAGCTATATTCTCGTTTCCTGGAGAGAATAGTGAAAGAAAATAATTAATTCGTCACATTCTTTCCTCCTTACAAGAATTATGTCCCCATAATCGAAGACATAGATTAAACAAATAACTCAGGTTAACTTTTCATCATCTTATTTTCGAGTTTCCACGTAGCTTCTTCAACATTGTGGTCCCTCAATATTACCTTAGAAAAATGTATCACTTTATTCCTGAGAACTTGTTCTTTTCTGTCAGCTTATCTGAATAGAAATTTCCTAGTAGGATAAATCCTTATCAATCTGTAATGATTCAGTACTCGATCACATGATTCTAGTCGGGGTTGTTCGATCATATCGCCGAAACATGAAAAACATTGCGAATGCACTCTAACTGTAGAGGTGAGGCTTCCTCATAACCATCTCTTCCCTCTCTTCGTAGTATATGAAAACTAAGAACCTCGGTTTTAGCTTTCCCTTATCTTACCAAATTAGATTTTCCCATTCCAAGGAGAAACTTTTAGGAACACAAAATTTTCCACGTCAAATTTGTGATTTTGTCGGTATTGACTGTAAGACCCCAACTTACATGAATAAAGATTAATTTTTTTCTCAAAATATATTTTTGAATATTATGGTGTGGATTTGATATAATGTTATAGTTGTGGGTAATATTTACAAATTTTGCAAAGTAAGCAAGTTGTTATAAAATATTCGATTGGTCGGAAAATATTCGTTTTAACAGGGAATATTCGTACGACGACACAATCATTGGTGGAACCCACAACGGAAGTATTGTCAGAGTTAGAAAATGATAGAAATATCTTTATATAAAATAACGGCGAAAGTTTTACCGTTAGACTATTGAAATACCCGGTGGTAAAATTACACTAATACGCGTGGTTGCATAGTAGCACACGGTATTGATTATTGATGGTTACGTGAGAAGTCACTCAGTTATACTCAATTATTGCTACAGTAATTGCTGCACAGTATCTCACGTTATTTGATTCAATTATTGTCAATATTTTATATTATTAAATTAACAATTTAGATGACAAGTTATTCATATTATTATTTGCATTATTGACAATCCCTAAGAAAGTTCTGTCGAGAAAAAGGGCTTGGTCACCTAATTGTGTGCCAATAGGGAGAAATCCTTTTCGAAAAGCCCCCTTTTTCCTTGGGAATGATCTGGTTGTTAATATTGCAAGTTTTATTATTGATGAATAAATGTTGTTAAAAATATTGAGGGGATTTTTATGAAGTATTTGTTGTAAATTTTGCTTATTATTTAGACCTCCACTGTGAAGCCCCCCAAAAAAGAATACATCACCAATTCTGAGTCACCAAATACATGGTACATAAATCAAATACAAACTTAATTATAGAATTGTCGGGTAATATACGACAAAACATAGCTGAGAGTTTAAATATGAATATTGTCTTCTAGACAATATCCACACTCAATGGAGTCCTCATTACAATTATTATCACACTATTTTATAAAAATAGTGAGGACTACTATAGCCACCATCTACGACCATCACTCCATTCCTCAACTAGTCCCAGCTATATTCTCATTTCCTGGAGAGAATAGTGAAAGAAAAGGGTGAGCTCAACTAGCCCAGTAAGAAATATTATGACTGAGATAATGCAGAATAAATTATCCTTAGCCTTCAACAGTATAACAATTGATAGAATACAATAGACAACAAGTTTTAGATCAACAACTGCAGCGGAATAAGCAATCCATTAGAAGAGTCAAGTAGATAATGATATCTACTATCTTCTATGATTTAAAATTTTATCATCAATTTTATCCCTGTAATACCCATTAACAGTTCTTTATTATACCCAAGATAAAGAGAACTTTCATCACCTGTCTTCACCTGAACCACCAAAGATTTTAGTTAAATTCATAATTCATGTTTATAATAATGTGAATCAATAGTTCCTCCTTGCCACAAAGGCTTAATAGAATGTTTACTCGAAATCCTTACCCCAAACGCTAAAGATATTCAAATGTAATAACAATGATCATACCAATCAGTTGTCTTCTTTGTACTACGGGCCAAACATATTAAACTATAAAACCAAGGGTTATGATCATACCAATCAATTACTTGTCTGTGCACTATGGCCAAAGACATTCAATTGTTAACTAATGGTCATGATCTTGCCAATCACTTCATCGAATTATCCCCGCACTATAGCCAAGGATATTCGTTAGTATCACTAGTGGTTATGATCATGTCATACACCTGTCCATCTTTTCACTACGAGTCAAAGCTATCATTCAACAGTTCATCTTTGCACTACGACCAAAGATATCAATCAACAATTTTTCTTTGCACTACAGGCCAAAGACATACAAGTGTAAAACTAATAACCAACAGTCCATCTATACATTATGGGCCAAAGATGACTTTTAACGTAATATAAGCATGAACATCATGATAACGATATAAAGAATCAATCAATTGAGATAAAGGATAAATATTAAATATTTATAATACAATTTATCCAGAGTTAAAGAATATCTAAATTGTCAACATGATCACCAATTGTGGAGTAAATTTCAAGAATAATATTCATGTATCAAAAATTAATTTGGATAGAAAACAATCAATTTTTCATCGTGAATAGTACCCCTGTGAATAGTACTTCATGAATAGTACCTCATGAATAGTACTTCGTAAATAGTACCCCGTGAATAGTACTTCGTGAATAGTAATTTATGAATAGTATTTCATGAATAGTACTTTGTGAATAGTACTTAATAAATTGTACCCCCAAGTAAATAATACCCGAGTGAATAGTACCCCATGAATAATACCTCGAGTGAATAGTACCTGAGTGAATAGTAAGAAATAATAACTTTTACGAATAAGAAATAAATAACATCCCTTACGAATATTGAACGAAAATAATATTCCTTGCGAATATTAAATGAAGACAATGAATATTGAATGAAAATTATATTCCTTAGGAATATTGAACAAAAATAATATTCATACGAATACGAAAAATAATATCTCTTCAAAATATGAAATAAATAATATCCCTTACCTCAGAAGAAGACTGGATACTGGAATAGTGAAGTAGCAGACTTCTCTTCTTCTTTCTCTCTATAGCTTTTCTCTCTATAATTTCTCTTGTGAGTCTTAGTGAATTGGTGAGAATGAAGGAAGAATGAGCTTCTATTTATAGGAAAACATAGTTTCGATAATTGCACATTTTGGGGCTCGAAATATTACAGTATAATACCTTCATCTTTTCCTTCATTTTTAATTTAGTCCTGCAAGTATTATCGAACTTGCACCACCTCCCCTAATAATATATCATGTGAATCAATAGTACAATCATGTGACTCAATAGTTCTATACATGTGAAAAAATAATTACAGTATAGTACCTTCATCTATACCTCTATTTTTAAATTAGTCATGCAAGTATTATCAATCTTGCACCACCTCCCCTAATAGTACATGCATGTGAATCAGTAGTACACACATGTGAACAAATAGTTATAAGCATTTGAATTAATAGCAATTAATTCCTCATTTATCTGATTAATTACCCGATTGATCAATATAACCTTTAGACATCAATTATTATCGGAATAGATGTCAATTTCCATTAACACTAATAATCCCAACACAATGGAAATATCAATTTTATCTTTAATCAACACGAACTTATTCATCATTAATATTATAACTCACAGTATTTAACAATCAGATCATTCCCAGGAATGAGGGGGCTTTCTGATAAGAATTTCTCCCTATTAGTGCGCAATTAGGTGACCAAACCTCTCCTCGACAGAACTTTCTAGACATCGTCAATATTGCAAATAATAATATGAATAACTTTGTCGTCTTAATTATTGATTTAATAATAATAAATATTATGCAGATGATACTATGACAATAATTGAATCAATAATATGAGAGATATTATGTAGCAATTACTGTAGCAATAATTGAGTATAACTGAGTGACTTCTAACGTAAGCATCAATAATCAATACCATGTGCTACTATGCAACCACGCATATTACTGTAATTTTACCACCGGGTAGTTCAACAGTTTAACGGTAAAACTTTCGCTGTTATTTTTATAAAAAAATAATTCTATCGTTTTCTAACTACGACAATACTTCTGTTATGGGGTCCACCAATGATTGTGTAGTCATGCGAATATTCCTCTATAAAAAGAATATTCCACGACCAAACGAATATTTCCCGACACAACGAATATTTTTTAACAACTTGCTTACTTTGAAAAATTTTCAAATATCACCCTTAACTTTAAACTTTTATCAATTTAACCATTTACTAAATAGAATAATAATTATAACAAAATTGAATACTTTCATTTCATAAAATTCGGGATCTCTCAATCTCCCCTCCTTATGAAATTTTTCCCTCGAAATTTACGTACCTGGTAGTTCAAAGAGATGAGAATACCTTGCTTTCTATTCGGATTATACCTTCCCAGTTATTTCCTCTGTATCATGATTTTCCCATTGCTCATCTCCTGTATTTCAGATATCATTCTAGAATACATCTTCAAAACAAAGGTTAATTGACATGCCACATATTATCCCTATATTCTGACCGACCAATTAAATAACACATAAGCTTAGATAGGTCATACTAGCGAGTGATTAATCTGTCTCTCCCCTCCTAGTTCTAGTCTCACATCTCAGCCAGGGATCATATCCTTAAGCTTTGATACCAACTATGGGAGGGAGTTGTATTATTATTATTATTATTATTATTATTATTATTATTATTATTATTATTATTATTATTATTATAAGTTTTGTTTTTTTTATGAAAAATAGAATATATTATATTTTATTATGCATAGTATTTGCATAGTGGTTGCATAGTGTTTACAAAGTGACTGCATAGTAAATTAAAAAATTTATTTTCAGCCGATTCTATCGCCCGTGATTATTTCCACTGTGTGTTCGTTAATTTTTTTCTAAATAGCACCCTTCCATTCTCCTATAAATAGGATGCTTAGTTTACAATTGAAAATCACACCAGAATCCGAGAATTTTTCTTCTATTATTTTAAGCGTATTTCTTTTAAGTTTTAGGAAGCTTTGAATGTAGAAAACAGTGAAAGTTTTCTTTGAGAATATCCCCGCTATACCATTTGGAATACCCGTCTTTTTAAGGCAAGGGATATTATTTTTGTTCAATACTCGTAAGAAATAATATTTTCTTCCATACTCTGTAGTATGTAAGTAATATTATTTTATTTCAGATTCTAAATTCTGCACTCATTTTGTTAAGTTTTGGCTTTTATACTCCATGAAATTAGTAGAATATCCTTAAAATTTGCGCTTCATCTAGTATCTTTTCATGAAAATATTATTCTGAACATTCTTGATAAGTTTTAACTTTTTCATACTATGGTACTATTCACAGGGTATTATTCACTCAGGTACTATTCACCCAGAATACTATTTATGACAAAAATTAATTTCTTTTCGGTCCAAATCATTATTGATACAATATTATTCTTGAATTTTACTCCATAGAGCAGTATCATGTTGATAATTTGGACATTATTGAATTCTGGATAAATTAAATTATAAATCTTTAAAAAATTATCATTTGCTTTCATTTAATTGAATTCTTATATCATTGTCATCATCCTCATGCTTATATTGTTATGAAAGCCATCTTTGGCCCGTAGTGCATAGATGGACTATTGATCGATATGAATATGATCAGGGATCATTCGGTATAATGATGACATGTAATGTTACAAATGATGTGGTAAAAGTCATCATTGGCCCGTAGTGCATTGATGGACAGTTGTTGGCATGATCATGACCATTGGTGATTACATGAATATCCTTGGCCCGTAGTGCATGGGTAATTCGTAGATGTGATACTAATGAATATCATTGGCCCGTAGTGCAGGGATGATTCGATGATGTGGATTATTTATTAAGCTGAGTCTCAGCGATAAAATTGATGATAACCTTTTTAAATCATAGAAGATAGTAGATATCATGCTCTACTTGACTCTTCTAATGGATTATTTGTTCCGCTGCAGTTAAACTTGATGTTTATTGTATTTTATCAGTTTAACACTGTTGAAGGCTAACGATAAATTATTCTGCATTATCTTAGTCATAATATTTCTTACTTGGCTAGTTAAGCTCACCCTTTTGCTTTCATTGTTCTCTTCAGGAAATGAGAACGTAGCCAGGACTAGTTGGGGAATGGAGTGATGGTCCGAGATGGTGGCTATAGTAGTCCTCACTATTCTATGAAATAGTGTGATAATAAATGCAATGAGGACTCCATTTGAGTTTGGATATTGTCTAGAAGACAATATTCGTGTAAAAACTCTCAGCTACGCTTTTGTCGTATTGTATAATAGAAGTTTGTATTTAAATTATGTACCATGTATTTGGCGACTCATAATGGGTGATGTACACCTATTTTGGGGGCTTCACATTGATTATCATATTTCTTCTGTCTGTCTTGAACAACTACCAACCTTGCTATTTCGTACAACTCTTCTTACCGTAACATACCCATGTGTTGTGTGATAGATGTTGTTGTAGAAGAACTAAACTAAAATAAATATCTTCCAATGTATGGCTTGTGTTTTCATTTTCACCATCAGTTTGCAAATGGTACAACACTCTCATTTACAACTTCATCCCCATACGTTTTTATAACTTTTTTAGAAATTCGATGTTACTCGTGGATCTCTATCATCCACGATTGATAACGTTACATTGTGCCTTGAAACAATTTCTTTGACATATAACTTCGTTCACTGATCGTTAATAAATATACTAACTTTGACATACCATGAAATCTATCACCAAATCTTGCCACCGTATTGTCGAAGGCGCAATATATTTTTGTGCTCCCTAGTTGATTCAACATATAAATTTTATGCAAAACTTCATCTTTAATTCCTGATACTAGCGAAACCTAGTTTTATCCTTCAACTTTCAACTATCCTTCAGTATCGATCTTGAATTTGACACCTTCATCTTGGAGATACTCTTCCTTTACTCTGTCCAGCAAAGTTATATGGTTTTCCATCTGGACAGCTTATCCTCTGACTTTTTTATATATCTTACCTCCTACCACAACTTAATAATTTCTATTATGAACCCATCTTGCACAGTTAACAAAAATAACTACTACCTTTTGCTTAAGACGTCGTCAACCACATTCGTTTAGGATTTTGTAGTCATAATCCTAGATCAATTTCAACTATCACTTCTGATGCATGTTTAAGTATCTCTATGAGAGGATATACTTTAAACACTTATGGTCTATTTATATCTCACACTACATCCCAAAAATAACACCTCTAAATCCTCAGGGCAACCACTACTACCTCTAACTCTAGATCGTGAGTCGGATACCCTTACTCATAAAACAATTTAGCTGACGCGATGCGTATAAAATGACCCTGCCATTTTGCCTAAACACACAGACTACTACATTATACGATGCGTCACTATACAACACAAAATTTCTTATATTATCTGGTGAAGATAACACATGTGCCATACTTACCTTTTTCGTTAGTTCTTGAAAATTCGCTTTATAATTTCCTACCCATATAAATTACACCAATTTCCTCATCAAGTTATCTAAAAAAGTAGCTATCTTGAACTTCGCGTATCCTACACACTATTTTTTTAATAACTTCTTGACTTACAACAACGATAGATAACTCTACCGTACATGCGACTTACAACTAGAAAAATAAAATACTACTTTTGACTTCCTTAGAGTCATAAGGTTTATGTACTTTCTTTGACAATCATTTATCACCACGTGGTTTAACAACCTTAAAGTTTCCCAAATCAAATTAGAAATAAATCCATTGACATTATGTGGCCTTTAATACCAATACGACAATTCTACACATCAACATAAAAGGAATCACTATTCAGACTTTCTATATTTAGGGAATAGTCTAACTCTTCCCGAAGCAAATCTAATTTCTAAGTATATTCATCAGACATAAATTAACAAAAAACACCCAAATCAAATAACACGTAATCATTTAAATCATTGATCAGAATAGTACCTTGCATTGCGTCCTACACCGTCACGTCAAATGTAGGTTCGGTTGGTCGATTCGACGACTCCGCCTCTATAGTAGCAAGCTTGCCACTACTGATGTCTCCTTTGCTTCCGCTTACTTTTCTAGCCACTTTCTTTGGGTAAGCTCGAGCTAAGTGCTCCTTCGATCATCACGTTAAACAGGCTCCCTTCCTCGGACTTCGACATTTTTGTGCAATGTGGCCCTTCAAGCCACAATTGTTACACGCCACCACTTTCTTCTTCTCATTCCCTTCCTGATTTCCAACGGTGACATTTTCGTTCCACTTTCTTTTCTGAACATTACCCTTACGGCCACCTCCTGCCTTATCTCCATTTTAACCTTTCTTTTCCCTCTGCTCTTGATTGTATGTCAGCGTATTACCTTCCCCATCTACGACAATCATCCTTTCTAGCCCTGTTATGAACAAATTCGATTGAAACATCGAGATTTGACTATACGTACCAGAATTGATTGATTCTACAGTGCTCCGACCAAGAATTCACCAACTCATGCAGACCTAGGGTTTTGCGTCAGTTTCATTATTGTATGTATATTTCTCGGGGGTCTGTTGACGCTGTTGTATTCTTCTAGGCGGCATCTTACTATTTAAAATTTGCACTATTAGATCATCATTCACTCATGTATCAAAACATTTAAGCTTATCTCAACCACTTTTAGATAACACATAAGATATCTGAATAAACAATGGTATTTTTATTCATTTATTACCCTAAAACATAACAAAAATAGCCTCACTGCTATTTATATCATTTATCCTGCAATAATAAAATCCCATGATTACTTCATCATATCCCACTATTTATTTCAAAAGTCAGGATTTACATCTTATTAATTTTCATCATGATTTATATATCATCTTATTATTTGTTTTTCGCAATCTAAAATAACATTCCACGTTATACAACTTCATTGCGCTCTTGCCCCATGATACAATCGTCATCCTACGATCCATTGTATACCAAAGATAAACCTCAACCTACACAGGAAAGTGGAAGACTATATTTTATGTTCCATCATTCGCGTGGCACTCTTTTACTTGTATTCAACATGATCAATGCGTTTAGAAGCCTTTAACCACGTGTCTTCAGCTCTCGCCCACTTTTCTGACTCCTTTCCCAAGTCATTCCTGCGCAATCTCGTTATTAACTATCCACTTTAATACTCTAACTGAGATAATACCTGCTCTACAACTCCCAGTCATGCGGTAAGGTCTTGAATCATAACATTCTCTTGCACTAGCATGACTTAGTACTCTACAAATTTACCTTTTAACTTCTCGACCTTAACTTATAACTCTTTGTTATGATCATACACTTCATCGATCACTACAGCTCCGATAAAATTAAGAAATTACCACTCAGGATCATCCTTGTCTTTCTCATCTTTTATTCTTTACCTTTACCTCCTCAAACTCATTCACACAATCAAACTCAAGCTCATGCCCAAATCTTACAACAAAGCTTTTAAGTTTTATTTACTACTCATACCACTCATTACGCATAATACACGCAAGCACATAGGTTATTAACACATAAACACATAAAGCCTTTTATCATTCTATCTTCAATAAATTTCCCATAATTCACTTCTTAGAACTCGATGAAAGTTTATCACCTTTATGTTTTTGATCTCCTAGAAGGTTATAGCCTAAGGTTTCTCCACCTAAGGTTCATAACCTAAAGCTTTGATACCAACTTATGACACCCCTAAATTCAGGTACTTCAATCCCACAGATTTGGTGTTCACTGTCCAATTAAATCATAACTAACTACTCATAAACAAAGGATATAATTAAACTCAAAAGTTTAAACAATAAATCTCCCATTAAAGGGTTACATAAACTCAAGATAAATCCCAGGTTATCTAACCTTTATTATTATAATCATCAGCGGGATATTAAAACGTAATCATAATCAAGTCTATTACATAAACTTCATAAAACAAAGATAAATTAAATGTCATCTAATCAAGCACTTTTCCCTTGCCCTTGCCCTTGCCCTTACTTGTAGAAATCTCTTCAAGCTTCTTAACTTCATCTCCATTGTTTTGTGCAAGAGTGAGCAAACAATTTCCCACAAGAAGGATAATATACAATAACATTCAATGAATGACAATTAACTGAGCTTTCAATGGTAAAGTACTACGACTATATGGACCATCATTTCGTACTCCAGGTGATCAGCCCTTTGTACTATGTATTGCGTAAACATTTTAACGATATTGCGTAGCTCAAAAATAATCCCCTGATATAGGGTTGTTCATCTCAGCTTAGATTATCAGGTTCCGTACCAAAGGAAGTTTGGTTTGGAATTAACTTCAAAGGAATTTTAGATCTTTAGAACGCTCCTCACCAAGTACTGGTTGAATCAAGTAGGGATCAATAACTATTCAAAAGTTTGGTTACAATCTAATTATGTCAATATATCAATAAGAGATAGGTTATCAATGGTTTATCAGCTGAACAAATATTAGTTATCGACTATACATTTTTAAAACTATACGAATTCATAAGTAAACCAAAGGAAGTTTCGTTTGAACTGCCTTTAAGGGTAATTTAGAGTTTAGAACATTTATCTACTAAGGATTAGTTGAATCAATACAGAATCGCTAGTCAACTAAGAGTTTGGTACAACAATGTAAAATAGTGCAATGACATTGGTGATCAAAAATTGAACAATAGTTAAATTTAACTGAACAAATGTTTTTCAATAAGAACATGCTTTCAACAATAGTATAGACTTTGAATAAATAAAACAACCTCGCTTGAAATGAAGGAGTAAAGATTAATTAACTAGCTCAAGGAAAAGCGTAGTTTAGAAACTTACTCAACAATAATTCAGAGTTAAAGAATATACATAACAATAACAAGTTAGGAACATGAACTTGCATAATGAAAGATTAAAGTTAGAGAACTTGCTCAATTGAATAATAACTTCAAGAAATTTGCATAACGTAAAAGTAAGGTTAGGAAACTTGCGTAACAATAATAGCTTAACTTCTCAATAAGAGATTAGAGATAGAGAACTTGCATAAGTATAACATAAAAGCAAACAGTAAATCTTACTACATAATAAAGTAGCAAAGGTTAGGAAACTTTCCTCTTGCGTAAGATATACAATTACAACTTAAGTACTCCAATATCCTACACATACCATTAGGATTATCACATCAATTAGCTACATACACTTTATCCTCATAGATTCAATTCTCATCTTAGTTAAGTTATAACCTTTAGCTTAGGCTTTAATCATATTAATCAAACACATAACATGAATCTGAGAACTCACTAAAAATATAAAATAAGACTTTTAGCATCCAAATCACATTCTCAACTCTTACAACGTTGAGTTTCAATCTAATATAACTTATTACTCAATACTATATTTCTTCTTAGTCATACTCGAAATTCATTCAAGTGTTTAGGTCTTATGAGGACTCCTTATTAGTTTTATATTAATCACATTCCATATATTATAATGTTCATTTCGTTTTAATTAAAACACTTTTGAAGTTCATTAACACTTGTCACGGCGTTTCGATGTTCATTCGTCACACACCCGATTCGTCTCGCATGTGTATGCTTAGTATGCTTATATAACTTATCTAATTCATCATTTATTAATGTTAAACATTATTATATTTGCTAATATTCGTGTCATATAACTTAGAACAACATCTTTTATTGTTAAAAGCACTACACTTGCATATGTGCATGCCTGACGCCCTCTGATTGCCTCTGAATACACATTAGTCCTAAAGATGGTCCTTTGACCCCTGTTACCGACCTCAAATCGAAACCATAAAGAAGGAAAGTTTTAGGTCTACTCGTTATCCTTCTGAATCATCCTTTATCACCTCAATCGGAGTTTGTATGAAAAAGTTATGCTTTGTTTACCAAAGGATGTCGAAACAGTCACATCTGACACTTCACGAGCATAGCTGCACCCAAATAAGCCTTGGGACCAGTGCAGCTGCATCTTAGAGAGTAGCTGTACCCCAAAAGACTTAGGGCACAGCGCAGCTGCGCCTAATACTAGAACCAGAATTAGCAGTTTATTGTTCTTGCATTTTTTGACCCTTTTTCTCCTACTAATCTTCTTAACTCGAGCTATACACATCCAAATTGATCCATTTTTGATTCTATGGATTCGTAATTCATAGAAATACAACATACCAAAGAATCAATAATTTACAAAAATATTAAATAACTCAAATCTTGACCTAAAACTCATGTTTATACTAAATTTTCATGTTTTAACATGTTTAGCGAATTCATTCACTACGAACTCGTTTCTTAACCAAATTGATTCATTCAACTTGTGTTATTTTTGTTTTTCAATTTATTAACACAAATGATCATCATTTTACAGTTTATTACATGAATTGAACATCAATTTATTAACTCTAAAACAAGCTAAAACATATATTTTCCACAAGAACATAAATTCTTCATTTAAAACTTCTTTCATTATAATTTAATTTCTAAAAATCATTTATAGCATATATACAACATATTATAATCATCTACCACCATATATACTAATTATCCAACAAATTAAACCACTAAAACTCATTTTTTCATGAAAAACCAAGAACACAAAATGATTAAGAATAAAGAGTTGAATTACTACCTTAATCCTTGATTATGCTCTGTTAGATGATGATTATAGAGGCTTTGAATTACTATTCATTCCCTTGATTCTTCTTCTCTTTACAAACTATAGAGAATTCACAATTTCCACTCCTAAGCTTTCTCTTCACTCTGTATTTTCTCTAACCCTCTACTATGTTCTTTCACTTAGGCTTAGAAAATACTTAACGTAAAAAACATAACCTGACAATTATTATATGTATAATTATATCATTAGTCATAAAATCATCAGTTATAAAAAAATTTATAATCAAAAGTCATAAGGCTTTGTTTGGCAAAATAAAATAAAATAAGAATTTAAAAAGCCTTAAGCCTTGTTTGGTAAAACCAAATTTAAACTCCTTTTAATTTATTTTAATAACTCACTTGCTATATAGTTTAATTATCACACCTATTTAATTAAATTCCCAAATTCAAATTTAATTAAATTAAAGCTAACAACAACTTATTAAATCAAAATGCCACATAATCAAATTGTCACAAAATTATACTTTTCATTATAATTTTATTTAATAAATTAGTACATCATTTTTAATTATTAAATTAAATCAAAATAACATTATAAAAATTTATTTAATCCTTATCAACTCTCTAATTTAATTATTAACTTAAATTAAAATATTATCACATAATAATTAATTCATCACTCTTTTAATTTAACTAACTTTAAAATACAAAATTACCAAATACCAACTTAATTAATATACTACACTTAATTAAATTAATTTCCCATAACTCATGAATTATTTATTTAACTAATAAATAATCAAATAAAACAAATATTTATTTAACAATAAACACATCAACTAAAATATTTATTTAATTCAATAAATATTTAAAATTATACATAAAATTATGGATCGTTACAAGAATCAATAATCAGGAATACTGTGCAATACCATGTGCTACTATGCAACCACGCGTATTACTGTACTTTTATCACCGGGTATTTCAACAGTTTTAACGGTAAAAGTTTTATCGTTATTTTTATAAAAAGGTTATTTCTGTCGCTTTCTATATCCGACAGTTATTCCATTATGTGATCCACCAATGATTGCGCCATCGTATGGATATTCTAGCAAAAAGAATATCTCCCGACTAAAACGAATATTCCCCGACAAAACGAATATTTTATGACCACTTGTTTATTTTGCAAAATTTGCACATTTCACCCATAACTAAAGAATTATATCCAATCAACACCATATTATTCAAAAATAATAATTAGAGAAATAAAATCTTTATTCATAAAAAGTTGGGGTCTTACATGTTAGGCAGAGAGAAGAAAAAAAATAGAAAAGTTAGGCAGAATGATTACTTTCTTCCTCCGAATTGCACTATAAAAGGAGCCCAACCCTCCATCCTAAATCACACTAAAAATTTCAAGCATTTTTACTATAGTATTGTGAGTATTTCTTTTGAGTATAAGAATACTTTGAGCGCAGTTTTTTGTGCAAGATTTTCTCAGAATATTATCCGATATTCCAGTCAAATCTAGTTTCTACTAAGGTAAATGATATTTTTTTTTTTGCAATAGTCGCAAGAAATATTATTTTCTTTCATACTCCATATTATGAAAGGGATATTATTTTATTTCGTATTCCTAAATTTAAACTTACTATGGTAAGTATTGTATTTCATCTAATATCATTTCATAGGAATATTGGTATGAACTTTCTTGATAAATTTCCATATTTTAATGTCGGATTACTATTCACAAAGTACTATTCACATGGTACTATTCACGAAGTACTATTCACGACAAAAATTGATTCTTTTCTGTCCAAAATATTTTTGATACATGAAGATCATTTTTTAATTTTACTCCACAAATAGTTATCATGTTGACAATTTGGACATTTTTGAACTCTGGATAAGTTGAATTAGAATTCTCTAATATTTATCCTTTATCTCAGTTGATTGAATTTTTCTATCATTGTCATCATCCTCATACTTATATTATACTAGAAGGCATATTTGGCCCGTAGTGCAAAAATGGACTGTTGATTGGTATGATTATGACTAGGAATTGTGTATTGATATAATCATAACCTTTAATGTTACAGATAAGGTTTGTGGTGAAAGTCCTCTTTGGCGCGTAGTGCATAAATGGATAGGTGTTTGGCATGATCATGACCACTGGTGATACTAACGAATATCCTTGACCCGTAGTGCATGGATAATTCGTTGATTTGAAATTTTTATTGAATGATGTTACAGGGATAAAATATTAATGATGAACTTTTAAATCATAGAAGATAGTAGATATCATGCTCTTCTTGATTCTTCTAACAGATTGTTGTTTCCACTTCAGTTGTTGATCTAAAACTTGTTATCTATTGTATTCTATCATATTTTTCTCTGTTGAGGACTAAGGATAATTTGTTCTACATTATCTTAGTCATAATATTCTTTACTTGCCTAGTTGAGCTCAACCTTTTCCTTTTTGTTCCATTGTTCTTCTCAGGAGGTGAGAATATAGCAGGGACTAGTCGGGGTGTGAAGTGATGGTTCAAGACAGTTATTATAGCAGTCCTCACTATTTTATAAAATAGTGTATTAATAATTATAATGAGAACTTTATTTGAGTTTGGATAGTATCTACAAGACAATATTTATACTAAAACTCACAGCATGTGTGTTATCGTATTTTGCACGACAATTGTATTAATGAAGTTTGTATTTGGTTTCTGTATCATGTATTTGGCGACTCAGAATGGGTTGTGTGGACCTATTTTGGGGGTGTCACATCCTTGGCCCATAGTGCATGGATAATTCGTGGAAGTGATACTAATGAATATCTTTGGCCCATAGTGCATGGATAATTTAGTGATATGGATTATTTATTGAGTTGTGTTACAGTGATAAAATATTGATGATGAACTTTTAAATCATAGAAGATAGTAGATATCATGCTCTACTTGACTCTTCTAATGGATTGCCTGTTCCGCTACAGTTAAACTTGTTGCTTATTGTATTATATCAGTTTTTATACTGTTGAAGGCTAATGATAATTTATTCTGCATTATCTTAGTCATAATATTCTTTACTAGACTAGTTGAGCTCACCCTTTTCTTTCATTGTTATCTTTAGGAAATAAAAATATAGGTGGGACTAGTCGAGGAACGGAGTGATGGTCCGAGATGGTGGCTATAGTAGTCCTCACTATTTTATGAAATAGTGTGATAATAAATGTAATGAGGACTCCATTTGAGTTTGGATATTTTCTACGAGATAATATTCGTGTTAAAACTCTCAGCTATGTTTTATCATATTGTACACGACAGTTGTATAATTAAATTTGTATTTTAATTTTGTACCATGTATTTGGCAACTCAGAATGGGTTGTGTATACCTATTTTGGGGGCGTCACAAGACTATTCACACGGTACTATTCATGAGTACTGTTCACAAAAAAAATCTTTGCCTAAGTTATCTGTTGTAACCCTTATTCTTGAAATTGAATCCATGTTATGGTCTCACTTGATTCATTCTTATTATCATTATCATAATTCTCATACTAAAATTATGTTGAAAGTTAACTTTGGCCCGTAGTATAAAGATGAACTATTGATTGATGAATATCTTTGGCCCATAGTGCAAAGATGAATTGTTGATTGATATCTTTGGCACGTAGTGCAAAGATGGACAGGTGTTTGGCATGATCATGACCACCGGTGATACAAACGATTATCTTTGGCCCATAGTGCATAGATAATTCGTTGATTGGAAATAAATATTGATTAATGTTACAGGGATAAATTATTGGTGATGGATTTTTAAATCATGGAAGACAGTAGACATCATGCTCTACTTGACTCAGATTTTTTCCTATTGAGGACTAAGAATAATTTATTCTACATTATCTTAGTCATAATATTCTTTACTGGGCTAGTTGAGCTCATCCTTTTCCTTTTTGTTCCATTTTTCTTCTAAGGAGGCAAGAATATAGCTGGGACTAGTTGGGGTGTGGAGTGATGGTTCTAGACGGTTATTATAGCAGTCCTCACTATTTTATAAAATAGTTTATCAATAATTGTAATGAGGACTTTATTTGAGTTTAGATATTGTCTATAAGACAATATTGTATTAAAACTCACAACATATGTATTGTCGTATTTTACACGACAGTTGTATTAATGAATTTTGTATTTGGTTTCTATACCATGTATTTAGCGACTCAGAATGGGTTGTGTGGACCTATTTTGGGGGCGTCACATTCATGTTAAGAGGAGAGGAAGATTACTGGTGGGAATCTGTAAAACATACTCAACCTTCCGCACTAAAGATGTCTTGGGAGAAGTTCCAAGAATTGTTCAACGATAATTACTTTCCCGAAAGTGCTTGTCACATGAATGAGGTGGAATTCATCAAGTTGGAGCAAAATAATATGACCATATCGCAGTACGAGGCTAAGTTTGGAGAGTTATCCCGGTTTGCATCGCATTTGGTAGATAATGAAGAGCGTATGACGCAAATGTTTCTAAGAGGTTTGAAACCTGAAATTCATTAACACTTCATTTCTCACAAACTTTGCTTGTTTTCAGATGTTTTGAATAGGGCTCAGTTATTAGAGCGCGATAATGAGTCAATCCAACCAAGAAATAGCAGCCGACAAAATCATAATACCAATGGTAGCAGTCATCGAAGCGGTGACAACAAACGTGGAAGAAATCAACATGTCAGAAATGGTAACCACTTTGGTGGTAATCCTGACCAAGAAAATAGAAGTGGAAATTTCAAAAAAAGGAGATTCAATAATGATGGAAAGACAGCAACACCAGCAATCATTTTCAAGGAAGGAGAACGACCACCGGTCGTGTAAGACCCTAACTTTTATGAATAAAGATTTAATTTTCTCGAAATATTTTTTTTGAATATTATGGTGTGGATTTGATATAATGTTATAGTTGTGGGTAGTATTTACAAATTTTTTAAAGTATGCAAGTTGTCATAAAATATTTGATTGGTCGGGGAATATTCGTTTTATCATGGAATATTCGTACGAGGGCACAATCATTAGTGGACCCCAAAATGGAATTACTATCGGAGTTAGAAAACAAAAGAAATATATTTTTATAAAAATAACGGCAAAAGTTTTACCGTTAACTGTTCAAATACCCGGTGATAAAAGTACAATAATACATGTGGCTGTATAAGTAACACACGATATTTGATACTTACATGAGAAGTCACTCAGTTATACTCAATTATTGCTACATTAATTCCTGCATAGTATCTCACATTATTAATTCAATTATTGTCACAGTATCATCTACACAATGTTTTATATTATTAAATCAATAATTAAGATGAAAAGTTATTCATATTATTATTTGCATTATTAACAATGTCTAGAAAGTTCTATCGAGGAAAGGGGTTTGGTCACCTAATTGTGCGCCAATAGGGAGAAATCCTTATCGGAAATCCCCCTCTTTCCTGGGAATGATCTTGTTGTTAATATTGCAAGTTATATTATTGATGAATAAATATTGTTAAAAATATTGAGGGGATTTTTATAAAGTATTTGTTGTAAGTTTGGCGTATATATATATATATATATATATATATACAAAATAAAAACCAAATAGTACCCTCCGTGAAGAACCAGTTCACGGGGGCAAACTTGTTGGTCACGGAGGGTACTATTTGGTTTTTATTTTAATATATATATTAATAAGTTGTTTTTTATGAAAAATTGAATATATTATATTTTAGTCAGCATAGTGTTTGTATAGTGTCTGCATAGTGTCTGCATAATATTTGTATGGTGACTGCATAGTAAAATCAGATTTCAGCCGAATTCGTTCGTGATTTTCTCACTGTGCGTTCGTTTCTAAATAGTATTCTGCCATTCTCCTATAAATAGGATGCTTAATTTAGAATTAAAAATCACAACAGAATCAGAAAATTCTTCTTCTATAATATTGAGCGTATTTCTTTAGAATTTAACGAAGCTTTGTGCGTAGAAAACAATATAAGTTTTCTTCAAGAATATCCCCGCCCTACCAGTCAGAATACTCTTCTTTTTAAGGTAAGGGATATTATTTTTGTAACGCCCCGAAATCCGGTCTATTTTCACATCCTGATTCCATATGTCACGATCCCACTTCTTTCTAAACATACATCATTATATAGCTAAATATAACAATATACATTCTCAAAGCCCAGGTTCTATTACCTTATAAGCTCTTTCAATACAAATAATGATAATTACATTATTCTTTTCATCTTACAAGAGTGACTTTTATCCTCCACCAAGGATACATAATTGTTCATTAAACTATTCTATAGTTTAATTATATTATCCTACATTACAAGTCTTGGCTTAATCTCCACGCACATTTATATACTGAATGACACTTTGTCTGGATACCTATCAGCTTGATCTTTACGGGATCCTTAAGTTCTTTCTAACATCGTGCGCTGAAAATATTTTTATTTAAAGTAAGTGTGAGCATTCAATTGCTCAGCAAGTCATAGCAGTTGAACAAATAAATTCAAAAATTTAAACATTCTTTTAATACTTCAATAACTGAACAAAGGTTATGAAGTAGCTTGAATAATAGGAATAATTCTGTTTCCTATTATTTTAAAACATTAGTCACATTCACTTTGAAATACTTTCATTCTTCTACCTTTTTTCATACACATCCTGTCTGGCTAGAATCATTAGCACAAACTTAACAATAACGGTTCATGTATAAATAGAACATTCTCATATTGAACAATTCAATCATAGAACAGTCCATCTCATAGAAACACCGAAGTGTTCAAATTGTGGCACAAGGCCTCATACATTCTACCACCTTGTACAAATATCAAACATTTGAACATAGACAAAACTTCTCACGTTCAACATCTGAGAATTTTAAGAAACTATCATTCATTTAGAATATGAATGGAGTTAGAAAACTTTCTTTACGCACAGCTACAACTTAAAGTTTACGCTGAACTGCTTATTCCAAATCCCTATATAGCACATAGAGAAATAACACATACACCAATTAGTCATATACTTGACTTACACATTAGTTCACTTGACTTTACTTCTTAGGGTTCGCGTTCTTGCAATCTAAGTTTATGCAACTAACTTCCTTTACCGGTTTATGGCTTCATGACATATGGAGATGTCATACTTATACAATCATCATCTTTGATGATTTATATTCTTATCTTCTTCTTATACTCTTCTAGGACTCAGCACATATCGTGTCTCTACTAGTAGTCCATATGGTACTCTGAGTGGTTTCCCACAAACAACCAACAAACAAGTTCACGTCTCATCTACACTGTTTTCACAGTATGTTAGATCGGTTGCCAGTTTTGTATATACATCCGCTCTCTAAAGGAATTGTTTAGCCCAGCTCCCGTATGTCAACCATCAAAGGTTACGATTGTACTATAACCTAAATTCATCTTAACTTATCCGAACCATTAAAACTATAATGTTCGTTAAGTTAATTTCTCATTCCTTATGGTTTTTTGGCAACTAAATGCCATACCTCAAGATTAATTCTTTATTGTCTAAGTCATACAGTCTTTTGTATACTCAAAACGATCATTCAATGTCAATACTATACGTTCATAGTGTTAACCATTACCTTATTCATATCTTACAACGCCTGGTTCGTTCGACTTGGAACGTCATCCATGTTATAAACATTAACTCAACTTCTTTACATTAAGCGTCATTGTCTTTAATTCAGTTCTTCACCCTTCACATGTTTAATCATTGGTCTTCATTACTCTACGGTCAAACCATACACGGGGTGTAGGTTCTATCCATTTAATATTTGAGTACAGTCAACCTTCACGTTGGTTAAAGTGTTTAACGCTTGCGTTTCATTCTAACATTCTCTATTTGACTCACATTCGGCTTTCTTTAATCTTGATACCATTCATTACGGCTTTCTTGATAAATCATATCTTACTTACTACCTTCGTTATCCATTACATGAACCCCACATTCATTACTCTTTCTTAATGTCGTAGCTATACGATTCATTGTATGCTAAGACCGATCGTTCATCGCAACTGGGTTGCGTTCACAGCGTCTATACACTTTACGCATATCTCTCATTACAACATCATAACATCGAAATGCTATACATTACCCTCGTCACTCAACGTCTAAGGAATCACAATTATAGAAATCCCTCACGTTCATTTTATCGCGACTACGGTCCCCGGATATTGGTTCCGTAATTTACGTTTATATTCTTTGTCTTTTAATCTCGTTCAATCTTTCTATTCAACCTTCATTAAAGGTTTAAATCAATTGATTAAGCGTTACTTTACGTGAACTATATGTTCTTTATCTTCCCTTACACTTTTCCCAAGAGTTGAGCAGTTTAAAGATCTTCTCTGGGCTTTGTTGTGCACCAGCGCTGCGGCGCCGAACCCCTTCTTTCTTCTCACGATGTAGCACCACTCAGTAGTAGCTAACTGCCCGGACTGGCGCTGCGGCACCGCCTCCCAAGGCATGGCTAGCGGCGGCGCCAAGGCTCAATCCTTGAAAAAAATTTCTAAGTCTTTTACATACTTGAGACGCTTATTTTACAATCCCATAATATCTTCAATATAACTCAGAACGAGGACGTTCCAAAGCCATTCTCTTCCTTATCT
The DNA here is from genome assembly GCA_020205615.1 of Panax quinquefolius. Taxonomy (NCBI): domain Eukaryota; kingdom Viridiplantae; phylum Streptophyta; class Magnoliopsida; order Apiales; family Araliaceae; genus Panax; species Panax quinquefolius. The sequence goes on from JAINUW010000338.1 coordinate 476,940, forward strand.
TACGTACTTCAACTTCCCTCGGACAAAAATTTATTCTGAATCCATTAAATTGGCCTAAATTTCATCCTTTGTTCATTTTATGTTATTAACGTTCTTCGTTTGTTGGTCCGTAATTCGGTCATCCGAACTCGGAATTGAGTTCATGACTCACATTTTCTATGTTCTCATATATTCTTATGAAACCCTACACGTTTGGGTTCATTTACATACTTTCTACTTCTCATTTGTCTTTTATGAAATTTTCACCATAACTTCGTTATAGCTAAGTTTAATCCGTTCTTTATAAACATTTCTATCGTTCCTAACCAAGCAATAAGCAACTAACGTATACGCGGTGGTTTTAAACTTGTCCATCAACAACAAATTATACTACAATGGTTTTAAATTTGTCCATCAACAACGTTATTCGTGTTCTTTGTGAGTTCTTCGTGTTCTTCAATTGTTCTTCGTTTTTAATCAATATTTTGATTTTGATTTAACTTTTTCTTGGAATTTGATGTTATAAAACACCATTCCTTACTTATTTCACCTAATCGTTCATATGATTCATTCGGATCGTTTAAATTCATTACAAAACTTATACTTCCTTAAGAAATTTATAAACTAAACTTCTAATTCTTATTTCTTTGTTTTCTCATGATTTCAACCATATGAAATCATTCTTAACATCGTTTACTTCTATTCTCATTAAGCTATGTTTTTCAAATAGAAAACTTAAAGAAAATTTATAAGAGACTAGGTTTTGGATTACCTTTCTCCTTTAATCTTCTTTCGTTGGACAAAGTTTACTCTCGTTCTAGCTTTTCCTCTTCCTTTTTCCTCCCATCAAACTTCTCTCTCTCTCTCTCTCTCTCCCTCTCTCTCAAGTGTTGGTAAATTTTCAAAATCCCAACAAATGAGCTTAAGCTCTCCTTTTATAGAAAACCAAGGCTAGGGGTAAAATAGTCATTTCGCCCCTAAAATCACTATTCCCACCTCCTTACTCCACCACCTTACTATTCACGAAACTTCTCCCGAAAGCTTCGTGTTCCTGTCTTGCGAAATTCGTCCGACAGTCAAAAACTGCGATTCTCAGAATCCAAATATTTTTGGATATCTCGTCTTTCCTTTACCGATTAACTTTTACGTATTCTTCAGATCTCTGAAAAACTGAAAAACACTTTTTACCATTAAGCGTTTTCCATCACGTTTTCCCCTAACATAGTTACACAAATAAAAAGTACATAACAATATTTTCGTTATTTTTATTTCGTCCGATTTTTGCACATTTTTTGAGAAAAACTTTTATTAGCTTACTTAACTTTTAACGATATATTATCATCAAATCTTTCGACGAAATATAATTTTGACATACCGAACTCTCGGAAAGGCTTAGGTTATAACCCTTAGGGTTTTGTGACAACCCAAATTTTCATAAGTTATTAAAATAAGAATTTAATAATTAAAATTCTTATTATGAGGTGTATATATTTTGAATTATGTGATTTGGTGTGAAGAGAATTATATATTCATATTTTGGAGAAAATGAGATTTAATAGTTAATTAAACTATTAAAGAAATTAAATAATATTAGTTAATTTAATTAAGTGAAATTATATTATGAGATAATATAATTTTAATTGTTATGCCTTGTGGGCAATGGAAATTATTATGAGTTAAGTTTCATAAATAGTGTGAATAATTCACTTAATTAAAATAGTGAATTAATACAAGTATAATTGATTTAATAAAGTGAGAAGCTAATATATTGCATGAAAATATAAATGTTAGTATAATGTGAGTAAAGTATTTATTAAGTACATTAAATATTTTAGTTGGAAACTTTATGGAATAAAATGAATATTTATGGTATTAAATAAATATTTGATGAAAATTGTTATGGCATAATTTATTTAAGTGTGATAAAATAGATGGGATTTATACGTATTTTATTACGTGAGTATAATGGTGATATTCTAATTTAATTAAATAATTAAATTAGAGGAGTGAGAATTTGTTAAATAAATTGTGGCAATAAAACTATATGATAAATGAGTTATTAACATAAATTAAAAGAGTTTTAAATTTGGTTTTACCAAACAATGCCTTAGAGCTTTTAAAATTCTTGTTTTAATCTTGTTTTGCCAATCAAGGCTTAAGGAAAGATTAAGTTATTATTTTAAGTGGTTTTACCAAACAAGGCATAAGGGTTGTAAGTTATTAATTTTTAAAGTGGTTTAGCCAAACAAGCCTTATGGCTTTTGATTTTCAAAAATAAGATAACTAATATCAGTTATACATATATTTATATTATATAATTAATACCTATATTATTACCTATACGTTATATTTGTTAGTACGTAAGTTAGAGTTAGATAGGAAGAACTCAGAAGAAGAAAAAGAAGAGAAGAAAAGTTGCAGAGAAAGAAAATTGAGAGAGAGTTGGGAGAAGGCTAGAGAATTTGAGAGAGAAATTGGGGAAAAGAAAGCTTTCAAAGAATAGCCATCATCTTGTAAAACTAAGGTATCATCTTACTCTTTTATTTATTTTTTAAAGTTATAATTTTATTCTCTTCCAAAATACTAAGCAAAATCTTTGTAGAGGTTGAATTATTTGTTATATATAGTTTTATATGATAAATTTGTGGTTAAAAAGTTGTTTGCATAAGTTTATAGATGAATTAATTCATGTTATGTAATTATTTGTGAATAAAACAATATTACAGTGAATTGGTATGAATATATGTGATTATGGATTAGTTTAAAGTAAAATTGAGGTTTAATTAGTTGTTAAATATATATATATATTGACTATTGATTTTGAAAGAAGATGTAGAAACTAAAACATAGTATGTTGAATTAACTGTTTTGGTTGAAAAACAAAATCACGGTGATGATTTTCACTGAAACTTTCAAAAAGTGAATTTTTAGCAAAAATAGTTAAAATTAAAGGTTATAATCTTGATGTTTATGTTGTTTAGGTGGTGAGAAACGTGTTAGAAAATATTAGATTATGTTTTTGTAAACATATTACACCTTGGGTAGGTTGGTATGGTTGTTAGAAAGGAGTTTGTAGGCCTAATTTGGCTTTCTATAGTGTTTTAGATAAAAAATCGCAAAAAAAACAGAAGGGACTCCTCCACCGGCGGGCCACCCAGTACAAAAACTCTCGCCCGGACTGGGGGTAGTCTGTCTAGCCAAATTTTGAAAAACAAAACTGACCGGACATATTTTACTAAAACGAGCATAACCGTTTCATAAGAACTCCGATTAAGGTGATTCAAGATGATCCGGAACGAGGAAGAGTAGACCTACAACTTTTATTCTTTAAGTATTTCAATTTTATGTCAAGAACAGTGATCAAAATGGTCATCTTTAGGATTATTGTGTTTTTAGAAGCATAGTAAGCATACAAAGAGAGACAAATCGGGCGTACGACAAATAAACGTCGAAACGATGTGATAAGTGTTAATGAACGTAAAAAGTGTTTTAAGTCAAATGAAATGAATATTATAAAATATTAAATGGGTTTAATATGAAACCAATAATGATTCCTAGAAAGATTTAAACACTTGTTTTAATCTTGTTTTGCCAATCAAGGCTTAAGGAATGATTAAGTCATTATTTTAAGTGGTTTACCAAACAAGACATTGGGGTTGTAAGTTATTAATTTTTAAAGTGGTTTAGCCAAACAAGCCTTATGGCTTTTGATTTTTAAAAATAAGATAACTGATATCAGTTATACATATATTTATATTATATAATTAATACCTATATTATTACCTATACGTTATATTTGTTAGTTCGTAAGTTAGAGTTAGATAGGATGAACTCAGAAGAAGAAAAAGAAGAGAAGAAAAGTTGCAGAGAAAGAAAATTGAGAGAGAGTTTGGAGAAGGCTAGAGAATTTGGGAGAGAAATTGGGGAAAAGAAAGCTTTCAAAGAATAGCCATCATCTTATAAAACTAAGATATCATCTTACTCTTTTATTTATTTTTTAAAGTTATAATTTTATTCTCTTCCAAAATACTCTGCAAAATCTTTGTAAAGGTTGAATTATTTGTTATATATAGTTTTATATGAGAAATTTGTGGTTAAAAAGTTGTTTGCATAAGTTTATAGATGAATTAATTTATGTTATGTAATTATTTATGAATAAAACCATATTACAGTGAATTGGTATGAATGTATGTGATTATAGCTTAGTTTAAAGTAAAATTGAGGTTTAATTAGTTGTTTAACATATATATTGACTATTGATTTTGAAAGAGGATAAAGAAACTAAAACATAGTATGTTGAATTAACTGTTTTGGTTGAAAAACAAAATCACAGTTGTGACACCCCCAAATCCAGGTACTTCATTCCCATAAGATTTGGTGCTCACTATTCAAACATTCATACTATCTACCCAAATAAAACAATATTTGAATCATAAAAACCTCCCCTTAAATAGGGTTACATCATTAAGTTCAAAACATCCCAGGTTATCTAACCTTTAAACGTCATTCAAATGAGGAAATAAATTATTACATAACTTCTTTAAAATAAAGTCTAAGATCATCATAATAAAAGTCTAACATCATAATCAAAGTCAAGATTACAAGTCTTCATCACTTGTACATTTTTCCCTTTCCTTTGCTAGTCGAAGGTTCATCTACCTTCTCCTCTTTAGTTGCAATGAGTTTCTAAATATGCAAGAGTGAGCAAAACAATTGCTCACTAGATATAATAGAGAATCAACAGGAATATAACAATAATAATTGCCAATAATAGGTTCATCAAGATTGCATAGTACTCTAACAATGAAAATTAGATACTGGAATCCAAAATATGGAATATACATCACTGAGGGTCATAAGACCATGCAATACGTCCACAGTTGCAAGTAATCTTTCAACTCCAACTTTAACAGTTATAAGACTATAAGGACCTCGTACTTAGGGGGATCAGCCCTTCGTACAATGTATTGGGAACAAACATTTTAACGCTACGAGTAAGTTAACCCTTAATCATAACAATAGGGTTGTTCATCTCAGTATTTTGAGTACAAGTCCGCACCAAAGGAAGTTTGGTTTGGATAAGCTCTCAAGGTAATTTGGAATTCAACGAACATCAACTAAGGATTAGTTGAATAAAACCAACATTATACTATAGAATAATTGTGATTGAATCAATCATAGTAAACTAAAGTCATGCTTTAGGAATAATCTAAGAGCATACAATTTGAATAGCTATAACACCTTGCTTGAACAATACTAAGCCAAGGTTAATTAAAATTGAATATTAAGCATGCATAGCAATTTGATTGATAAAAATGTTCAACATTAGAATATATAAATTTTGCATGCTAAAAAACAAGTTAAATACAAGAATAACTTGCTCAAGAATAACGTACATCATTATATCATAATCGAATTGAAAACAGTAGTTTGATTAACAAGATAATAGATTAGAAAACTTGCTCAATGTAAAAAAAAAAGAGTTTAGAAAACTTTCCTTGTTCGTAGATTAAACCGAACAATACAAATCACAATATCCTATAAACATATGTCATCATGACATAGTTAGCCATTACCACTTTACAGCATAACTAAGTACGTTCATCATGTAAATATTGGATTTTTAATCACATAATCAAGTTATAACACAAGTTAATTGTTAATAACATACTTATTCATAGTATACAAATACTAAAATCAACATTTTATAGTCCTACTATCATCACATAATAATTCCTTAAAATTTCGAGTACAAAATCAATACTGTCAGAGCATTCTACTAACTCACACATGTGAGCGGAGCTTACACTTACATCTGGTCGCGCTTACTGACGTGAGCATGGCGCTTCAATATTTGGAACAAAGGTACAAAGTCATGACGCGGTGTGGTGCAAGATCAACTGCGGCAATGTGAAACTAACATCGTCTTTAGCCCATTGCATTAGCAAGGCAATAAATCAGTAGTTTCGACTGACAACTTTGGCAACAGTGCAGGAAAAAGCCAATTTTGGCCTACAAGCTCGTTTCTAACAGACTAAATAGCATATAATTCATATAAAAACTTTATGTAAACAAAATTCAAGAATTCCTAACATGTTTCTATCCATACAACAACATAAACAACAAATTTAGCACATTCAATTTCACAGTTTTTTTTTATAAAAACTCACTTTTTGACATTTTAATGAAAATTAACACTGTAAATTTTGTTTTTCAACCAAAACCATTAATTCAAAGTATCTTTATCAATAATTATACATACTCTATCAAAATAAATGGTCAATTTATCAACTAAACAACTAATTAATCCTCAATTTTTACTTTAAGCTAAACAATATATATTCACAAAAACTCTATGTAAAAATATTTTCATCACAAATTACATACATATCATCAATTCATTGATTATAATCATATATATCTTATGAAAATAACTTTATAACACCAGTTTATCACATGAATACACATAAAATCAACAATTATCTTATCACAAGAATTTTACAAAGAAATAGGAGAAAGCTAAAACTTTTAAAACTAATAGAAATAGGAGAATACCTTGAAGAAGATGATATGGCTATTCCTTTCTATTCTCAAGCCTCTCCTTCTCCAATCTCTAGCCTTTCTTCCTCTCTTCTCTTCTTCTTCTCTGAGTTTTCTTTTCTTCTTTCTAACCTCTCCCCTCTATCTTACGTCTTAACAAATAACGTATATAGAATATAATATATATATTGATTATATAATATAAATATAAAACACATAACTGATGTCAGTTAAAATTTTTGAAACCAAAAGCCATAAGGCTTGTTTGGTTATTAACTAAAAAAAACCCCATTAATCCTTACACCTTGTTTGGTAAAACACAATTATATTAAAGACTTAATAGGCCTTAGGCTTTGTTTGGCAAAACTGAATTAAACTCCCTTAATTATTTTAGTAACTCCTTTATAACAAGGTTATTTGTCACACTTTAAATTCAATTAAATTAATTCTAAAAATAATTTATTACATCACTTTAACACATAACTCAATACCACAAAATTATAATTTTCTATATAATTATAACTTTATTTAATCAAATAACACATCCTTTAATTTACAATTTCAAATAAAAGAATAATAACTCAATTAATCAAACTCTCTAACTTAATAATTAAATTAAATTAGCATAAAATAATTAATTTCCTTAATTATTTACTTAACAAATAGTTAACCAAATTGAATCAAATTTGAACAATTATTCAATTAACAATAACCACATCCATTAAATACTTAAATAATTCAATAAATATTTAATATAATAATTAAAAATTCTGGAATGTTACAACAGTGATGATTTTCACTAAAACTTTCAAAAAGTGAAGTTTTAGCAAAAATAGTAAAAAGTAAAGGTTGTAATCTTGATGTTTGTGTTGTTTAGGTGGTTAGAAACGTGTTAGAAAACATTAGATTATGTTTCTATAAACATATTACACCTTAGATAGGTTGGTATGATTGTTAGAAAGGAATTTGTAGGCCTAATTTGGCTTTCTATAGTGTTCTAGATCAAAAATCGCAAAAACGCAGAAGGGACCCCCGCCCCGGCGGGGGGTAGTCTGTCTAGCCAAATTTTGAAAAAAAAAATCTAACCGGACATGTTTTACTAAAATGAGCATAACATTTTCATACGAACTCCGATTGAGGTGATTCAAGATGATTTGGAATGAGGACGAGTAGACCTACAACTTTTGTTCTTCAAGTATTTCAATTTGATGTTGGGAACAGTTGTCAAAATGGTCATCTTTAGGACTGTTGTGTTTTTAGGGGCAATCGGAGGGCGTCGAGCATGCACGTATGCATGTGTAATGCTTCTGACGATAAAAGATGTTGTTCTAAGTTATAAAACATGAATGTTAGTAAATATAATGATGTTTAACATTAATAAATAATGTATTAGATAAGTTGTAGAAGCATAGTAAGCATACACAAGAGAGACAAATCAAGGCGTATGATTTAATAAACGCTTAAACGCCGTGATAAGTGTTAATGAACGTAAAAGTGTTTTAAGTCAAATGAAATAAATATTATAAAATATGAAATGAGTTTAATATAAAACCAATAATGATTCCTAGCAAGATTTAAACACTTGAATGAATTTTGAATATTACATAAGTCGAAAAGTTAACACAATCTAATTGAACATTGTGTGCTAATTAACATGAAGGATTATGAGATGTGGAGTAGAGTTTACATTACAATTACTATGTGTTGTTATGTGACTAATAAATGATGTGTATGATTATATAATTGTGTAGGGCACGTGAAGTGCAAATAACTGTAAGTTGTTAAACTGTTATTGGTAAACAACGATCAAGGCAAGTCGTTCAGTTCCTATTTGTTATGTGAACTTGATGATGAACTATTTTAAATATTTGTTGCAAAGAGCATGACGTGTCATATATATATTGAAAGTATGAAACGTTAAAGTTAATTTATGACTACGTTGATTAAATAATGAATGTTGATTGAGTAAGGAACTCAATCTTTATACTTGTTATATGAAATACAGCATGTATGCTATATTAGTCTAATGTTTATGTGATGCATGAAAACAATTAGATTTTGTTGGGCTGTTGAGCTCAACCTTGCAAATAACCACTTTTGCAGGTTAAAGATTTAAGGTAAAGTTATGTGCTACTTGAAATATATGAATCAAATGTGATACTTGAAGATTTATATACTTTGGCTGAGTTATTATTATTTGAACCATGTTTAAGGTTCCGAATAATGTATTAATGTTGAATTGTAATATCATTTTGCGATGTAAACTCTTGTAGTATTACAATGATTCTGATGTAAAAGTTGAAAGTTCTTGGAACGAGAATAGTTTGTAATAGAAAATTTTAATTGTATTAGTAAATTTTAATTATTCTGTAAATTTCAATGGTTGTATTATCGTTTAATGATGTAAAAATTAGAGGTTGAATGTATTGTTAATAACCGAAGTCGAGAATTAAATTGTATGAATTTTGGGGTCATTACAGGTTTCGTTGGGTAAATAGTGCTTATTTCGTCTTTTTCCTCAGAAATATTTAGTTCCCGAAAATTTTTTATTTTCATCTTAAAAATTCTTACTCATTTAGTCTAGCTCGTAGCCAGAATCCTCCAGTATTATAATCATCCTAAGTTATAGAACGATTGTGACACCCCCAAATCCAGGTACTCCATTCCCACAGAATTTGGTGCTCACTATCCAAAACCACTACATTCCGACAGAATTTTATTTTCATCTTAAAAATTCTTACTCATTTAGTCTAGCTCGTAGCCAGAATCCTCCAGTATTATAATCATCCTAAGTTATAGAACGATTATGACACCCCCAAATCCAGGTACTCCATTCCCACAGAATTTGGTGCTCACTATCCAAAACCACTACATCTAACTACCCATCATAAAGGATAAAGACATAATTTAAATAACTTAAACAATAATCTTTCCCATTAAAGGGTTACATCATCTCAAAAATAATCACATGTAATCTAACCTTTAATTTATTACATCAGTTTGCGGAATACATCATAAAATAAAACAAGTTTGGTAACATAAAACATTTAAATAAATTTCTCATAAGTCTTCAACACTTGGACATTTTGCCCTTTCCTTTGCTAGTAGATGACTCATCAACTTTCTCCACTTTAGCTGCAGTGTTAATTGCAAGAGTGAGCAAACAATTGCTCACTGATGTAGGAAGTAGTAATGATAACAACATGAGAATGAACAACGAATACTGAATAGTAATGAACTTGTTCTATGAATCAAAATAGAGAACAAGTTCAAATTTAATATCTGAGGGTCTTATGACCATGAACTATGTCTCCGGTATTTAGGTATTATTACCTCAACCTTAACAGTTATTTAGACTATATAGACTCTTCTTAACGTACTTAGGGGGATCAGCCCTTTTGTACCATATATTGTGCACAAACATCTAAACATTACACGTACAAAATCCCCTATGTTAGGGTTGTTCATCTTAGTTTGAATTTAGAATTTCCGCAGTAAAGAAAGTTTAGTTTGGAACTAGCTTATCAGTGTTTCTAGAATTTTAGAACACTATTTATTATAATATAATTTAATCAATAAGAGTTTGCTTACTACTTGAAGGTTTAATACAAGAATGTATAACTGAACAAGGCTATCAATGTAAAATCCCAAATTTTACGAATAAAGATTTAATTTTCTCGAAATATTTTTTTCAAAATTATGGTGTGAATTTGAGATAATGTTATAGTTATGGGTAATATTTATAATTTTGCAAAGTACGCAAGTTGTTATATAATATTCGATTGGTCGGGGAATATTCGTTTTAGCAGGGAATATTCGTACAATGGCACAATCATTGATGGACCCCGCAATGGAATTATTGTCCGATTGAGAAAACGACAAAAATATTTTATAAAAATAACGGCGGAAGTGTTACCGTTAAAACTGTTGAACTACTCGGTAGTATAAGTATAGTAATACGCGTGGTTGTATAGTAGCACACAGTATTGATTATTGATTCTTACGTGAGAAGTCACTCAGTTTTGTTTCAATTATTGCTACAGTAATTGTTGCATAGTATGTCACGTTATTTGATTCAATTATTGTCGACATTTTATATATTAGTAAATCAATAATTGAGATAACAAAGTTATTAATATTATTATTTACAATATTAATGATGTCTAGAAGTTCTGCCAAGGAGAGGTTTGGTCACCTAATTGCGCGCCAATAGGGAAAAATCCTTATTAGAAAGCCCCCTCTTTCCTAGGAACGACATGCTCGATTAATATTGTGAATTATAATAAAGGTGATAAGTTTTGTTTTATTATTATTATTATAAATGTAATAAAACAGAAAACTTTTTATATAAAACAGAAAACTTTTTATAAAGTTTTGTTTTATTTGATTATAAATAGAATATATTATATTTTATTATGATAGTACCCAACATAGTGTTTACATAGTAAAATCTTTTTATATAACAGAATACTTTTATAAAGTTATTTATTTTATTAGACTATAAATAGAATATATAATATTCTATTATGCATAGTGTTTTGCATAGTGTTTGTATAGTAAAATCTTTTTATATAAAACATAATACTTTTATAAAGTTATTCATTTTATTAGATTATAAATAGAATATATTATATTTTATTTTAAAGACTTTATTTTATTAGAATATTTTATTAATATTGCATAGTAAATCAATATGGATAGATTGTTTAAAAGTAAATCAATCTGGACTAGTTCATGAATTAGTTACTATTCAGGTCCATTCTCCTATAAATAGAAGCTCATTCCTTCATTATTTCTTATGAATTCATTGAAACTCAGAGAGAAACTATAGAGAGAAAGAAGAAAAGTATTCTACTACTTCACTACTCCTATATCCGGTTTCTTCTAAGGTAAGGGTATTATTTCTTTCAGATTCATGAAGAGAACTTATGTTATTCCATTCTTTATTATTCATTGGAATAACTTTTGTATACTTTGGACTACCCTATACTTGGTGAAATTCTTCTGTTATTCCATTCTTTATTATTATGTTGGAATAACCTGTCTATGTGAAGTACCGCATACATGGTGAAATTATTCTGTTATTCCATTCTTAATTATTCTGTTGGAATATCCTGTCTGTGCGTTTACGCATAACTTGGTTCCATTCTTTCTTATTCTATTGGAATATCCTGTCTGTGTGGATTACGCATGACTTGGTTCCATTCTTTATTACTCTGTTGGAATAACCTGTCTATGTGGATTACTGCATGCATGGTGAATGATCCTTTGTAATCATTCCTTATTAAATTATGGAAATGATCTGTTTATGTGGAATACCGCATGGCGGTCGAAAATCCATTTGCAGTTTCATATATTCTACTATACTCAGTTGGTTAAAGTTTTAGCTTATATACTCCATGAAATTAGTAGAATATCCTGGATATTTGCGCTTCATCCAGTATCTTTTCATGAAAATATTCTTCTGAGCATTCTTGAGTTTTACCCCACAAAGCAGTATCCTGTTGACAATTTGGACGTTATTGGTTCCTGGATAAATTAATTCTTGAACTTTTTTAATTGAATTCTTATATCATTGTCATCATCCTCATGTTTATATTATGTTGGAAGTCATCTATGGCCTGTACTGCATAGATGGACTTGGTATGATTATGACCAGGGATTATTCGGTATAAGCATGACCGTAAAGTTACAAATGATGTGGTAAAAGTCTTCATTAGCCTGTAGTGCATTGATGGACAGTTGTTGGCATGATCATGACCATTGATGAATACACGAATATCCTTGGCCCGTAGTGCATGGTTAATTTGTGGTTGTGATAATAATGAATATCCTTGGCCGTAGTACAGGGATGATGTGGATTATATATTAAGCTGAGTCTCAGCAGTAAAAGTGATGAAAAACCTTTTAAATCATAGAAGATAGTAGATTTTATTCTCTACTTGACTCTTTTAATGAATTTCTTGTTCTGCTGCAGTTAAACTTGATGTTTGTTATATTGTATCAGTTTAACATTGTTAAAGGCTAATGATAATTTATTATGCATTATCTTAGTCATAATATTTCTTACTGGGCTAGTTGAGCTCACCCTTTTGCTTTCATTGTTCTCTTCAGGAAATGAGAACGTAGAAGGGACTAGTCGGGGAACGGAGTGACGGTCCAGATAATAGCATTAGTAGTCCTCACTATTTTATGAAATAGTGTGTTACTAAATGTATTGAGGACTTATTTTGAATTTGAATACTGTCTAGAAGACAATATTTGTATTAAAACTCACAGCTCATGTTGTATATTTAAGATTGTATTTGTATTCTGTACCATGTATTTGGCAACTCAGAATAAGTGATGTATACCTATTTTGGGGGCGTCACAATCAAAGTCAATGATCGGATATCAACAATATATAATTGAATAAACATGATATACCTTTAAAGTACTGTATCCAAAAGAGTTAGAACAATCTCATTTGAATCAATGTATTAGAACAATATATGCTTTGAATAATAATATCACGGTTTAGAAAAGTAAAACTTGCTCGAGGTAACGAATTAGGTTACAAGAGCTTATTCAATCGTCCATAAGGATAGAATCAATAGTCTTGCTCAATAAAATTTAGGAACTTACATTCATTAACAAAAGAATGAATTTAGAAAGCTTGCTGAATGTAAAGAGTTAAGGTTTAGAAACTTGCCTTGTATGTAAGCTACACAAGTATAACATTCGCCAATTACCCTACATATATCATTGAAATTGCAATAATAATTAGTTGTATGAATATTAGCTTTAAGGTTTTAAACCATTATTTGGGTCATAACCCTAACCTAGCATCTAACCATGTAGGTTAACATACTTAACGAATCTGAAATCTCATTACGATTCCACATAACTTAATCGTTCATCCCTAACTTTTAAAAACATTACATTTGACTTCATTTCCTAACTTATTTAAATAATTATTTAAAATCTTTACACTTTGCATTACAACACATTACAATCTGTTATTATAGTTTATATTATGTCTTAACATCATTAACATGCATGCTTAGCTAATATAAGTCCATTAATCATAGCCTACAAAATAAATGTAACTCTCTCTGCTCAGGTTCGAGAATCTACAGCAATTGCTACTGTCCCCAAGCTCAGCACTTAAATAAGAACATTGTACCGCTATGACTCACTATGAGAAACTAATGAAGCGGTGAGCCAATTTCTGTCATTGTAGTTGCCAGCAATTGTGGTGAGCCATTTTTGTGGTAATGGCGTAAGCAGATTGACTGCGTAAAGATAGAAAAAGCAGAATGACTCATTATATAGCAAGTTGCTCAATTCAAACCAAAACACTACAAAATTCATAAACCTAAACATCCAAAACTCTGTAATAACATTTATAAACATGCAATACCACATAATAACAACATAAACACTCAATATATACAATTTTAATGGACCAAAATCCTAATTTTTCCAAATTTTATCATTTTTATATATTTAGTGAATTAGATCATCATGAACTCGTTTCTTAACCGATTAACATGATTTAAACTATGCCACTTTCGTTTCTTAACATATCAACATAATCCAATAACAAATTACAGATTATAACACATATAGAGCATCAAATTTTGTACTTTCTAAAGCTATATCATATGAACATATTACTGTTATTCCTTCTTCTTCCTACAATCTCAATTCTCATGAATTTGATACTTTAAAACCACTTGAAGACAACACATAACAGATTATAAACCCTTTACAACATAATTACCAATTATTCTAGAAAATCATCCACCCAATTTCTTCCTTTTTCCCAAAAACTCAAGAATACCAATCATAATTTTCATGGATTCTCTTACTACAATCATGTATAAATATCAATCATACATGATGATTATCAGTTTATAATCCATATATACAAGTATATATATCAATCCAACATGAATTAGCAATAAAATTTTAAAAACAAGGCTTTACATTAGAGTAAAATATACCTTGTTCCTTTGATTACTTGCTAGCAAAAAGATGATGATGATTAGGTTTAGAAATTTTCCTCCTTCCTCTTGAAAATCACAGAGAACTCTCTCTTCCTTCCAAGCTCTCTTCTCTAAACTCTGTGATATTTTGGCCTTAGAAAAATAAGACGCGATAAAATACTGACTCCCACTTCCCCACTAACGTCAGGTAAAAACCCAACATGTAACATTAGTTAGAATAAGTTAAAGGCCACAAGACCTTGTTTGGCTAAACACATAATTCCCATACTAATTTATTTTTATAGTATTATATTATATGGTTTCATGTGTCACACTCTAGTTAATTAAATGACTTTAGCTTAATTAATTTAAATAACTTGTAATGGTAATTAAAATAATTTCTATTATAATTATATTTATGAATAATAAATAATTATATATCTAATTTAATTAATAAATTAGACACATCACTTTATTTAATTTATTTATTTCTTTTAATATTAAACAATTTATTTAGTTTAATTATTTTCTTAAATATTAAGTAATCGATTTAATTTAATTATTTCCTTAAATTAAATCCTTTAGATAAAATTATCATTATTCAATTTAATTAACATTGATCAATTTAGTTACTAAATTAATTCACCACAATTCATCAATTATTTATTTTCCTTAATAAATAAATTATTTAAAATATTTATTATAAATATTTAAATTAAATTACAAATTTCTCGATCGTTACATCCTTCCTTCCTTAAAAGGACTCTATCCCCAGAATCACAACTCAAAAAATTTATTTGTTACATTCTTCCCTCCTTAACAAGATTCTGTCCCCAGAATCACTATAGAAGATCTAGCAAATAACTGAGGATAATTCTTCATCATAACGCTTTCAAGCTCCCACGTAGCTTCTTTAGCATTATGGTTCCTCCAGACTACCTTTAAAGAAGGTATCACCTTCTTCCTCAGTACTTGCTCTTTTCTGTCAATAATTTGAACATGGACTTCTTCATATGACAAATCTTCTTAAACTGTAAGGGCTCATATTCTATAACATGTTTATACTCAGGCTTATATGGTGTCAATACCGAGACATGGAAAATATTATGAATATGCTCCAACTCCGAAGGTAAAGCTACCTCGTACGCCACTTCACCAACTCGTCGAAGCACTTCGAAACGTCCTATATATCTAGGGCTTAATTTCCCCTTCTTGCCAAACCGAATTTTCCCCTTCCAAGGAGATACTTTCAAGTAAACATAACTAGCGACATCAAATTCTCTATTTTGTCTATGTTGATCGGCATATTTCTTCTGTCTATCCTATGCGGCTATTAATCTCGCTCGAATCACTTTTATGATTTCGACGGTTTATTGCACCAATTCTGGACCCAGTAGCTGACGTTAACCTACCTCATCCCAGCATAACGGAGTTCTGCATTTCCTTCCGTATAATGCTTCATAAGGCGGCATGCCAATACTCATGTGATAACTATTATTATAAGCAAATTCCACCAATGGTAGATGATCATCCCAATTCCCCTTGAAATCCATGATACATGCTCTGAGCATATCCTCTAGTGTTTGGATGTTTCTCTCACTTTGTCCGTCGGTTTGAGGATGGTATGTTGTGCTCATTCTCAGTTGTGTTTCCAAGCATTCTTGTAATCGTTTCCATAAATTAGATGTGAAACGTGGATCTCTGTCTGATACAGTGGACACAGGTACACCGTGTCTTGAAATTTTTTTATTCACGTATAGTTTTGCTAACCGATCTAGGGTAAATCGAAGTTTGATTGGAAAAAAGTGTGCCGACTTCGTCAGTCGATCGACAATCACCCAAATGGCATTGTAGCCTTGCTGGGTCATTGGAAGACCTACCACAAAATCTATTATGATATGCTCCCATTTCCATTCTAGTATCTCCAACGGTTGTAGTAATCCGCTTAGCCTTTGATGTTCAGCTTTGACTTTCTGACACGTTAAACATTTTGCCACACATTCAGCCACATCCCTCTTCATATTCGGCGACCAAAAATGATGTCTAAGATCTTGGTACATCTTTCTACTCCTAGGGTGAATCGAATATATTGAGTTGTGAGCTTCTCTCATAATTTCTTCTTTAACTTCTAGTACTGGAGGAACCCAAATTCTCCCTTTGAACCGAAGTAACCCTTCTGAATCGATTTTGAATTTGTTTTCCTCACCTTCAGATACTCTTTGTTTTATCTTTTCACAGTCTTCATCCTAAAGTTGTGCATTCCTCACCATATCTACCAACGTTGAACTGTTACCTATCTAGAACAACTTTTCATCGGATTTTATCGGATATTTAATTTCCAACTCCATCTTAGCCATTTCCGTCACTAGCTTCTCCTGAGCAGTTAACAACATTAACTTCTCCCGTCCCTTCTTACTTAAAGCATCAGCAACAACATTCACCTTTCCGAAATGATAGAAAATCTCGCAGTCATAGTCTTTGATCAGCTCCAACCATCTTCTTTGTCGCATGTTCAAATATTTTTGTGTAAAGATATACTTCAGACTTTTATGGTCCGTATATATCTCACACCTCTCTCCATAGAGATAATGTCTCCAAATTTTCAGGGCAAACACCACCGCCGCCAACTCTAAGTCATGAGTCGGATACCCTTTCTCGTAATCTTTCAACTGTCGTGATACATACACAATAACTTTGCTATTTTTCATAAGCACACAACCTAGTCTTTTATGCGATGCGTCACTATACACCACAAAATTTCCTGTATCATCAGGCAAAGACAACACAGGTGCTGAACTCAACCTCTTCTTCAATTCTCAAAAACTTTCCTCACACTTCTCTGTCCAAACAAACTTAACTGCTTTCCTAGTTAAATTTGTCAACGAAGTTGCGATCTTGGAAAAGTCTTGAATAAAATGCCTGTAGTAACCTACCAATCCTAAGAAACTCCTTACTTCTGACGGTGTCTGTAAAACCCCAAATTTTACGAATAAAGATTTAATTTTCTGGAAATATATATTTTTTAATATTATAGTGTGAATTTGAGATAATGTTATAGTTGTGGGTAGTATTTATAAATTTTACAAAGTATGTAAGTTGTTATATAATATTCGATTGGTCGAAGAATATCACTCAGTTTTGTTCAATTATTGTTACAGTAATTGTTGCATAGTATCTCACGTTATTTGATTTAGTTATTGTCGATATTTTGTATATTATTAAATCAATAATTGAGACGACGAAGTTATTTATATTATTATTTGCAATATTAACGATATCTAGAAGTTTGCCAAGGAGAGGTTTGATCACCTAATTGCGCGCCAATAGGGAGAAATCCTTATTGGAAAACCCCCTATTTCCTTGGAACGACCTGGTCGATTAATATTGTGAATTATAATAATGATGATAATGTTGTTAAATATATTGAGTTGTCTTTTTATGAAGTCACGAAAGTTTATATATATATATATATAAATTTTGTTTTATTAGTATTATTAATGTAATAAAACAGAAAAGCTTTTTATATAAAAGCAGAATACTTTTATAAAGTTATTTGTTTTACTAGATAATAATTAGAATATAATATATTTTATTATGCATAGTATTTTGCATAATAAAATCTTTTTATATAAAATAGAATACTTTTATAAAGTTATTTGTTTTATTAGACAATAATTAGAATATAATATATTTTATTATGCATAGTGTTTGCATAGTAAAGTCTTTTTATATAAAATAGAATACTTTTATAAAGTTAATTGTTTTATTAGATTTTAAATAATATATATATATATATATATTATATTTTATCGTATAGTATCCTTTCTATTTTTTCTATAAATAGGATGCTTAGTTAGAATTGAAATCACACCGTAAATTCAAAGAATCTCTTCAATAATCTCTTGAGCGTATTTCTTTTACAGTTTTAAGAAGCTTTGAGCGTAGTGCAAGTTTTCTTCAAGTATAACCCCGCCCTACCCGTCGGAGTACTCTTCTTTATAAGGTAAGGGGTATTATTTCTTTCGTATTCATGAAGATAACTTCTATTATTCCATTCTTTATTATTCTGTTGGAATAACATGTATATGCGAAGTTTCGCATACATGGTGAAATTCTTCTGTTATTCCATTCCTTATTATTCTATTGGAATAACCTGTATATGCGAAGTACCGTATACATGGTGAAATTCCTCTGTTATTCCATTCTTTATTATTAGATTTGGAATATCCCGTCTCGGCGTACATGCATTTGATTCGGTTCCATTATTTATTATTCTCATTGGAATAACTCATTCATGCAAGTTGATCTATCGCATGCCTGGTGAAGTCTTTTGTTATTCCATTCTGTATTATTATGTTGGAATATCATGTCGGTATGAATTTTGCCTGACCTGGTTCTGTTCTTTATTATTTTGTTGGAATATCCATGCCCCGTGCGTTTACGCGTGAATTGGGTTCTATAATTTATTATTCATTGGGAATAACACATGCATGCGATCTATCGCATGCATGGTGAATCCTTCTGTTATTCCATTCTTTATTATTCAATTGGAATAACCTGTCTGTGTGGATTACCACATGCATGGTGAATGATCCTTTGTATTCATTTCTTATTAAATTATGGAAATGATCTGGCTATGTGGATTACCGCATGGCGGGCGAAAATCCATTTGTAATTTCATATTTTCTATTATACACAGTTGGTTAAAGCTTTGGCTTCTATATTCCTTGAAATTAGTGGAATATCCTGGATATTTGCGCTTCATCCAGTATCTTTTCATGGAAATATTCTTCTGAGCATTCTTGAATTTTTCTCCACAAAGCAGTATCATGTTGACAATTTAGACATTATTGAGTTCAGGATAAATTAACTTATAAATCTTTAAAATTTATTCTTGAACTTGTTTTATTGAATTATTATGTCATTGTCATGATGAGTTATGTTGGTTATTATATGAAAACATGAAAGTTTCTTAGAAATCACAAAGGGTTGAAAATCAAATTTTGGTAAAAATGGAATATGAAATTCAATTGACCATATCTCCTATTATATTTCTAATTTTTTAGTGTGGTCAAGTTCTAGAGTTAGATCTATGAGTTTTCTAACTTATCCAAGTGGAATCACTGGAAAAGGTGTTGTAGATTTTCGTGTGGACTGATTTTAGCAAAGGAGTCAAAAACTGCAAAGTACCAAAAAGGCTACTGTCTAGAAATTTAAAAGGGCATTTTCGGCCACTTAATTTGTGTGAAAAATTTTGGCCTTTTTGGACATGAAAATATATGGTATAAAGTACCTCCTGTCCAAAAATGAGTTCATTCCGACTTAAAATGTACAAGGTATGACTATTTCAATATTTAGGTTTTTCCGACGAAAAACGCTATAACCGGAGTTCTATAACTCCGATGACCATAAAATTTAAATTGGAAGCTCACGTTAACATGTGTAAGATCTTGTCAAGATTTGGGAATTTCTAGAGTTAAACTTGAGGTAGCTAATTTCTTAAAAAATTAATTAGAAATTAATTTTTTAAAAATACTTAAGGGAGTTGAAAAATTATAAAAAAAATACTTTTTGTGTATGAAATATATGTATATATGTTTGGGCAAAGGATAGAAAAATAACAAGTTGATTTGGTAATTTTTCATGAAAATGGTGTAGTTACGAACATATGAGTTAAATATGTTATGTGAAGTTGAAAAATTAGTAAATAGGATTTTATGGCTTGGGAATCCTATATAGGGTATATGCAGATTTTTGATAAGGGATTTGATCATTGGTGATGAAATCTTATGAGTATGGCATTTTTGAATGATTAAATGCATTATTTGGTAAAGTATAAACAATTGAAATAAATTGTTTATAAGTTTAAGAAGTGATTAAAATATTGTTACAATATTAATAATATTAGATTTTGAGTTTATTAAGTGATTGATAATATTTAGATAAATTTAAAGTCTTTAATAGTTATCCTTGTTTTCGTTTGATTAATGCTTATATCATTATCATCATTCTCATGTTTATATTGTGATAAAAGTCATCTTTGGCTTACGTGCATAGATGGACTTGGTGTGATTATGACCAGGGATTATTCGGTATAGTCATGACCATAATATGACGGATGATGTGGTAAAAATCCTCAGTGGCCTGTAGTGCATTGATGGATAGTTTTTGGTATAATTATGACCAGGGATTATTCGGTATAGTCATGACCATTGAAGATTTAATGAATATCCTTGACCCGTAGTGCAGGGATGATTCGATGATGTGGTTTATTTATTGTCGAGTCTCAAATGATTAAGTTGATGAAAAACTTTTAAATCATAGAAGATAGTAGATTTTATTCTCTACTTGACTCTTTTAATGGATTGCTTGTTCAATCGCAGCTTAAACTTGATGTCTTTTGTATTTTATCGGTTTAACATTGTTGAAGTCTAATGATAATTTATACGCATTATCTTAGTCATAATATTTCATTGGGCTAGTTGAGCTCACCCTTTCTTTCTTTGTTCTCTTGAGAAATGAGAATATAAAGAGAGGTCTAGTCGGGGAGCGAGTGATTCGGTCCGGATGATAGCATTAGTAGTCCTCACTATTCTGTTAAATAGTGTGACAATAAATGTAATGAGGACTCCTTTGAGTGTGGATATTGTCTAGATGACAATATTCCTATTAAAACTCTCAGCTATGTTTTGTCGTATTTTTACACGACGTTTATATAATGAAGTTGTATTTGTATTTTGTACCATGTATCTGACGACTCAAGATGGGTGATGTATACCTATTTTTTGGGGGCGTCACAGTGTCTTCGGTTGATCCCAGTTTATAATAGCTTCAACTTTTGATGGATCCACCGAAATTCCGTCCTTATCAATAACTTGCCCGAGAAACTGTACACGTTCGAACCAAAATTCACATTTTGAGAACTTAGCATACAACTTCTCTTTTCTCAATGTCTCTAACGTCACTCTTAAGTGTTCCACATGTTCCTCTTTTGTTTTGGAATAAAACAATATATCATCAATAAACACCACTACAAATTTGTCTAAGAATGGTTTAAACACCCTGTTCATCAAATCCATGAACGCTGCAGGTGCGTTGGTTAGACCAAAAGACATAACCAGAAACTCGTAATGACCATACCGAGTTCTAAACGCTATTTTTCGTACATGCTATCTTAGAGAAATATCTTGCTCCCTTCAACTGATCGAACAAGTCGTCGATTCTAGGTAATGGATACTTAATTTTAATCGTGACCTTATTCAATTCTCGGTAATCAATGCAAAGCTGCATCGATCCGTCTTTCTTCTTAACAAACATCACCGATGCTCCCCATCGCGACACACTCGACTGAATATACTTCTTGTTGAGCAATTCTTGCAATTGTACCATCAACTCTTTCATTTCTACTGGGGCCATTCTGTATGGTGCTTTAGATATCGGAACCGTTCCTGGTAGTAAGTCAATCACGAACTCGATTTGTCAATCCGGAGGAAGACCCGGCAAATCATCTAGAAATACGTCAACAAAATCTCTTATAATCGGTATTTCTTCTAACTTCGCACTCTTCTTCTGTGTATCGACTATCTAGGCTAAGTATCTTACACATCCTTGTCTCAACTACTTCTTGGCTTGCATCACCGTCAGACAACTTGCTTGTCGAGGTGACTTGCTGCCATAAAACACTACCTTTGATGGAGTCATAAGGTTAACACATTTTCTTTGGTAATCAATTACTGCTCCGTAATTGAATAACCAATCCATTCCCAGTATAACATCAAACTCACCAAGTCTAATTGGTATCAAATCTACCATCATCTCATGATCTTTTATAACCACTCTACAATTCCTATATATGGATCTGACAGGAATCACTTCCCTATTCACAATCTCTATACTTAAGGGAAATTCTAATTCTTCCTGAGGCAAATCTAAGTTTTGAGCAAATTCATCGGATATAAATGAACAAGTAGCACCCGAATCAAATAGTACATAAGCATTAATACCATTAATCGAAATGATACCTGACACCACATCCTAGGCATACGACATCCTCGCACGGTCTTATATTGAAAGTCCTCGTAGTATGTATAAACTTAACTATCTTTGGTCGGTGATAGTCAATGTACCACCACCGTTGTTGTTTCCTTTTCCACCACTTGCACTTCCCGCTGGCTTCTTAGGGTAATCACGAGCCATGTGATCCTTCGAACCGCAGATAAAGCATGCTCCTTTCTTTGGACTAAAACAGTTTGGTGCAATGTGTCCCTCCTGACCACAGTTGAAACACACCCTCTTTCCCTTCAAACATACTCCAGCATGGTTCTTTCCACACGTCGCAGAAGCTTCAAACTTTTTCTTCTGCTGATATCCATGTTGTCCTCCCGCAGTCGAATTCTCGCTCCACTTTCTCTTCTGACTATTACTTCCAACATTACTACCACCAGCCTTATTCTCATTCTCATTCTTCTTCTTCTTCTGTTCTTGGTTGTACTTGGTCAAGGCATCGCTTCCACCTTCCGCGATAATTGCCTTTTCCAGTACGGCCGCAAATGTATTTAGCTGAAACATTGAAACCTTTTTATACAGTCAGGGTTTCCATCCTTGTTCGAACCTTCTCGCTTTACGCTCATCGGTATTGACTTGATAAGTGGAAAACCTTGCCAACTCGTTAAACTTCGCAACATATTCTGGCACCGTCATAGCTCTTTGTTTCAGCTCCAAAAATTGCACCTCCAATTGATTCCAAGAACTTGCTGGAAAATATATTTCGAAAAACATCTCCTTAAACCTATCCCACGCTATCACTCCTTGTCCTCTACGAACCTTATTTGCCTGTCATCAGTAGCTAGCTTCAGACTTGAGCATAAACATTGCGAACGCAGTCTTCTGATCTTCGTTAACTCTAGCAACGTCGAACACCTTCTCCATTTCCATGATCCAGGTTTGGGCTTCCACTAGATTCATAGACCCTTGAAACTCTGGCGGTCTAACCGCTTTGAATTCTTTAAAGGTCATGACTTGAGCTTACGGTTGATTCGCAAGTGCACCCGTCAACAGAGCTACCAACTACTGAACCAGATTAGCATTGGCCTCGTTATTATTATTAGTAGACCCCTCATGAGGTGTTTGTTGACGTGGTTGTCTTTTTCTAGGAGGCATTTTCTGTTAAAATATACGCTTATTAGTTCATCACTCAACTTCTTAGGTATTTGAAGTTTAACTTAAACATTCCAAGATTAAAGCTATAACACATAACATTTCAAATAAATTTATATATTTTATTCATTCATAACGTTTTAAAACATGTTAAAGATAGCATAACAGCTATTAACATCCACTTTCCTAAACTAAACAAGTTTCAGGATTACATACTCATACTATCCCTTTATTTATCTCAAAATAAGGGATTCACAGTTTATTTATTCACATAATTAACCACATATTATTATCACTCTTATTCTATCTAGGCATATTAAGAGGTCGTAAGGCTTCTCGATGCTCTTCCTCTATGATACGATATGCCGTTCTACGATCCATCACGAACCACAGTGAATTCTCAAACTGAGGTGGATAATAAAAGACTCGATCCTGGGCCCTATCAATCATAGAATTAAAAGTGTAATCCATCTCGTTCATCTTGGCCTTCTTCACTTGGACCTTAACCTCAGCACGGTCTGCATGTTGAGTCGCCTTCATCCAAGCATCCTCTGCTCTTGCACGCATAGCTGATTCCTCTTTGAAGTCATCTTTTAATTTCTCCATATCAGTCTTTATCTTCTCATTTCTGCCAACAAATCTTCATGCTGACCCTTTGTATGAACTAGGTCCCACTCCGTGTTTCCAAGGTGTGAGTCGAGTTCTTGAATCTCCGCATCCTTCTGCTCCATCGAAGTATGATGCATCCCAACCAACTCCTTCAGCTCCTCAACCTTGTCCTGTAATTCTATGTTATGATCGTACAGAGCGTCATACATCTCAACTGATATGGATTTTGGTGGAAACTCCTCAGGATCCTCTTCTTCATCATCCTCCTCTATCTCCTCAAAACTATCCTCCTCGGGATCGGTCACAGGCTCATCCTCCTGAATCAACTGCTCCCGCACTACGTGAATATCCCGGGGTTCGTTGTCTCTAGGTATCCGAGGTATCGCTTCCCTAGCTGGACTGGATCCTCCATCGTTAGACATCCTGATGACAAAATATTTTAAGTTTTACTTAACATTTTCGATACTCGCGAGCACATAAGTTATTAACACATAGTACATAATGTCTTTTATTATTTAACTCCAATGGATACCTTAATCCGTTCCTTAAAACTCGATAAGAGTTGGACACCTCTATATTTTCTGTTTCCTTAAAGGTTACTTCCTAAGGTTTTCCCACCTAAGGTTCATAACCTAAAGCTTTGATACCAACCTGTGACACCCCCAAATCCAGGTACTCCATTCTCATAGAATTTGGTGCTCACTATCCAAAACCACTACATCTAACTACCCATCATAAAGGATAAAGACATAATTTAAATAACTTAAATAATAATCTTTCCCATTAAAGGGTTACATCATCTCAAAAACATTCCCAGGTAATCTAACCTTAAATTTATTACATTAGTTTGCAGAATACATCATAAAATAAAACAAGCCTGGTAACATAAAATATTTAAATAAATTTCTCAGATGTCTTCAACACTTGGACATTTTGCCCTTTCCTTTGCTAGTAGATGGCTCATCGGCTTTCTCCACTTTAGCTGCAGTGTTAATGGCAAGAGTGAGCAAACAATTGCTCACTGATATAGGAAGTAGTAATGATAACAACATGAGAATGAACAACGAATGTTGAACAGTAATGAACTTGTT
The DNA here is from genome assembly GCA_020205615.1 of Panax quinquefolius. Classification (NCBI taxonomy): domain Eukaryota; kingdom Viridiplantae; phylum Streptophyta; class Magnoliopsida; order Apiales; family Araliaceae; genus Panax; species Panax quinquefolius. The sequence continues at coordinate 502,285 of JAINUW010000338.1, forward strand.
CTACGAATTAAAATAGAAAACAAGTTCAAATTTAAAATCTGAGGGTCTTATGACCACGAACTATGTCTCCGGTATTTAGGTATTATTACCTTAACCTTAACAGTCATTTAGACTATACAGACCCTTCTTAACGTACTTAGGGGGATTAGCCCTTTTGTACCATGTATTGTGCACAAATATCTAAACGTTACACGTAAAAAATCCCCTATGTTAGGGTTGTTCATCTTAGTTTGAATTTAGAATTTCCGCACTAAAGAAAGTTTAGTTTGGAAATAGCTTATCAATGTTTCTAGAATTTTAGAACACTATTCAATTATAGAATAATTTAATAAATAAGAGTTTGCTTACTACTTGAAGGTTTAATACAAGAATGTATAACTGAACAAGGCTATCAAAGTTAAAGATCATATATCAACAATATATAATTGAATAAACATGATATACATGCAAAGTGCTATATCCAAAAGTGTTAGAACAATCTCATTTGAATCAATGTATTAGAACAATATATGCTTTGAATAATAATATCAAGGTTTAGAAAAGTAAAACTCGCTCGAGGTAACGAATTAGGTTACAAGAGCTTATTCAATCGTCCATAAGGATAGAATCAATAGTCTTGCTCAATAAAATTTAGGAACTTGCATTCATTAACAAAAGAATGAAGTTAGAAAGCTTGCTCAATATAAAGAGTTAAGGTTTAGAAACTTACCTTGTATGTAAGCTACACAAGTATAATATTCGCCAATTACCCTACATATATCATTGAAATCACAACAATAATTAGTCGTACGAATATTAACTTTAGGGGTTTAAACCATCATTTAGGTCATAAACCCTAACCTAACACCTAACCATGTAGGTTAACATACTTAACGAATCTGAAATCTCATTACGATTCCACATAACTTAATCGTTCATCCCTAACTTTTAAAAACATTACATTTGACTTCATTTCCTAACTTATTTAAATAATTATTTAAAATCTTTACACTTTGCATTATAATCTGTTATTATAGTTTATATTATGTCTTAACATCATTAACAAGCATGCTTAGCTAATATAAGTTCATTAATCATAGCCTACAAATAAACAGAACTCTCTCGCTTTAAGCTCGGGAGCACTGGCAGCAATTTCTTATCCCAAGCTCTTGGCACCAAGCGCATTGACAGTCTGTTATGACTCGTTCATAGAAAACCAATGGTGCGATTCTGCTTGCTTTTCTGGTGGTAATGGCCGGTATCTTGTTGTGCCACAGTACATACGTACAATGCAGCAATAGCTCTCATTACATAGCAGTTGCTCAATTAAAACCAAAACACTACAAAATTCACAAACCTAAACATCTAAAACTCTGTAATAACATCTATAAACATGCAATACCACATAATAACAACATAAACACTCAATATATACAATTTTAAAGGACCAAAATCCCAATTTTTCCAAATTTCATCATTTTTACATATTTAGTGAATTCGATCGTCACGAACTCGTTTCTTAACCAATTGACATGATTTAAACTACGCTGCTTTCGTTTCTTAACATATTAACATAATCCAATAACAAATTACAGATTATAACACATATAAAGCATCAAATTTTGTACTTTCTAAAGCCATATCATATAAACATATTACTATTATTCCTTCTTCTTCCTAAAATCTCAATTCTCACGAATTTGATACTTTAAAACCACTTGAAGACAACACATAACAGATTATAAACCCTTTACAACACAATTGCCAAATATTCTTGGAAATCATCCACCCAATTTCTTCCCTTTTCCCAAAAACTCAAGAATACCAATCATAATTTTTATGGATTCTCTTACTACAATCATGTATAAATATGAATCATATATGATGATTATTAGTTTATAATCCATATATACAGGTATATATATCAATCCAACATGAATTAGCAATAAAATTTCAAAAACAAGGGTTTACAATAGATTAAAATATACCGTATTCTGTTGATTACTTGCTAGCAAAAAGATGATGATGATTAGGTTTAGAAATTTCCCTCCTTCCTCTTGAAAATCACAGAGAACTCTCTCTTCCTTCCAAGCACTCTTCTCTAAACTCTGTGTTATTTTGGCCTTAGAAAAATAAGACGCAATAAAATACTGACTCCCACTTACCCACTAACGTCAGGTAAAAACCCAACATGTAACATTAGTTAGAATAAGTTAAAGGCCACAAGACCTTGTTTGGCTAAACACATAATTCCCATACTAATTTATTTTTATAGTATTATATTATATGGTTTCATGTGTCACACTCTAGTTAATTAAATGACTTTAGCTTAATTAATTTAAATAACTTGTAATGGTAATTAAAATAATTTTTATTATAATTATATTTATGAATAATAAATATTTATATATCTAATTTAATTAATTAATTAGACACATCACTTTATTTAATTTATTTATTTCCTTTAATATTAAACAATTCATTTAGTTTAATTATTTTCTTAAATATTAAATAATTGATTTAATTTAATTATTTCCTTAAGTTAAATCCTTTAGATAAAATTATCATTATCCAATTTAAGTAACATTAATCAATTTAGTTACTAAATTAATTCACCATAATTCATCAATTATTTATTTTCCTCAATAAATAAATTATTTAAAATATTTATTTAATTCAATAAATATTTAAGTTAAATTACAAATTTCTCAATCGTTACAACGATTAATAAACATATAACACAGAATATTATTAATAAAAATTTATTTTATTAATAACTAATTCTTTAAACTTAAATTCTAGACAATCCGGTTCTCCGGGTTGTCACACTTCCCCTCTTATAAAAATTTTGTCCTCAGAATTTCTTAAAACCACACCCATACCCGGGTCATCACATTCACCCCTTCTTCACAGAATTTCATCCTCGAAATTTTAGCTTACTCTTCTTCTCAACTTCTCTTCAAAGAAGTTCTTATCTTTGACTCATTCCCTAACCATCGTAACTTATCAAAAATTATGAAGTAGAAGGAATAAATAGGAATATAAAGATTCCTTTAAAACATTTCATACTTTTGTTGAGGGGTCAAATCGACCATGAACTCTTACTAGGTTTAACAACATTTCACCGTAAACCCTTCTATCACGGTCAGTTTACAATCACCAAGAAAGTAAACTACCTCTTCCATACATAAGCATCGTATAATCCCATTTCGGGGTATGTTCACCTTAGACTTAATCATTAGATTCCTCACCAAAACAATTTGGTTCGGCATAACTCTTCAAAGAAAGCTCGATTTTCTTATGACATGACATACCATTTGCCTTAGCCAAATCAAATAGCTTAGACCATACCAATAAATTGGACATCAACTTAAAACATTTGTCTAGTCAAATCTATTGACATCGACAACCTCTTTAATTTCTTTCGCAATACATCAAAATGTTTATGACATTATGATACCGACTTTTCACAGTACGTTGAGGACTTCGTTAGTTTATGACTTCATCATTATACATCATACCATAGCGGGTTGTTGATCATAAGATCACATCCAACACCAGGTTCAATTGCAGTAATAACTCCATCCTTTTACCATCCTTACATTAAATGCACTGATGATATAAAATTCATTTTGATATTTTAAATCAATTTTTGTCTAGCCGAAACAATTAGCATAGACATATAAAGAATAGTTCTTTTTAAAAATCTATTGGTTCCAAAAATTGAACCAATTTCTCCATTTTCAAAATGCGAACATATAAGCACGATTCCAATAAACTTCGAAATTTAGCGTAGCTAGATAACTTAGAATATCCTATTTCTCAATCTTCCTTCATTGTCTTACTTATGACAATACTTAATCTTCTCTAGCACCTTCAATGCTAAGTCTACTAAAAATAACTCGTTTTCAGTCTAAACATTCATATACCTTATTATAGTCCATCAACTCACCACAGTTTAGGAACTTTCCACAACCATATGTGTTTAAGAACTTATCTTCGCAATATGTAATCCAAGAACAAATCAAGGATTATCCATATGTTTAGGGTTCACAAACATAGCATATAACTACGAGTCATAACCTTTTCATAAGTATGAGTTTCAAGAACTCGCACCTATCTTATCATTCTCTACCTATCACATATATACATGAGAAAAGATTCACCTTCTCATCATATACATAGTGATAGCACGACACAATATTTTAATGATTATCAATACCAGAAGCTAAGTGGTCGTCAAACAAAACTCGGCCACTAATCAATATAAGAAGCTAAGCGAACAATTCCCCAGCCATACAAAGAATTGTTCAACCTAACCACTATTTTGACCAGGAAGCTAAGTGGTTCTAAAACCAAGTACAAATCCCTCGCCCATACAAGGAATCATATAACTCAGCTACTGACACGAGTCCTCAATTGAAATCTTATAACTTCTATCTTTCTCTTTACTTAATATGAATTTTCTTTAATTCGTATGCTATCATTTACAACTCAATCTGAGTTCTTCTTCACATACTACTTCGTAGTACCATTCATTTATACCATTAGCTACAAATCATCCATCGTTTAACAGAACATCAGTTATTACAATTCAATATGATCACGTGGTGATCTTCTTCCTTAATCGTTTAACTCAACGATTTTCTTACCTTTCTCTCTACGATTATAGCCTTAGGTACTCATGTAACGACCCCAAAATAGGTCCATTCCATCCAACCCATCCTGAGTCGCCAAATATATGGTACGGAAAACAACTACAACTTTATTACAACAATTATCGTGCAAAATACAACAACACATATGTTGTGAGTTTGGATACAAATATATACCAACTGTAGCACGTCACAATGACACCTTACATAAAGGTATAGTCAAAAACTGTTTTAGAAATTAGAATCTTTGGGAAGTGCTCAAGGAAACCTTCATACATGGGAGGCCATGCTTTTAGGTTATGGTAGATATCATATGGCCACAGAATTATCCTTGGTTGACCCAATAAACCCCAAAGAAAAAAAAAGAAGATTACTATCATATTCTTCCCAATGGTGAGTCTTCTCTTGACATATCATTATCTCCATTGTCTCTAATTGGGTATTATACTCCAAACAAACACCAAGATTATATAGGTAGTGCTTGTAAATATACTCAGCAAGTGGATGAGCACAACCATGTCTTATGATAACACGAGTTTGTATGTCATTAGACATCTTGTATGATAGTGGCAAAACACCCTTCCAAGTTAAATTCACCTCACCTCAACATCTATAAACCACCATTCTATTCCTCGCTATCCCCGCTTTCGACCCAAATTTACACTTTTATTACGAAAGGAATTGTGAAACAAAAGGGTGAGCACAACTAGCTCGAAGAAAGAATATTATGACTAAAGATAAATAAATTATCAATAGTCTTCATCAAGTAATAAATTAGAGATTTAAAACATATAGTAGATGATAAAACTTTTCAACCATAGTTGCGGTGAACGAAAGCAATCCATTAAAGAGTCAAATAGACTATAAAGTCTATTGTCTTCTCCACGTTAAAAGTCCACCAACAATATTTTATCCTGTAACATCAATCAACAGTTCCTTTCCACAATCATATGAATAACTTCATAATCATAATTGTGATTCTAAATTCCTCTTCTTATCCGGGACGAAGATAATTTTCATCACTGTCTCTTTACGAAACATCAAATATCATGGTTATACCAAATCACAGTTCATTCATAATCATACTAATAACTTCATCTTTGCACCACGGGCCAAAGATATTCATCAACAGATTCATCTTTACACTCACGTGCTAAAGATATTCAACAACAGTCATCTTTGCATTACGAGCCAAAGATATTCATCAATAATTCATCTTTGCACTACAAAGCTAAAGATATTCAACAATAGGTCATCTTTGCATTACGAGCCAAAGATATTCATCAATAATTCATCTTTGCACTACTGTGCTAAAGATATTCAACAACAAAGTCATCTTTGCACTACTAGCAAAGATATTCATATATCAAAGAAATACATAATCATTTAGGAAGTTATATAATAATAATTATAACCATGTTGATCAATTCACCTTTGCACTTAAGCTAAAATATTCAATTGTAAATTCAATGGTCATGATCATACAGGTTAACAATTCAACTTTTGCACTCATCGGCAAAGAGAACCTATGGTCACGATCATACCAATAATCTACCCATCTTTACGCCAAGTCAAAGAGAAATATTATCATTAGGGTTATAAGAATGTTATATAAAAACAATATAATCAAAACATGGTTTTAATTTCAAGAGTAAGATTCATAAATCAACGATAATTTGGTGGAGAAAAAACCAATTTGTCGTGAATAGTACCCGTGTTAAATTCGTGACATAGTACAGTATCACGCGCAGTAAGTAACCTCGATACGAAAAGATAAAGTTTCATAATAAAATTCATATCCATATTTATAACACCTTAATCCAAATGTTATAAATCACTTAGAAATCTAATATTATTAATATTATAATAATATTTTAATCATTTCTTAAACTTATAAATAATTTAATCCAATTATTTACACTTTAATAATTAATGCATTTAATCATCTAAAAATGCCAACTCATAAGATTTCATCATCATTAACCAAAACCCTCATAAAAAATCTGCATATACCTCATATATGATTCTCAAGCCAATAAATCATATTTTCCAATTTTCTTACTTCACATAACATATTTAATTTATTTACTCATAACTAGAACATTTTCATGAAAAATACCAAATCAGTTCCAAAAATATTTATTTTCTGGGATTTAGCATAACATAGTCCCATATTAAACATATATTTTTCTCTAAATTTTAAAAATTCATTTACTATTTTTCATATGGCCAAAATCCCCGAATATTTAAACATTTATCATAAATTATATTTTTATCCAAAAATTTGAAATTTACGGTATCTTGATATTATATAGATGTACTCCCAATAAAAATTTAATCAATTTTGGAGTTAATCACAAGGAGTTATAAATAGTTACTTTTAAAATAGTCTTTTCTCATAAAATCCATAACTCCTAATCTATACATTCAAAAATCGCCATTTTGGACACAATATATAAAACTCATCAAATTATCATTTCAAATTTTTCCAGAATTTTGAAGATTCAGAAAATTTTGAAACTAAAAACATAATAACCCCTTAAAATCCCTTACTATCCCTTACCTCAAAAGAAAGTACTTGATTTGGAATAACGTTGACGAACGAACTGCATAGTATAGCAATACTCAAAGTATACTCAAAATACTCACAAGAATACGCTCGATAATATAGAGAGAAAACTTCAGTTTTACGGTGTGATTTTCAATTCTAACCTAAGCACCTATTTATAGGAAAATACTTAGAACACCAAAGCGAAAATTTAATAAAATATTAATATATATTATTTTTATTCCAAAGCACACTTATTTTGCTTCAAAACCTCACCACCAAACAGCCCACCTCACAAGACTTGCACAAAAAACGTTTTTGTTATTTAAATTATTTTAAACTTCCAAAAATCAATTATTTTGAGCTTGAACTTAAATAATTCATAATAAATAGTCATTTTATCAAAAAAATTGAATCTCACAAATTTTTATAGGAAATTCAATTCTCTACAACTTTGCGGAAGAAAGTTTTTCCAAATTCCAAGCGTAAATTGACCAGAAATCCACAAGCAGACGATTTACGATTTTACGCCTATAATCAAATTTCGATCAAGAAATGGGGTCCACCGACATGTTTAACATGTTTTAAACATTTATTGTAACAAAAATATTCTTCCTCCTCATATACTCATATATTCCACATTCATCGTAAAAATATCACCATTATTATATTATTAAAATAATATATTTAAATGAATTATTTTATCGAGAAAAAGATAAAATATTAATTTTCAACAATTGTCACTTTAAACATTTTCTCCATCTATATCCACATAAAATAAATATTTTCTCATCATAAAAATCAATAATTAATTATTCACAAATAATATTACATAATCACAATATTAATGACGTGCAGGTTTCAGAAAGAGGGGCTTTCAATAAAATTTCTCCTTCTTGGCGGCGCAATTAGGTGACCAAACCTCTCTCAGACAGAACTTTCTAGGCATTGCCAATAATGTTATCCAATAATATTATTCAGATAATATGAATTATTGCTCGATAATGGAAAATCGTGTCGTGACAATTATTGAAACAACAATAATATAAAATATCAACGTAGCAATTATTGAATCAATAAAATAAAATATTGAATAAAGTAATTACTGTAACAATTATTGAGTAATGCCTTCTTACTACGAAAAAAAAAAATTATCATGCTTCATGAATAGTACTCGTGAATAGTAACTCGTGAATAGTAACTCATGAATAGTAACTTCGTGAATAAGTAACTCATGAATAGTAATTAAAAAAATTGAATACTTTTATTTCATAAAATTAGGGGTCTTACAATCTCCCCTCCTTATGAAATTTCGTCCCCGAAATTTACGCATACAGTATTTCAAAGAGTTGAGAATACCTTGCTTTCATTTCAGATTCTATCTCCCACAATCATCATGATTTCTCCATTGCTCATCCCCCGTATTTCGGATATCATTCTAGAATACTGACTTCAAAACAAGGGTTAATTTAACAAATTAACATATCACATAATATCCCGATATTATGGTGACCAACAAATAAGCTTAGGTAGGACACACACTAGCGAAGGATTTACTCATCTCTCCTCCTAGTTCTAATCCCGATCTCCTTGGATATCATATCCCTAAGCTCGATACCAAATATAACTTTGGACACCAACTGTGTGTCAAGACCTCACATTGATACCTATCGTTTTGCCGCATGAAGCAGGCGTCCCCTACGGAGAGTCCGGCGGTGCATCCCCATCAACAGAAGTCACCAATGAGAGGCTGGGGCTCTTTACTTATAACTCGATACCAAATGTAACGACCCCAAAATAGGTCCATTCCATCCAACCCATCCCGAGTCGCCAAATATATGGTACGGAAAACAACTACAACTTTATTACAACAATTATCGTGCAAAAATACAACAACACATATCTTTGTGAGTTTGGATACAAATATATACCAATCAGTAGTACGTCACAATGACACCTTACATAAAGGTATAGTCAAAAACTGTTTTAGAAATTAGAATCTTTGGGAAGTGCTCAAGGAAACCTTCATACATGGGAGGCCATGCTTTTAGGTTATGGTAGATATCATATGGCCATAGAATTATCCTTGGTTGACCCAATAAACCCCAAAGAAAAACGAGAAGATTACTATCATATTCTTCCCAATGGTGAGTCTTCTCTTGACATATCATTATCTCCACTGTCTCTAATTGGGTATTATACTCCAAACAAACACCAAGATTATATAGGTAGTGCTTGTAAATATACTCAGCAAGTGGATGAGCACAACCATGTCTTATGATAACACGAGTTTGTATGTCATTAGACATCTTGTATGATAGTGGCAAAACACCCTTCCAAGTTAAATTCACCTCACCCTCAACATCTATAAACCACCATTCTATTCCCTCGCTATCCTCTTTCGACCCAAACCTACACTTTTATTACACGAAAGGAATTGTGAAACAAAAGGGTGAGCACAACTAGCTCGATAAAGAATATTATGACTAAAGATAAATAAATTATCAATAGTCTTCATCAGTAATAAATCAGAGATTTAAAACATATGGTAGATGATAAAACTTTTCAACCATAGTTGTAGCGGAACGAGCAATCCATTAAAAGAGTCAAATAGACTATAAAGTCTATTGTCTTCTCCACGTTAAAAGTCCACCAACAATATTTTATCCACCGTAACATCAATCAGCAGCCTTTCCACAATCATATGAATAACTCATAATCATAATTGTGATTCTAAATTCTCTTCTTATCCGGGACGAAGATAATTTTCATCATTGTCTTTACACGAAACATCAAATATCATGGTTATACCAAATCACGGTTCTGTTCATAATCATACTAATAACTTCATCTTTGCACCACGGGCCAAAGATATTCATCAACGATTCATCTTTACACTACAAAGCAAAGATATTCAACAACAGTCATCTTTGCATTACGAGCCAAAGATATTCATCAATAATTCATCTTTGCACTACAAAGTAAAGATATTCAACAATAGGTCATCTTTGCATTACGAGCCAAAGATATTCATCAATAATTCATCTTTTGCACTACACAGTGAAGATATTCAACAACAAGTCATCTTTGCACTACTAGCCAAAGATATTCATATATCAAAGAAATACATAATCATTTGAAGTTATATAACAATAATTATAACCATGTTGATCAATTCACCTTTGCACTTAAGCTAAAAATATTCAATTGTAAATTCAATGGTCATGATCATACCCGATCAACAATTCAACTTTTGCACCATTGGCCAAAAGAGAACCTATGGTCACGATCATACCAATAATCTACCCATCTTTACGCTCAAGTCAAAGAGAAATATTATCATTAGGGTTATAAGAATGTTATATAAAAAATATAATCAAAACATGGTTTTAATTTCAAGAGTAAGATTCATAAATCAACGATAATTTGGTCGAGAGAAAAACCAATTTGTCGTGAATAGTACCCCGTATTCGTACACATAAGTACCGCGATATCGTGCATAAGTAACCTCATACGAAAAGATAAAGTTTCATAATAAAATTCATATCCATATTTATAACACCTTAATCCAAATGTTATAAATCACTTAGAAATCTAATATTATTAATATTATAATAATATTTTAATCATTTCTTAAACTTATAAATAATTTAATCCAATTATTTACACTTTAATAATTAATGCATTTAATCATCTAAAAATGCCAACTCATAAGATTTCATCATCATTAACCAAAACCCTCATAAAAATCTGCATATACCTCATATATGATTCTCAAACCAATAAATCATATTTTCCAATTTTCTTACTTCACATAACATATTTAATTCATTTACTCATAACTAGAACATTTTCATGAAAATACCAAATCAGCTCCAAAAATATTTATTTTCTGGGATTTAGCATAACATAGTCCCATATTAAACATATATATTTTTCTCTAAATTTTAAAAATTCATTTACTATTTTCATATGGCCAAAATCCCCGAATATTTAAACATTTATCATAAATTATATTTTTATCCAACAATTCTGAAATTTACACAGTATACTGATATTATATAGATGTACTCCCAATAAAAATTTCATCAATTTTGGAGTTAATCACAAGGAGTTATAAATAGTTATTTTTAAAATAGTCTTTTCTCATAAAATCCATAACTCCTAATCTATACATCCAAAAATCGCCATTTTTGGACACAATATATAAAACTCATCAAATTATCATTTCAAATTTTTCTAGAATTTTTGAAGGTTCATAAAAATTTCGAAACTAAAAACATAATAACCCTTAAAATCCCTTACTATCCCTTACCTCAAAAAGCGGTACTTACATTGGAATAATATTTGAAACGAACTTGCACCGTATAGCAATACTCAAAGTATACTCAAAATACTCACAAGAATACGCTCTATAATATAGAGAGAGAAAACTTCAGTTTCTGGTGTGATTTTCAATTCTAACCTAAGCACCCTATTTATAGGAAAATACTTAGAACACCAAAGCAGAAAATTTAATAAAATATTAATATATATTATTTTTATTCCAAAGCACACTTATTTTACTTCAAAACCTCAGCCACCAAACAGCCCACCTCACAAGACTTGCACAAAAAACGTTTTTGTTATTTAAATTATTTTAAACTTCCAAAAATCAATTATTTCAGAGCTTCAGAACTTAAATAATTCATAATAAATAGTCATTTTATCAAAAAATTTGAATCTCGCGAGTTTTTATAGGAAATTCAATTCTCTACAACTTTGCAGAAGAAAGTTTTTCCAAATTCCAAACAGAAATTGACCGAAATCCACAAAGCGGACGATTTTACGATACTATAATCAAATTTCGATCAAGAAATGGGGTCCACCGACATGTTTAACATGTTTTAAACATTTATTGTAACAAAAATATTCTTCCTCCTCATATACTCATATATTCCACATTCATCGTAAAAATATCACCATTATTATATTATTAAAATAATATATTTAAATGAATTATTTTATCGAAAAAGATAAAATATTAATTTTCAACAATTGTCACTTTAAACATTTTCTCCATCTATATCCACATAAAATAAATATTTTCTCATCATAAAAATCAATAATTAATTATTCACAAATAATATTACATAATCACAATATTAACAACTGAGGTAGGTTCAGGAAAGAGGGCTTTCCAATAAGAATTTCTCTCATCTTGGCGTGCGATTAGGTGACCAAACCTCTCTTTAGATGAGAACTTTCTAGGCATTGCCAATAATGTTATCCAATAATATTATTCAGATAATATGAATTATTGCTCAGATAATGGAAAAAATCTTTGTCGTGACAATTATTCAAACAACAATAATATAAAATATCAACGTAGCAATTATTGAATCAATAAAATAAAATATTGATAAATAATTATCGTAACAATTAATGAGTAATGCCTTCTTACGAAAAAAAATTATCATGCTTCATGAATAGTACTCGTGAATAGTAACTCGTGAATAGTAACTCATGAATAGTAACTCGTGAATAGTAACTCATGAATAGTAATTAAAAAAAAAATTGAATACTTTTATTTCATAAAATTCGAGGTCTTACAACTCATACCTAAGGTTTATAATCTATCAGCTCTGATACCACATCGTGTCTCTGCTAGTAGTCTATATGGTACTCTAAGTGGTTTTCCACAAACAACCAACAAACAAGTTCCCGTCTCATCTACACTATGAGACCCCAAATTTTATGAATAAAGATTTAAATTTCTCGAAATATTTTTTTGAATATTATGGTGTGGATTTGATATAATGTTATAGTTGTGGGTAATATTTATAAATTTTGCAAAGTATGTAAGTTGTTATAAAATATTCGTTTGGTCGGGGAATATTCTTTTTATCGGGGAATATCCGTATGACGGCACAATCATTGGTGGACCCCACAACAGAAGTATTGTCGCAGTTAGAAAACAAGAGAATTATCATTTTATAAAAATAACGGGGAAAATGTTACCGTCAAAATTGTTGAACTACCCCGTAGTAAAAGTACAGTAATATGCGTGGTTGCATAGTAGCACACGGTATTGGTTATTGATGCTTACGTAAGAAGTCACTCAGTTATACTCAATTATTGCTACAGTAATTGCTGCATCATATCTCTCATATTATTGATTCAATTATTGTCACAATATCATCTGCATTATATGATATATTATTAAATCAATAATTGAGATGACAAAGTTATTTATATTATTAAATTGCAATATTTACAATGTCTAGAAGTTCTATCAATGAGAGGTTTGGTCGTCTAATTGCGCGCCAATAAGGAGAAATCCTTATCGGAAAGCCCCCTCTTTCTTGGGAACGACCTGGTTGTTAAATATTATGAGTTATGATATTAATGATGAATAAGTTCGTATTGATTAAAGATGAATTTGATAGTTCCATTGTGTTGGGATTATTAGTGTTAGTGGAAATCGACATCTATTTCGATGATAATTGATGTCTGGGGGTTATATTGATAAATCGGGTAATTAATCAGATAAATGAGCAATTAATTGCTACTAATTCACATGCTTATATAACTATTTGTTCACATGTGTGTACTATTGAATCACATTCTTGTACTATTAGGGGAGTTGGTGCAAGATTGATAATACTTTCATGACTAAGTTAAAAATGGAGGTATAGATGGAGGTACTATACTGTAATTCATATTTTCACATGATTATAACTATTGATTCACATGATTGAACTATTGATTCACATTATTTACTATTAGGGGAGGTGGTTTAAGTTTGATAATACTTGCAGGACTTTATTAAAAATGAAAGAAAAGTTGGAGGTATTGTACTATAATATTTTGAGCCCCAAAACCTGTAATTATCGAAATTATATTTTTCTATAAATAGAAGCTCATTCTTCCTTCATTTCTCACCAATTCACTAAAGCTATAGAGCAATTATTATAGAGAGAAAGAAGAAGAGAAGTCTGCTACCTCTCTACCCCAGTATCTAGTTTCTTTCTAAGGTAAGGGGTATTATTTCTTTCGTATTCATGAAGAGAGCTTCTGTTATTCCATTCTTTATTATTATGTTGGAATTACCTGTCTATGCGAAGTACCGCATATATGGTGAAATTCTTCTGTTATTCCATTCTTTATTATTATGATGGAATAACCTGTGTATGCGAAGTACCGCATATATGGTGAAATTCTTCTATTATTCCATTCTTTTATATTACGTCGAATATCACATCTATATGATTATGCATGATTTTGGTTCCATTCTTTATTATTCGCCGAATATATCATATGCGTGCGCTTTACGCAAGACCGATTATATTCTTTATTATTCATGGAATATCCATACGTGCGTTTTTTACGCATGACCTAGTTCAATTATTTATTATTCTGTTGAGAATAACTTGTCTGTGCGATCTATTGCATGCATGGTGAATTCTTCTGTTATTCTATTCTTTATTATTCTGTTGGAATAACCTGTCTATGTGGATTATCACATGCATGGTGAATGATCCTTTGTATTCATTCCTTATTAAATTGTGGAAATGATCTATTTACATGGATTACCGCATGGCGAGTGAAAATCCATTTGTAGTTTTGTAATTTTTGTAACCCTAAAAAATTCTAGAAAAAATTAAAATGATAATTTGATGAGTTTTCTATATTGTGTCCAAAGATGGCAATTTTTGGATGTATAGATTAAGAGTTATGGATTTTATGGGAAAAGACTATTTTAAAAGTAAACCCTTATAACTCTTTGTGGTTAACTCCAAAATTGGTGAAATTATTTTTGGGAGTACATGTATATAACAGGAGAATACCCTGTAAATTTTGGAATTTCTGGACAACATTACAATTTATGATAAATGTCTAAATATTCGGCAGTTTTGGCCATATGAAAAATAGTAAATGAATTTAAAAAATTTTGAGAAAAATATATGTTCAATATAGAACTATATTCTGCTAAATCCCAGAAAAGAAATATTTTTGGGACTGATTTAGTATTTTTCATGAAAATGAACTAGTTATGAGTAAATGAATTAAATATGTTATGTGAAGCAACAAAATTGGAAAATAAAATTTTGTGGCTTGGGAATCTTATATAGGGTATATGTAGATTTTTGATAAGGGATTTGATCATTGGTGATGAAATCTTATGAGTATGGCATTTTTGAATGATTAAATACATTATTTGGTAAAGTGTAAACAATTGAAATAAATTGTTTGTAAGTTTAAGAAGTGATTAAAATATTGTTATCATATTAATAATATTAGATTATGATTTTATTAAGTGGTTGATAATATTTGGATAAATTTAAAGTCCTTAATTTCGTTTGCTTTGATTTCGTTTGATTATTGCTTATAACATTGTCATCATCCTCATGCTTATATTGTGGTGAAAGTCATCTTTGGCTTACGTGCATAGATGGACTTGGTATGATTATGACCAGGAATTATTCGGTATAATCATAACCGTAATGTAACGTAATGATGTGGTAAAAGTCCTCATTGGCCAGTAGTGCATTGATGGGATGATTTTTGGTATGATTATGACCGAGGATTATTCGGTATAGTCATGACCCTTGATGATTTAATGAATATCCTTGGCCCGTGAGTGCGAGGGATGACTTGATGATGTGGTTTATTTATTGTCGAGTCCCAAATGATAAAAATTGATGAAAACATTTTAAATCATAGAAGATAGAAGATATCATGCTTTACTTGACTCTTATAATGGATTGCTTATTATTCATTGCAGTTAAACTTGATGCTCATTGTATTTTATCGTTTAACATTGTTGAAGGCTAATGATAATTTATTCGCATTATCTTAGTCATAATATTTTTCTCTTTCGGGCTAGTTGAGCTCACCTTTTCTTTCATTGTTCTCTTGAGAAATGAGAATATAATTTGGGACGAGTGGGAAGCGGAGTGACGTCCAGATGATTGCATTAGTAGTCCTCACTATTCTGTTAAATAGTGTGACAATAAATGTAATGAGGACTCTATTGAGTGTGGATATTGTCTAGATGACAATATTCTTATTAAAACTCTTAGATTATGTTTTGTTGTATTTTACACGACTATTGTATAATTAAGTTGTATTTGAATTTTATACCATGTATTTGGCGACTCAAGATGGGTGATGTATACCTGTTTTGGGGGTGTCACAGTTGGTATCAAAGCTCAGGGATATGATCCCTGGCTGAGATGTGAGACAAGAACTAGGAGGGGAGAGTTGGGGAATTCCTTCGCTAGTATGACCTACCTAAGTTTATTTGGTATTTAATTGGTCAGTCAGAATATAGGTATAATATGTGGCATGTCAATTAACCCTTATTTTAAAACTATATTCTAGAATGATATCTGAAATACAGGAGATGAGAAATGGGAAAATCATGATAGAGAGGAAATAACTGGGAAGGTACAATCCGAAAAGAAAGCAAGGTATGTTTTAGTTGTGGAAAAGCACCTAGCTCGATTTTATCGGGTAGTAAAGTTAAGTTCAGCTGGGACGGTGGCACCAAAGGCGGATACAGACAAAACAAAGTAGGTGGTTTCAGGAAGAGCGTTTTTCGTGACTTCTCAAAAAGCGAGTAACCCGAACGAAGTTAGCACGGATTAGTTAATTATAAATTCTTGCGAAGTCTATACCTTATTAGATACTGATTCTACCCATTCTTTTATCACTCTTGCTTGCGCTCAACATTTAAATTTGACCCCAGAGAAATTAGACTTTGACTTATAGGTTAAAACTCTGTTAGTAGAAACCTTCATTTCTTTTGTTATCCAAGTCTTGGATAAGAGTCACAGTTTCGAATGATATTTCTATTGATAATAAATTTCCTGACGTATTCTTGAAGACTTCTTGGCATACCCCCAGAGCGTGAAATCGAATTTTGTATTGACCTTAATACAAAACCCATTTCTAAAACCCTTAAAAATTTCTTCAACCAAAACGAACGTATTATGCGCCAAAGACGTTGGCTCGAGCTATTGATGATTACGATCATACCATTCAATATCATTGTGGAAGAGTGAATGTGGTAGCTGACGCGTTGAGTAGAAGATCATATACGTTTATGAGTGCAACGTTGTTAACACAAAAACCCATTTCTTATAACTTACAACTGATGAAGATAGAGTTAAAGACTCTAGAGACCCACGTGATGATAGCGAATATATGATTAGAATCGACTTTAATCGATAAAGTTAAAGCCATGCAAGCTACATACTCAGAGCTGATGAATGTGATGAAGAAGGTTCAAGAGGGCGTTATTCTAGAAGCAAGAATTGATAAAGAGAGGAAAACTCAACCATCAATTTTATTGGCCCATTTGAAATCCTTGATCGAGTAGGAACTGTGGCCTTTAGACTCATTTTACCGCCAAGTATATCGCGTGTTCATAACGTTTTTCACGTATCGATGTTACGTAAATATGTGGATGACTCGAACCACATTATTGAATTGTAACTAGACGAGATAGCAAAAGATTTAATGTATAAGGAGATACATGTTAAAATCTTGGATAAGAAGGATCTTATTTGACACTCAAATGTTATACCTCAAGGGATAGAATCTGAAATGAAGTCAAGGTATCCTCACCTCTTCGGCATACCAGGTACATACGTAAATTTCAAGGGCGAGATTTCATAAGGAGGGGAGATTGTGAGACCCCAAATTTTATGAATAAAGATTTAAATTTTCTCGAATAAACAATAAACGATATATATATATACTGCGCCTGTTGTTGTCTTTCTTTGCAAGCCTGCTCCTGCTGCTGCCGCCACCACTACCCGCCAACTCATCGGGACTCGAGGCTGCAGATGTTCGCCCAAGATATTGAAGAAGATCACGATCTGACAGATCGCTCTCACATCGGCAAAGTAGATGAAAGTTGGATAACTTTGACGATATGTAGATGGTGGGTGGCAGAGTCGCTGCTGTGCCATCGATGGTCGGCGGCGTCGTCTTTGTCCTTGGCCTTTGACAAAATTTTTCTTCACGATGGATGCCCTCTCCCATAATTCTTGACCAATCGACGGACGCGGGGTGCCTTCAGGATAGCGCTCGTTCATTAAGCCCTTATAAGTGTCCTGTCAGAAGATGAACAATTAAATAGTTAAAAATAAATAAAAAAAATACTAAAGAAGGTCGTTACAATTTATAAACAACATATTAGGATAAAGTGAACTTATTACCGCTATCTAAACAGCTTCAGGTAGACCATCGCGGGTGGCCACATACACATCCAACCAATTGATAGGTTGACCTTGAGACTGAGACTCCTATAGTTCATTTTCTCATATTATTATGTAAACATATGATATTTTAGCTACAAAAGATGACTGTAAAAATAACATACATTACCACAGTAGCAATGTGTCTGCAATTTGTGATATCTTCGCCGCTTCGACACGTGCCTTTTGCCTTCTCGCCATCTCGATACACGAGGATGCATTCGAGACGGCGATCTTTGCGCTTCTCTTGACCCGACTCTCGACTTTTCCATTGGTCACACATCTGTACCCATATAGGTCAGCGCGCACCACTGTGGGCTATGCTCATGCATATCCGCTTCACACATCTGGATGGTCAATCTCAAAGATTGTGCAGGGCTTTTTTGTCGTTCCTTGTTCAAATTATCTTTAGTTCAGATGACGGCAAGACTTCTCGCTGAATAGTGTCGAATAATCGATGCTCGTCGTGCGTCCCACCTATATCGTTTCTGCAAATAAAACAACAATAATAATATTAAAACTGTTATATTACTAAACAATATTATTTGATTAACTATGTATTATCTATCAGAGTGATAAAAAAATATACCTGAAATTTAGCCCAAATCAAGATCCTTATGGGGTAGAGGTGTGCTTCATTTACGTAATCACCGGCATAAAGGCGATTCAGAAGTATAATTGTGAAATGCACTTCACAATTTTACTATCTTGAAAATCACTACAATATACAATAATTTATATTAAAACCCTTACATTTAAATCACTACTATATTTATAAAAATGAAAATATTAAACCCTTATATATATATATATACATGATGTTTAACTTACGTGCTATCTGGAGGAGGACGGATCTGTATAAGAATGTGATCATCCGGATTAGCCGGGGCCTTCGGCACATGATTAGGGCCCCGACCCAACCCGCGCTTTCGTGCTGTAGGTTCAGAAGATATCTATAAATAAAAAATTTAGGATGTTAGTATAAGTTATAAATGAAAGGTACATAAACATGTCAGGGATATAGAGAACATCAGGATATGTAATTGTATGTAAACAAAAGGACAATAGGATAGAATATTCTAGTCTACTAGGATAGTCTAGGCGTGTATATTTAAGTTACTTAAGGTTACTTTTAGCATCACCAAACTTTATTTAATCATCTAACTCATTTTGACTTATCAAAGCTCACTTTAGGCTTGAAAAGAGAGCTTAAATTGGTTTTCTTGTCGCTTTTTAATTAATGACCATGTTTGGGAATCATTACTAGCATGTATGAGCAACTTTGTATCTTCTCATAATAGTCTTTTAAGGTCGGTACTATGAATTGTCCAAAAACAGTCCATTTTTGGCTTTAAATGTGATTTTAACAAGTCTCATGCTCAAAATGGCTTGGGCTTGGTTCCTTTAGTTTGTGTAGCTTTCTTATGTCATATTATGACTATTGAAACTTGTGTATGGGGTCCAGGTATGGTGGTTCACTATTTTAGTGTTCATTGTTCTATAAAGCTTATTTTCATTGATTTTTAAGCAAGAATTTGTACAACACACCATGTAGACCTTAACTAACTTAGGGAACCATTTTTACATGTTATCTATAGGCAATGTATGTACTCCTCACTATCTAACAACACTAGTCACACAAGTTGGCCATAACATTCCCTTATAGGCACAATTTTGGCTACCAAATCCCCAACAGTCTACAATAGAACACATATGGTCTTTAAGCATTCCTATAAACCTTAAATCTCCATGAAAACTCATAAGCACATACTCTGGCATGTTTGAAAACTGAGTGCAATCTTTCCATACTCTGGCATGTTTGTACTAATATGTTCCAAATATTAGATAAGTAAGAAAATGGAATGAGAAATCCAATAAGAGTATATGCAAAAATGAATGTGGCATAGGAATCGATTGTTATGATCGATTCACTACTCATTGTCACTCATTTGTCTTTTGAAGTAAGTTTTCTACTAGTATATATATAACCTAAAGTTTTCTACTAGTATATATTTTTTTACTCACTTCTCTCTAACTTTTGTTTTGTTGGTGAAAAGTGAAGAAAATGAAGTAACTTGACTATTTATGGGCAATATTTTTGCTAGTTTATTAATTGGTCCCTCAACTTTTTTCTTAATCAAGTTACTTAACAAGGATACATATATGATTCGAGGGTCCATATCTGAACACAACAAAAAACATCACAGATACTCATTGCCATCACATATACACGAATGCATATATTGCCATTTGACTTATATATGAAGATTTAGACAAGTATGGATATTTTAGAAACAACTCATTAATAGTGTGATTGAAGTTATGGTGCTTGTGTTTGTGTTTGTACTTTTCATTTTCTTTTTATTCTAAGCTAAGTCATACTTATAGCATACATATTAATAGTGTGTCATTTTCTTTATCTTCTCGACTGTGAATTATGGAAAAACTTCTTTGAACCTTCTTCTTGATTGAATTATGGATAAACTTAATTCCTAGTTATGTTTTATGTTATACTCATGTTCAAGTTATATGGCCATTTGACTTATATATGAAAAAAAAAATTGGCAGAGTCTCCCCTATAATATGGACTATCCACGCATGCGAGGGCATGCATACTTGACCAATTTCAGTAAAATATAATCCCAACACACAAAACAGAATGTGCACAACTATAATTCAAGGCACAATTTAGGAGAATCCAATATTAGTAAAAACAATAAGAAGCCCAAAAATTGTCCCAATTTCAGCAATATCAACAACAATTTATTTAAATTTCAAAGAAAAAAATATATTCAAAGAATAATGTTATATTCAAAATTTTTCCAAATTTCAGCAACTGTTATTCAGTAATAACAAATTATCCAACTTTAGATAATCTCATATTAAAACATGAAACCTAATCATGCATGTTCCCAAATTATTCTTGTGGTGTAAAGTGTGTGTATATATTCTTATAAAATTATACATATATGATGTATGTGTGTGTATATATATACATATAGGTATCAATCAACTCATAAAAGAATCTCTCTTTCTTAAATTCATTGATTATCCCAAAAGTTTCATACCCTTTAGGGTTATACCCATTTTGAATAAGACATTATAAATTAAACTGGATTTTCAGTCAAACCATTTTGGATTTTCAGTCAAACTCAAATTAAACCCAAAAAATTCTAAAAAATGGCATCTAGAAGCAGAACATGGTAACCATGAGAAGGTTGACTCTATTATGTGTTTCGTCTCTATCTCTGTGTTGCTATGGTCTTTCTTAATGTGATATCTTATGAAATTTCCAAGATTCTGAAGCAAATTAAATATTCGATCACCAAGCCCAATTAGTATATATACAAATTGACAAGAGAAATAAAGAAATAAAGTAGCGTGCGTCTAGCTAGTATATACTGCTGCGGTCATCTATTGAGGAATGACTTGATATGAGAGATAATCTCTGTGGTATGAGTTTGTGAAATCTGAGACTTGCTAAGAACTTGAAATGCATGTCTAGCTCCTTTGCACATCAAATACTCCACTTTTGTACCTCCACTAACCAAAGCATTACAAAACACCAAGTTTCTATCTTTCAATATGTCCAATTCAGATACACATACCATACTAGATAACTCTTCCAATTTAGCCAACTGGATTGCACTACACGGATGGTCCAAATTTCATGGGTTTAATTAAATATTTATATTCTTCAATTTAAACTAAATTTCACAAAGTCAGACACCCAATATTAATAATCTCGGTTATAAAATTATTGGGAAAAAAAAAGTAGTCTCAAATTTGAAATACTAAAGTTCCACAAAATTGCTAGCAAAATATCAAAAGGGCAAACTAAAAATCAATAACATTACAGTAGAAGATACCAAATTTGACATTATAGTAGCAAGATACCGATTGTTTACCGAGAAAATTGATCGGACATTTATTTATTTAAAGAAAAAATAAGGAAAAATGAAACATGTGACAAGAGGAGATCTGAAGTGGTAGCGAGTAGCAGGTATGGCGGTGGCGTCGGCATGTGTGTGGTGGTGGTGATGGTGGCGGTGGCGGCTTTCCCCTCTTCTCCCTCTTCTCTTCTCCCCTTTCTCCCTCTTCTCCCTCTTCTTTTCTCCCTCTTTTTTTTCTTCTGTTCTGGATCAAGAGTGATGAACTGATACTGGTTTATTAAAATACATCAGCGACCGCCATCTGCGACCGCATGCGGTCACTGATTTTTAATGACGTGGACGTGTTAGTGACTGCCAGGCGGTCGCTGATAGAGAGTAGTCGCAAAAGAAAGCGCTCCAGGGTTTCACACCAAAATTTTAGGAGGGAAAATCATAGTGGCGACCGAGCAGCGACCGCATGCGGTCGCTGAACTTACCTAGCAACTAGAATCCATAGTGGTCGCAGATAGCGGTCGCTAGTACCATTATCCGCGACCAAATACAGCGGCCGCTGATATTATTGGTCGCAGATAGGCTTTTTTCTTGTAGTGGTGGTTGCATAGTAGCACACAGTATTGATTATTGATACTTACGTAAGAAGTC
This sequence comes from Panax quinquefolius, assembly GCA_020205615.1. Classification (NCBI taxonomy): domain Eukaryota; kingdom Viridiplantae; phylum Streptophyta; class Magnoliopsida; order Apiales; family Araliaceae; genus Panax; species Panax quinquefolius. The sequence goes on from JAINUW010000338.1 coordinate 525,251, forward strand.
ACTCAGTTATACTCAATTGTTGCTACAGTAATTGCTGCATCATATCTCTCATATTATTGATTAAATTATTGTCACAATATCATCTGTATTATATGATATATTATTAAATCAATACTTGAGACAACAAAGTTATTTATATTATTAAATTGTAATATTTATAATATCTAGATGTTCTGTCAAGTAGAGGTTTGGTCATCTAATTGCGCGCCAATAAGGAAAAATCCTTATTGGAAATCCCCCTTTTTCCTGGGAATGACCTGGTTGTTAAATATTGTGAGTTATAATATTAATGATGAATAAGTTCGTGTTGATTAAAGATGAATTTGATAGTTCCATTGTGTTGGGATTATTAGTGTTAGTGGAAATCGACATCTATTCCGATGATAATTGATGTCTGGGGGTTATATTGATAAATCGGGTAATTAATCAGATAAATGGGCAATTAATTGCTACTAATTCACATGCTTAAATAACTATTTGTTCACATGTGTGTACTATTGAATCACATTCTTATACTATTAGGGGAGTTAGTTCAAGATTGATAATACTTGCATGACTAAGTTAAAAATGGAGGTATAGATGGAGGTACTATACTGTAATTCATATTTTCACATGATTATAACTATTGATTCACATGATTGAACTATTGATTCACATTATTTACTATTAGGGGAGGTGGTTTAAGTTTGATAATACTTGCAGGACTTTATTAAAAATGAAAGAAAAGTTGGAGGTATTGTACTGTAATATTTTGAGCCCCAAAACCTGCAATTATTGAAATTATATTTTCCTATAAATAGAAGCTCATTCTTCCTTCATTTCTCACCAATTCACTAAAGCTATAGAGCAATTATTATAGAGAGAAAGAAGAAGAGAAGTCTGTTACCTCTCTACTCCAGTATCCAGTTTCTTTCTAAGGTAAGGGGTATTATTTCTTTCGTACTCATGGATAGAGCTTCTGTTATTCCATTCTTTATTATTATGTTGGAATTACCTGTCCATGCGAAGTACCGCATATATGGTGAAATTCTTCTGTTATTCCATTCTTTATTATTATAATGGAATAACTGTATATCAATCACCGCATCATGGTGAAATTCTTCTATTATTCCATTCTTTATTATTCATCGTAATATCACATGCATGCAGTGATTACGCATGACTGGTTCCATTCTTTATTATTCGCCGGAATATCCTATCTCGTATGCGTTTACGCATGACCGAGTTCCATTCTTTATTATTCGTCGAAATATCACATGCTCGTGCCTTTACGCATTTGATTCGGTTCCATTATTTAATATTACATTGGGAATAACTTTCATGCGTGCGATCTATCGCATGCATGGTGAATTCTTACATTATTCCATTCTTTATTATTCATTGGAATAACACTGCTCATGTGGATTACCACATGCATGGTGAATGATCCTTTGTATTCATTCCTTATTAAATTGTGGAAATGATCTGTTTACGTGGATTACCGCATGTCGAGTGAAAATCTATTTGCAGTTTCGTAATTTTTCTGACCCTCAAAAATTCTGGAAAAATTTGAAATGACAATTTGATGAGTTTTCTATATTATGTCCAAAGATGGCGATTTTTAGATGTATAGATTAAGAGTTATGGATTTTATGGGAAAAAATTATTTTAAAAGTAAACCCTTATAACTCTTTGTGGTTAACTCCAAAATTGGTGAAATTTTTATTGGGAGTACATGTATATAATAGGAGTATACCTTGTAAATTTCAGAATTTTTGGACAAAAGTACAATTTATGATAAATGTCTAAATTTTTGGCAGTTTTGGCCATATGAAAAATAGTAAATGAATTTTAAAAATTCTTAGAAAAATATATGTTCAATATGGAACTATATTCTACTAAATCCCAGAAAAGAAATATTTTTGGGACTGATTTGATATTTTTCATGAAAATGAACTAGTTATGAGTAAATGAATTAAATATGTTATGTGAAGCAACAAAATTGGAAAATAAAATTTTATGGCTTGGGAATCCTATATAAGATATATTATGAGTATGGCATTTTTGAGTGATTAAATGCATTATTTGGTAAAGTGTAAACAATTGAAATAAATTGTTTATAAGTTTAAGAAGTGATTAAAATATTATTATAATATTAATAATATTAGATTATGAGTTTATTAAGTGGTTGATAACATTTGGATAAATTTAAAGTCTTTAATATTTATCCTTGATTTCGTTTGATTATTGCTTATATCATTGTCATCATCCTCATGCTTATATTGTGATGAAAGTCATCTTTGGCTTACGTGCATAGATGGACTTGGTATGATTATGACCAGGGATTATTTGGTATAACCATGACCGTAATGTAACGAATGATGTGGTAAAATCCTCATTGGTCGGTAGTGCATTGATGGACAGTTTTTGGTATGATTATGACCAGAAATTATTCGGTATAGTCATGACCATTGATGATTTAATGAATATCCTTGGCCCGTAGTGCAGGGATGACTCAATGATGTGGTTTATTTATTATGCTGAGTCTCAGCGATAAAAATTGATGAAAACATTTTAAATCATAGAAGATAGTAGATATCATGCTCTACTTGATTCTTCTAATGGATCGCTTATTTTGATGTAGTTAAACTTGATGTCTATTGTATTTTATCAGTTTAACATTGTTAAAGGCTAATGATAATTTATTCTACATTATCTTAGTCATAATATTTCTTACTGGGCTAGTTGAGCTCACCCTTTCTTTCACTGTTCTCTTGAAATGATAATATAATTTGGGACGAGTCTGGGAGCGGAGTGATTCGGTCCGGATGATAGCATTAGTAGTCCTCACTATTACATTAAATAGTGTGATAATAAATGTAATGAGGACTCCATTGAGTGTGGATATTGTCTAGATGACAATATTCTTATTAAAACTCTTAGATTATGTTTTGTCGTATTTTACACGATTTTTGTATAATTAAGTTGTATTTGAATTTTGTACCATGTGTTTGGCGACTCAAGATGGGTGATGTATACCTATTTTGGGGGCGTCACATACACTATTTTCACATTGAGTTAGATCGGTTGCCAGTTTCATTTATACCTCCGCTCTCTGAAGGAATTGTTTAGCCCAGCTCTCATATGTCAACCATCAAAGGTTATGATTGTACTATAACATAAATTCATCTTAACTTATCCGAACCATTAAAACTATAATGTTCGTTAAGTTAATTTCTCGTTCCTTATGGCTTTCTGGCAACTAAATGTCATACCTCATGATTCATTCTTTATCGTCTAAGTCATACAGTCTTTTGTATACTCAAAACGATCATTCAATGTCAATACTTTATGTTCATAGCGTTAACCATTACCTTATTCATATCTTACAACGTCCAGTTCATTCAACTCGAAACGTCATCCAAGTTATAAACATTAACTCGGCTTCTTTACATTAAGCGTCATTGTCTTTAATTCAGTTCTTCACCGTTCACAGGTTTAATCATTGGTCTTCATTACTCTATGGTCAAACCATACACGGGGTGTAGGTTCTATTCGTTTAATATTCGTGTACACTCAACCTTCACGTCGGTTAAACTGTTTAACGCTTACGTTTCATTCTAACATTCTCTATTCAACTTTCATTAATCTTGATACCGTTCATTACGGTTTTCTTGATAAATCATATCTTGCTTACTACCTTCGTTATCCATTTCATGAACCCCACATTCATTACACTTTCTTAATGTCGAAGCCATACGATTCGTTGTATGCTAAGTCCGATCGTTCATCGCAACTGCATTGCATTCACGGCATCTATACGCTTTATGCATATCTCTCATTATAACATCATAACATTGAAATGTTATACATTACCCTCGTCACTCAACGTCTAAGGAATCATAATCATAGCAATCCCTCACTTTCATTTTATCACGACTACGGTCCCTGGATATCGGTTCTGTAATTTGTGTTTACATTATTTGTCTTTTAATCTCGTTTAATCTTTCTATTCAACCTTCATTAAAGGTTTAAATCACTTGATTAATTGTTAATTTACACGAACTATATGTTCTTTATCTTCCCTTACACTTTCCCCAAGAGTTGAACAATTAAAAGCTCTCTTCAGGCTTTTCAGACCGAGTGATTGCGGCACGGTCCCCCTCTTTCTTCACGACCTGCTGCGGTAACTCAAGAGTAGCTAGCGCGCTGGGAAGGCGTTGCTATGCGGTTGCCGCCCCAAGGCATACGGTATTCTATGCAACGTCAAGCCTCAATCTTTGAAATTTTTTTCTAAGTCTTTTACATACTTGAGACGCTTATTTTACAATTCCATAACTTCTTTGTTATAACACAAAACGATGTCGTTCCAAAGCCATTCTCTTCCTTATCTTACGTACTTTAACTTCCCTTAGACATAAATTTATTCTGAATCCGTTAACATGCCATTCAATTGGCTTAAATTTCATCATTTGTTCATTTTACATTATTAACGTTCTTCGTTCGTTCGTCCGTAATTTGGTCATCTAAATTCGGAACTTGTTCGTTTTTGAGTCCATGACTCACATTTTCTATGTTCTCATACATTCTTATGAAACCCTACACGTTCGGGTTCATTTACATACTTTCTACTTCTTGTTTGTCTTTTACAAATTTTTCGCCATAACTTTGTTATACCTAAGTTTAATCCGTTCTTCATGAATGTTTCTATCGTTCCTAACCAAGAAATAAGCAACTAACTTATACGCGCTAGTTTTAAACTTGTCCATCAACAACAAATTATACTACGATGGTTTTAAATTTGTCCATCAATAACGTTCTTCATGTTCTTCACGATTTCTTCGCGTTCTTCATTTGTTCTTCATTTTTAATCGATATTTTGATTATGATTTCACTTTTTCTTGGAATTTGATGTTCTAACACACAATTCCTTACTTATTTCACCGAATCATTCATATGATTCATTCGGATCGTTCAAATTCATTACAAAACTTATACTTCCTTAAGAAATTTATAAACTAAACATCTAATTCTTATTTATAAACTTATACTTCCTTTATCAACGATTTTTCGGGTAACGACTTTATAAGTCGTTGCTAATAGTATATGTTTAGCAACAAAATTTGTCCTTCGTTGCAGATTGTGTCAGTCTTTCACTTTTTGCAATGAAATTCATAAGTCGTTGAAAATTTCGTTGCTAATTCATTGGCGGGAAAAAATTTCATTAGAAATTCGTTGCAAAATTTTTGGCCACTTGCTTTCCCGTCATCGTGGGCAACGAAAGTTTTTTTGTTGCTAAAAATGGGGCTGTAGCAACGATTTTTCAGGCAACGACTTTATAAGTCATTGCTAAAAGTGTATGTTTAGCAACGAAACTTGTCCCTCGTTGCAGAGTGTATCAGGCATTCACTTTTTGCAACGAAATTCATAAGTAGTTGCAAAATTTAGAAACAAAATTCGTTAGAAATTCGTTGCAAAATTTCTAACCACTTGATTTCTCGTCATCGTGGGCACCGAAAGTTTTTTTGTTGCTATATTTCGTTGCCTAATATGGAGCACATTCATTGGCAATAATTTTTATTTTCATTGCATATTTAATACAACTTTTTGCAACGACTATTAAAATATTGTCTTAAATTAATATAATAATAATAATAATAATAATAATAATAATAATACTAATAATAATAATAATATTATTATTAATATTAATAATAATAATAATAATAATAATAATAATAATAATAATAATAATAATAATAATAGTAATAATAATAATAATAATAATAATAACAACAACAACAACAACAACAACAATAATAATAATAATAATAATAATAATAACAGTCATAATAATAATAATAGTACTAAATATTAATCCTTGCAAAATAATAGCAACTAGGCCTAGGTGCTCGGGTTGTCATTGAATCAATATTCCAAACTGGAGTTCTTGGGTTCAAATTTGTGCATTAACATATTTTTTGGAATAAAGTTCAATATTCGCCATGTCAGCCCGTCCACATATGATATGTACGTATGTGTGGATGTGTGTGTGTATATATATATATACACACACACACACACACACAATGGATCCTGTCCGGACTCCCGGACAGGTTCAAAATTCGGACCCTTAAATTTTATTTTATTTTTTGCTTTTTTTAGAACAACTAAAAAAAAAATTATGGTACTGAAATCTTTCCATAATATAATATTTTGGGCGTGATTTGGATACCTATACCAAAAAATGTATGTATGCGATGCACGGATCGCATGCAGTACATGTTTTGTTATATGCATCAAATCACACTCAAAACTTCTTGTATTATGTAAAAAATTTGATTCCATAATTAAAATTTTTTTTAGTTGTTCTAAAAAAAAGCAAAAAAAAAAGTTTGTATTTTAATAAAATGCGGAGTCCTGGATGGATCCGGACTATATATATATATATATATATATATATATATATATATATATATATATATATATAACGCCCAAAATCCGGCCTATCTTCACACCCAGATTACATGCGTCACGATCCCATCTTCTTCCAAACATACATCATTATATAGCTACATATAACAACATATACTCTCAAATCCGAGTTCTAAAACCTTATAACCTTTTTTCATTACAAATAATGATAAATACATTATTCATTTCATCTTACAAGAGTGACTTTTATCCGCCACCAAGGATACATAACAGTTTCGTAAACTAGTCTATAGTTCAATTTCATATTTCTATATTACAAGTCTTCACTTGATCTTCTCGCTGATTCACCTTCTGAATGGCATTTCATCTGGATACCGTCAGCTTGATCTTTACGGGATCCTTAAGTTCTTCTAACATCGTTCGCTGAAAATGGTTTTCATTTAAAGCAAGTGTGAGCATTCAATTGCCCAGCAAGTCATAGCAGTTGAACAAACTACTTTAAGATTCAAACATTTCTTTAGAACTTCGATAACCGAAAAAAAGTTATGAAGTAACTTGAACAATAGGAATAATCTCGATTCTTATCATTTTAAAACATTAGTCAATTTCACTTTGAAATACTTTCATTCTTCTACCTTTTTTATACACATCCTATCTAGCTAGAATCATTAGCACAAACTTACCAATAACGGTTCATGTATAAACAGATCATACTTGTATTGAACAACTCAATCACAGAACAGTTTATATCATAGAAACACTAAAGCGTTCACATTGTGGCTCGAGGCCTCATACATTCTACCACCTTGTATAAATATCGCACATTCGCACATAGACAGAACTTCTCAAGTTCAACATCTTAGAAGTTTAAGAAACTAGCATTCATTTGAAATATGAATGAAGTTAGGAAACTTGCCTTATGCACAGCTACAACTTACGCTGAACTGCTCATTCCAGTTCCTATGTAGCACATAAGAAAAACAACACATACACTAATTAGTCATGTATATTTGACTTATGCATTAGTTTGCTTAACTTTACTTCTTAGGGTCCGCGTTCTTGCAACCTAAGTTTACGCGACCACTTTCATTACCGTTCTACGGCTTCATGACATACGGAGATGTCTTACTTATACATTCATCATCTTTGATGTTTTACATTCTTATCTTCTCCTTATAACTTCTCTAGGACTCAGCACATATAGCTTCTCTGCTAGTAGTCCATATGGTACTCTGAGTGGTTTCCCATAAACAACTAACAAATAAGTTCCCGTCTCATCTACACTGCCATCACAGTGAGTTAGATCGGTTGCCAGTTTTGTATATACCTTCGCTCTCTGAAGGAATTTCTCTGAATCCGTTAACGTGCCATTTGATTGGCTTGATCTTCACCCTTCGTTCATTTTACATTTTTAACGCTCTTTGTTTGTTCGTCCGTAATTCGATCATCCGAACTCGGAATTCGTTCATTCTTGAGTCCACGACTCACGTTTTCTACGTTCTTTTATTTTCTTATGAAACCCTACACATTCGGGTTCATTTACTAACTTTTTAATTCTCGTTCGTCTTTTACAAAATTTTTGCCATTACTTCATTATAGCTAAGTTTTAATTCGTTCTTTATGAACGTTTCTACCGTTCCTAACCAAGAAATATGCATCTAACTTATACGCGATGGTTTTAAACTTGTCCGTCAACAACAATTATCCTAAGATGGTTTTAAATTTGTCCATCAACAACGTTCTTCGTGTTCTTCGCGTGTTCTTCGTGTTCTTCGTTCGTTCTTTATTTTAATCGATATTTTGGATTACGATTTCATTTTTTATTAGAATTTTATGTTATAGAACATTATTCCTTACTTATTTCATTTACTCATTCATATAATCCATTCGGATCGTTCTAATTCATTACGAATCGAACACTTCCTTAAGAAATTTACAACTAAACTTCTAATTTCTTATTTCTTCTTTTCTTATGATTTCAACCATATAAAATCATTCTTAATATCTTTTACTCCTTATTCTCATTAATCTATGTATTTGAACATAGAAACTTAAAAAAAATTCTAAGAGACTAGGTTTCGGATTACCTTTCTCCTTTGATCTCTTTCCGTCGGACAAAGTTTCCTCACGAGCAACTTTTGCTCCTCCTTTTCCTCTTCTCCCTCATCCGAAATCTCTCTCTCTCTCTCTCAAATGTTGGACAATTTTCAAAATTCCAAACAAATGAAATAAGCTTCCTATTTATAGAATTTCCAAAGCTAGGGCAAAATAGTCATTTCACCACTAACCTCCTTACTATTCACACCTCCTTACTATTCGTGACTTAAGTGTTAAGTTTGTTAGGTTTGTAATATTCATGAAGCAATCAAATTGCATAAAAAGTGCGGAAGCGTGTAAAAATCAGAGTTTAAAAATTTACAAACCATATACCCGGATCACCCTTTATGCATAATTATTAATTAAACGAAAAGATAAAGAATAAAATCATACCCTTGAAGATCGAGCTTCCTCGTGTACAAGTTCACCTCCAAATTCTTTTCTTCGTTCAATCTTGAATCCACGGGTTTGGTTCCTTCCTTTGATCAACGTTAGCCACCCAAATATTGGCCCTCAGAGGTGATCCACCAAGGAAGAAGAAAATTCAAGAAGATGGGTATTTGGCTCAAACCCTAGTTTTCTATCTCTATAGAAAAAGGTGTACTCTCCCAATAATTGAAATTATGTCGTATGTTTAAAAAGTCAACAACCCACCCACCCATAATAAGACTCCTCTTATTTATAGATGTGGGCAACCCACCTTAACAATTAAGGAATTGGGATTTATTTAATTAATTAAATTCTTTTAATTAATTAAGCTCCCTAATCTAATTAGGGATAATTAATTAAACTCTTTTAACTAATTTTCCTTCCTAATCCAATTAGGAATAAATGAGAGTACTTATATTAAATTAATTTCTAAACTCTTTTAGAAATTAAAATAATAATAATTGTAATAATATTAATAAGACTCCTCTTATTAATTTATATTTAATATTTCTAAAATATTAAATAATAAATATTAAGCTATTTAATTTATTCTATCACCATAGATTAAATTAAATATACTTAACATATATTATTACGATTATGCCATTAACTTCTTAAATAATTATTCTTCCTTTTATGGTGTGACCCTTTAGGTTCTCCATATTAAGCTAGGTTGTGAATAAATCAATTAGAACAATTCTAATCTTATTTAAATAAATAAATTAAACAATTAATTTATTTAAATAAATAATATTTATTCTACAATAGGGATAAGCCTCCCTAGCGATCAACGACTTTTAGGATAATATAGATTTCAACATTAATCATAAAAGAACTTTTGAGTAAATAGTTACCGTGACAAATTCAATCCTTCCACCATACAATGTCCCAATTAAATATAAGACATGTAATTCATCACAAGTCTTATTTTATTTAATTATATATTTTTCGATCCTTAAATGCACAACTCAAATAATGCAAATTAGAAACTCCTTTCTAATTTCATTACGCCGCCAAGGACTCATTGGGTTGTCATTTATCGAATCACATAGGACATTTCTCTTCTTTTATTAAGTAGTAGATTCTTTATTGATCATACATTATCTCCCATGTACAACTTATTATACCCAAGCATACCCTTTGATATACCCTAAGAGTCTTAAGGAATAAGTCAAAGTATAACTCATCATACACAAGATACTATGATGATCTCAAGTCCAAGGATTACTTGTACTACTATCACTTCTGAGAATTCTATTGACAGCAAATAAAACTCCATTAGGTATTCCTTAGCGAGCCACGTTCGATTGAACTTATTCTCTAATAAGCACCTACATACTTGCTTTAGTGTCTCCACACAAATGATCATGAGATCAATCATCCTCATCCAATGAGCAAGTAACGTATGTACCAATCTATCCCGGATTCACTAATCCCCAATTTAGTAATCCAATGATTGGGAACTATTTTAGTTTTAAGCTTTCTAAGAATTTAGATCTCATTAGAATGATCATCATCATTATTCTAAAAGCATTGCTTAAAACTATGGGTTTATCACATATTATAAAACAAAGATCATGTAGATAATTAAAAGCCTTTAATAAATTAATACTTTTTATTAATAAATGAATAAGATTGTTACAAAGTATATGCTTTATCATCAAACATGATTGGCTTGTGTGCATACTACTTTCAATCTCCCACTTGCACTAAAGCCAATCGTCATGGTATCTTATACTCTTCTTCTCTAAGTGACGATTATCCTGCTATTAGATAAGCTTTAGTTAATGGATATGTAATGTTGTTCATGAGAGTCCACTATCTCTATAGTGATTTCCCATCTCAAAATAATCTAAGAGGCAAAAGACAAGGAGTTGCATAGTTGATGTAATTGACAAAAGTTGTCTACCTATTTATTTATATATAGTTTGTTGTGTCACCACAAGGCTATATACATTTGAAATGGGATCCTTATTCTCACTAGCAAATCTTTAATTAGATTTTGCCGAACTATATAAGTGAGGGTAATATAGTTTGAAGAAAATAGTGGGAGATACCAATTTAAAACAAGACCTAAATTATTTTGGTAATTAATAAAAGAATGTATGTTAAAATGTTGTTAAATACAAATTCATTTACGTAATTTTACAATATCTAAAATTACTATCATCTGCGAAGCATATTAGATGCTAAATTAAACTAGACCAAATTAAAACGGATTGGTTAAGGAATTTGAGAATAGTTCTCATGGTGAAAAAGCTATCTTATGTCCTTAATACCTTTATCCCCGCAATGGTTGCGCATAATGCCTCGAGGAAGAGATTGCTACTTTTAGAAAGTGGCAAGATGATGCATGATTGGCTCAATGCATCATGCTAGTATCCATGATGTAACAAGCTTCTTGACACACCAAACTATGGATACTTCTACTATACCCCGCACGTCAAGTAGTTGATGGTGAGGAAAGTAGGACTGATAGATATCGATATCTAAGGAGCTCTTCCGATCTAGAATGGCCAATGGCACTATAGTATGCATAAAAGTTCTTAACATAATCAATTTGATTGATCAATTAGGACAACTGGTTTTGTCATGGATGGAGAGTTGAGCCAAGATTTGATCTTGCACTCACTCCCGGACTCCTTTCACAATTGTTGTGAATTTTTATATGAATAAGCTAGATATCAGCCTCGCTGATTTGCTTAACATATTGAAAAATGTTGAGAGTCACATTACAACCAAGAAAGATCAAGTCTTACTGGTAGGGGCCAAAGGATCTTCTGAAAAGAAGAACGATTCAAAGAAGGTAAATAGAAAGGCAAAAACAAAGGATAATAAGAATAAAACTGATACGGATAGCAAAGGAGTTTGCTTCCACTGCAATAAGCCTGGACACTGGAAAGAAACTGCGAGAAGCATCTTGCAGAGGCTAACCAAAGAAGCTTAGTGAAGTTTGATTTATAAATACAATTTTGTTCATAATTTAAAATAAATTTTTTAAGTCAAGGTTCTACTTGGGTATTGGATACTGACTTTTGGTTATCATAAATATAGATTTATGAAGGACCAAACAGAAGTAGAAAGCTAAACAAATATAAGTAATCCTATGTATGGAAATGTAGCAAAAGTTGCCATATTAGCCATAGAAACTTATAGTTTAGCAATGCCTACGGGCAAATCTATTAAGTCAATAAGTTGTTATTGTATTCCAGTTCTTGTTAAAATATTATTTCCATTTTATTGTTGGACAATGAAATCTTTGGTATTATAATTAAGAACAATTGTTGTTCTATTTATAATAATAATGTTTTGTATAGAATTGGAATATTACTTAATAAATTTTGTATACTTGACTTACATGAAAATAATTTTGCATATTGAACAAATTAGTATAAGAAAAGGAGATGATCATTCAAAGAGTTGAATGTATGTACTTGTTGAAATAAGTGTGAATTATTTGAAAGGTTCAAATAATTCAGAAGTGAAACAAATTGACAATGTATTAAGATTCTTTGATTAGATCAAGGAATAAATACTTGTGCAATAAGTTTCTAGATCATCTCAAATGGTTTTCTCATAATGGACACATCCTGATACGCAATAATTGATTGATGTATCCGAATGAAAATCAACTACCTTGTTGGATATAGTGCGATCCATAATGATTTTACCGACATTCCAATATCCTTCGGGATAATGTCCTAGAAGCAGTTGCATATCTACGAAAATGGTAACCTCAAAATCCGGCCCAAGACTCCATAAAAGTTATGGATGGGAGGATTCTAATCTTAAGTTTGTTAAGATAAGGGGTTCCAACTTATGTGAAAAGGTTTCAAAAGGATAAGCTTGGGACAAGATTTGACAAGTGTCGATTTGTGGGACATCCTAAAGTAAGTTTAGGGTATATGCTCTATAATCCTATTTAGCAAAAGGTGTTTGTTGCGAAACACACTACCTTCTAAGATAAAGGTATTTATCATTGAACGGGCTAGTGGGAGGATAATAGATTTTGAAGATTTCAAGAACCACAAAACACAATAAGTCAAATAAGAGGAACCTATAGATAGACCTATTGTACCACAATCGAATCGTAAATCTGGAATAGTACCGAAGATACCTAGGAGATACCAAGGCAGAATGAAATTAGAAAAGAGTTTCTAATTTGCATTATTTGGAGTTGTGCATTTAAGGATCGAAAAACATATAATTAAATAAAATAAGACTTGACAGTAATTTCATGTCTTATATTTAATTGGGACATTGTATGGTGGAAGGATTGAATTGTACGGTAACTATTTACTCAAAGGTTCTTTTATGATTAATGTTGAAATCTATATTATCCGGAAAGTCGTTGATCGCTAGGAGGCTTATCCCTATTGTAGAATAAATATTATTTATTTAAATAAATTAATTGTTTAATTTATTTATTTAAATAAGATTAGAATTATTCTAATTGATTTATTCACAACCTAGGTTTAATATGGAGAACCTAAAGGGTCAAACCATAAAAGGAAGAATAATTATTTAAGAAGTTAATGGCATAATCGTAATAATATGTTAAGTATATTTAATTTAATCTATGGTGATAGAATAAATTAAATAGCTTAATATTTATTATTTAATATTTTAGAAATATTAAATATAAATTAATAAGAGGAGACTTATTAATATTATTACAATTATTATTATTTTAATTTCTAAAAGAGTTTAGAAATTAATTTAATATAAGTACTCTCATTTATTCCTAATTGGATTAGGAAGGAAAATTAGTTAAAAGAGTTTAATTAATTATCCCTAATTAGATTAGGGAGCTTAATTAATTAAAAGAATTTAATTAATTAAATAAATCCCAATTCCTTAATTGTTAAGGTGGGTTGCCCACATCTATAAATAAGAGGAGTCTTATTATGGGTGGGTGGGTTGTTGACTTTTTCAACATACGACATAATTCCAATTGTTGGGAGAGTACACCTTTTTCTATAGAGATAGAAAACTAGGATTTGAGCCAAATACCCATCTTCTTGAATTTTCTTCTTCCTTGGTGGATCACCTCTAGAGGCCAAACATTTGGGTGGCTAACGTTGATCAAAGGAAGGAACCAAACCCGGTGGATTCAAGATTGAACGCGAAAGGATTTGGAGGTGAACTTGTACCTGAGGAAGCTCGATCTTCAAGGGTATGATTTTATTCTTTATCTTTTCGTTTAATTAATAATTATGCATAAAGGGTGATCCGGGTATATGGTTTGTAAATTTTTAAACTCTGATTTTTACACGCTTCCGCACTTTTTATGCAATTTGATTGCTTCATGAATATTACAAACCTAACAAACTTAACACTTAAGTCACGAATAGTAAGGAGGTGTGAATAGTAAGGAGGTTAGTGGTGAAATGACTATTTTGCCCTAGCTTTGGAAATTCTATAAATAGGAAGCTTATTTCATTTGTTTGGAATTTTGAAAATTGTCCAACATTTGAGAGAGAGAGAGAGAGATTTCGGATGAGGGAGAAGAGGAAAAGGAGGAGCAAAAGTTGCTCGTGAGGAAACTTTGTTCGACGGAAAGAGATCAAAGGAGAAAGGTAATCCGAAACCTAGTCTCTTAGAATTTTTTTTTAAGTTTCTATGTTCAAATACATAGATTAATGAGAATAAGGAGTAAAAGATATTAAGAATGATTTTATATGGTTGAAATCATAAGAAAAGAAGAAATAAGAAATTAGAAGTTTAGTTGTAAATTTCTTAAGGAAGTGTTCGATTCGTAATGAATTAGAACGATCCGTAATGAAGATTTACTTAATACTGTTTTAAGCAATGCTTATTAGAGAATAAGTTCACTGAACGTGGCTCGCTAATTAGTTATCATGGAATTTAAGGAAAGATCAATTTCAACTCCAATTAGTTATCATGGAATCCAATTCCAACTCTAATTAGTTAGCATGAAATTCTAATTTTAAAATTAAAATAAACCCTTTTATTTTAATTATAAAATTATTAAAATTAAAATATAACTTTATATTTTAATATTAAAATAAACCTTTTATTTTAAAATTAAAATAAACTTTTTATTTTAATTATATAATAATTAAGAATATATATATAACTATTATATATATATATATATATAAGGAGATCATTATATCCGGGTATATGCTGTTTTATAATATGTGATAAACCCATAGTTTTAAGCAATGCTTTTAGAATAATGATGATGATCATTCTAATTAGATCTAAATTCTTTGAAAGCTTAAAACTAAAATAGTTCCCAATCGTTGGATTACTAAATTGGGGATTAGTGAATCCGGATAGATTGGTACATACGTTGCTTGCTCATTGGATGAGGATGATTGATCTCATGATCATTTGGTACATATTCTTGAACGCAATCAAATTGCATAAATTAGCGGAAGCGTGTAAAATCAGAGTTTAAAAAATTTTTACAAACCATATACCCGGATCACGCTTTATGCATAATTATTAATTAAACGAAAAGATAAAGAATAAATCATACCCTTGAAGATCGAGCTTCCTCAGGTACAAGTTCACCTCCAAATCCTTTCGTTCAATCTTGAATCATGGGTTTGGTTCCTTCCTTTGATCAACGTTAGCCACCCAAATGTTTGGCCTCTAGAGGTGATCCACCAAGGAAAACTAAAGAATTCAAGAAGATGGTGTATTTGGCTCAAACCCTAGTTTTCTATCTCTATAGAAAGGGTGTACTCACCCAACTAATTGGAATTATTACGTATGTTGAAAAATCAACCACACCCACCCATAATAAGACTCCTCTTATTAATAGATGTGGGCAACCCACCTTAACAATTAAGGAATTGGGTTTTATTTAATTAATTAAATTCTTTTAATTAATTAAGCTCCCTAATCTTATTAGGGATAATTAATTAAACTCTTTTAACTAATTTTCCTTCCTAATCCAATTAGGAATAAATGAGAGTACTTATATTAAATTAATTTCTAAACTCTTTTAGAAATTAAAATAATAATAATTGTAATAATATTAATAAGACTCCTCTTATTAATTTATATTTAATATTTCTAAAATATTAAATAATAATATTAAGCTATTTAATTTATTCTATCACCATAGATTAAATTAAATATACTTAATATATTATTACGATTATGCCATTAACTTCTTAAATAATTATTCTTCTTTTTATGGTGTGACCCTTTAGGTTCTCCATATTAAACCGGTTGTGAATAAATCAATTAGAACAATTCTAATCTTATTTAAATAAATAAATTAAACAATTAATTTATTTAAATAATATTTATTCTACAATAGGATAAGCCTCCCTAGCGATCAACGACTTTCCAGATAATATAGATTTCAACATTAATCATAAAAGAACCTTTGAGTAAATAGTTACCGTAACAATTCAATCCTTCCACCATACAATGTCCCAATAAAATATAAGACATGGAATTATGTCAAGTCTTATTTTATTTAATTATATGTATTTCGACTCTTAAATGCACAACTTCAAATAATGCAAATTAGAAACTCCTTTCTAATTTCATTCGCCTTCGCCAAGGACTCTTTGGGTTGTCATTTATCGAATCACATAGGACATTTCTCTTCTTTTATTAGAAGTGGTAGATTCTTTATTGATCATACATTATCTCCATGTACAACTTATTATACCCAAGCATACCCTTTGATATACCCTAAGGGTCTTAAGGAATAAGTCAAAGTATAACTCATCATACACAAGATACTATGATGATCTCAAGTCCAAGGATTACTTCAGACTACTATCACTACAGAATTCCTATTGACAGCAAATAAAACTCCATTAGGTATTCCTTAGCGAGCCAACGTTCAAATGAACTTATTCTCTAATAAGCACCTACATACTTGCTTTAGTGTCTCCACACAAATGATCATGAGATCAATCATCCTCATCCAATGAGCTAGAAACAACGATGTACCAATCTATCCGGATTCACTAATCCCCAATTTAGTAATCCAATGATTGGGAACTATTTTAGTTTTAAGCTTTCTAAGAATTAAGATCTCATTAGAATGATCATCATCATTATTCTAAAAGCATTGCTTAAAACTATGGGTTTATCATATATTATAAAATAGCATCATGTAGATAATTAAAAGCCTTTAATAAATTAATACTTTTTATTAATAAATGAATAAGATTGTTACAAAGTATATGCTTTATCATCAAACATGATTGGCTTGTGTGCATACTACTTTCAATCTCCCACTTGCACTAAAGCCAATCGTCATGGTAACTCATACTCTTCTTCTCTAAGTGACGATTATCCTGCTGTTGGATAAGCTTTAGTTAATGGATATGTAATGTTGTTTATGAGAGTCCACTATCTCTATAGTGATTTCCATCTTTCAATGATTCTAATAATCAAATGAAAGTGCCACAACACATGTTTAGATCCAAGATGAGACTTAGGAACTATTCCTAGTTCTGTAATAAACTTTTAATCCAAACAATCAACTTGTAGCTTCATTTATAGCTATTTACTTTGTCTTTATCACTAAACCAAAGAACTCTTTCTTTGTTTTGGAACCTTTCCAATTCACTGCACCACTGTTCAAGATAACGCTTTACCTTAAAGTGGATTTTTCTGTCATCTTAGTCTGTCTAAAAAACTTGAGTCTGTTAAGCCCTCTAGTTTTAATTCAGACCCACCATGAATATGATCACATCCTTAGTGCCGGTTAAGCACTTTAAGATGTTTTTCACTGACTCATAGTGAACTTCTCCAGGATATGACTGATCAACATCAGGTCTCGTACATTTCATTGCATGCATGACAGTTACTCATGTGATCTCTCTTTTGGAGTCTTTGGGGACTATTAAGAGAGATACACTCCATAGCTCATCAACATGAGACAACTCTTGGAGTTTGCCATACTAAACGACTTTAGCATCAAATGAATATACGTTCCTTGGGTTAAGTCGAGCATCCTCTTGTATCTATCTATATAGATTTTATCCCCAATTAAGATACTCTTCCCAAACCATTCATGGAGGAATGTTTAGACAACTTTATCTTTTCTGATTGTAGCATTGGTATGTCATTCCTTATCCGTAGTATATCAACATATAGTACTAGGAATGTCACGATGCTCCCAATCGACCCTTTTGTGTACACACTAGGTTCATTCTTCTTTTGATAAAATCAAACTCTTTTGATTTCCTCATCAAAACGAATGTTCCATATTTGAGAAACTTGCTTCAATCCATTTCTCCGAAAGTGTCTCACAACACTTACCTCATCGTATGTAATCTGGATCATCATCTTCTATGATGTGTACCTCATCATCATCATCTATGATGAATCCATACCTCCTGTGTATCTTTGGTACTATTCGATTTCTGATTGGTTGTGGTATAATAGGTCTATCTATGTGTTCCTCTTATTTGACTTATAGTATTTTGTGGTTCTTGAACTCTTCAAGATCTATTATCCTCCCACTAGCCCCCTTTTAATGATAAACACCTTTATCTTAGAAGGCAGCGTGTTTCGTAACAAACACCTTTTGCTAAGTAGAATTATAGAACATATACCCTAAACTTACTTTAGGATGTCCCACAAATCGACACTTATAAAATCTTGTCCCAAGCTTATCCTTTGAAACTGTTTCATATAAGTTGGACAACCCCTTATCTTAACATACTTAAGATTAGGAATCCTCCCTGTCCATAACTTTTATGGAGTCTTGGGGCCGAATTTTGAGGTTACCATTTTCGTAGATATGCAGCCATTTCTAGGACATTGACCCTAGAGGGATACTGGAATGTCGGTAAAATCATTATGGACCGTACCATGTTCAACAAAGGTATGATTTTTCCTTCAGATACATCAATCAATTATTGTGTATCAGGATGTGTCCATTATGAGAAAACCATTTGAGATGATCTAGAAACTTATTGCACAAGTATTTATTCCTTGATCTAATCAAAGAATCTTAATACTTTGCCAATTTGTTTCATTTCTGAATTCTTTGAACCTTTCAAATAATTCACAGTTGTATTTTAGCAAATACACACATTCAACTCTTTGAATGATCATCTCCTTTTTCTTATACTAGTTTGTTCAATTTGCAAAATATATTTTTCACGTAAGTCAGTATACAAAATCCATTAAGTGATATTCGGGTCTATACAAAACATTATTATTATAAATAGAACAACAATTGTTCTTAATTATAATACCAAAGATTTCATTGTCCAACAATAAATTGGAAATAATATTTTTAACAAGAACCGGAATACAATAACAACTTATTGACTTAATAGATTTGTTCAGTAGGCATTGCTAAACTATAAGTTTCTATGGCTAATATGGCAACCTTTGCTACATTTCCCGCACATAGGATAACTTATATTTGTTTAGCTTTCTACTTACTGCTTGGTCCTTCATAAATCTATATTTATGATAACCAAAATCGGTATCCAATACCCAAGTAGAACCTTGACTTAAAAAAATTTTATTTTAAATCATGAACAAATTTGTATTTATAAGAAACTTCACTAAGCTTCTTTGGTTAGCCTCGCAAGATACTTCTCGCAGTTTCTTTCAAGTGTCCAGGCTTATTGCAGTGGAAGCAAACTCCTTTGCTATCCGTATCAGTTTTGTTCTTATTATCTTTTGTTTACGCCTTTCTGTATACCTTCTTTGAATCGTTCTTCTTTTCAGAAGATCCTTTGGCCCCTACCAGTAAGACATGGTCTTTCTTGGTTGGAAAGTGACTCTCAACATTTTTCAACATGTTAAGCAAATCAATGAAGCTGATATCTAGCTTGTTCATATGAAAAATTCACAACAATTGTGAAAGGAGTCCGGGAGTAAGTGCAAGATCAAATCTTGGCTCAACTCTCCATCCATGACAAAACTCGTTGTCCTAATTGATCAATCAAATTGATAATGTTAAGGACTTTTATCTGCATCTTTGTAGTGTCACCTGGTCATTCTAGATCGGAAGAGCTCCTTAGATATCTCGATATCTATCGGCCCTACTTTCCTCACCATCAACTACTTGATGTGCGGGAATATAAGAAGAGCATCCATAGTTTCACGTCGACGTATTTGAAGCTCGTTACTCATAGATGCGAGCATGATGCATTGAGCCAATGTGCATCATCTTGCCACTTTCTAAAAGTAGCAATCTCTTCCTCGAGAGGCATTATGCGCAACCATTGCGAGGATAGGCGTATTAAGGACATAAGATAGCTTTTCAGCTATGAGAACTATTCTCAAATTCCTTAACCAATCCGTTTAATTCGGTTTGGTTAATTTAGCATTTAATATGTTTCGCAGTGATAGTAATTAAGACATTGTAAAATTTTGTAAATGAATTTGTATTTAACAACATTTTAACATACATTCCTTTATTAATTGACAAAATAAATTAGGTCTTGTTTTACATTGGTATCTCCCACTATTTTCTTCAAACTATATTACCCTCACTTATATAGTTCGGCAAAATCTAATTAAAGATTTGCTAGTGAGAATAAGGATCTCATTTCAAATGTATATAGCCTTGTGGTGACACAACAAACTATATATAAATAAATAGGTAGACAACTTTTATCAATTACATCAACTATGCAACTCCTTGTATTTTGCCTCTTAGATTATTTTGATCAAGTGGTGGCACATCCGAATCAAAATTATCTAAGTTAAGTCCGACCTAGCACTCCATATATTCAAAAAAGAAAAATATCATCCTTGTGGTGACACAACAAAATAATATTGCTCAATTTTCTTTATAAGCATCAAATGTGATAAATTAACATCTTAAATACTTAATACTTGCCTTGTGGTGACACAACAAACTCATATTAAATATTTAATACTCTATTAATTTTATCATGCTAGAAGGCGACGTTCGATATTCCAAATATTTTTGAACGCTTAGGACTTAATATAAAAATTGAGGGGTTTGTTATTAATTTGTCTCATCTTGTTTTTAGTGCATGTACATATATATATATAAAATACGCGTTATATTAATGAACATCGCGAAGCATGTTTGCATAATATATAATATATATAGTATAAGCATGCACATATAGAATACTATATATTACCCGGATTGATTATGGACTTTTATTCTAGTTTGGTTCACTAGAGCCACCAAGTGAACCAAAAGGTCAAAGCCTAGGGTGCAAGAAATAATATTTAAATATAACTATTACATTTAAACCCGGGCTCCATTACAAACGGGTCTTCAAGCGCTCCTTGCTCCTTGATCTCCAATTTTTCAAAATTAATTCTAACTATTCCTATTACAAAACTATTTAAAATAAATAGAAACCTTGATCAAAGAATCAAGGGAAGTACATAGGAGGAGATAGAATTTACATTAAGAAAAATTAGAAGGCGAATCTATGAGACCCCATTTAATAAAACTCATACATTCATGCATCCAACTAAAATAAAATCCAATCACGTTTGGTCGATAGTCCATAATCAATCCCATTTATTATCATACACATCACCATATGCATCAATAAATAACATTCATCTCATGAATAATAAACATTTAATATATATTGATATCATTTAATGGGCAAATTTAGTTAGTATAAAATCTATTTTTGAATCAAAATAAACTCCTTTATTTTAATCCAAATTTAAATCAAAATAAAACTATTTTATTTTAATTTATCCAATTTTGAATAAAATAAACTATTTTATTTTAATCAAAATTTTAATCAAAATAAACTCCTTTATTTTAATTAATTATGGAATCCAATTCCATATATATAAAAAAAATTAATTAAAATAAACTCTTTTATTTTAATTAATTATGGAATCCAATTCCATGTAAAAAAAAAAAACTTTTATTAAAGGAAACACGGATATTCTTTCCTATTCACAAATAAACTCCTTTATTTTGAATAATATGAAATCTTATTTCATATTTAAATAAACTCCTTTATTTAAGGAAATACGAATTTTCTTTCCTATTCACAAATAAACTCTTTTATTTTGAATAATATGAAATCTTATTTCATATTTAAATAAACTCCTTTATTTAAGGAAACATGGATTCTCTTTCCTATTCACAAATAAACTCTTTTATTTTGAATAATATGAAATCTTATTTCATATCTAAACAAACTCTTTTATTTAAGGAAAGATGGATTTACTTCCTATTCACAAATAAACTCCTTTATTTTAGGAAAAATAAAATCCAATTTTAACTCCAATTAGTTATCATGGAATCCAATTCCAACTCTAATTAGTTAGCATGAAATCTAATTTTAAAATTAAAATAAACCTTTTATTTTAATATTAAAATAAACTTTTATTTTAAAATTAAAATAAACTTTTATTTTAATTATAAAATAATTAATATATATATATTAACCGTATAATATTAAAAATATATATATATGAGAAAACCGTCCAACACGTTAACCTTTTTTTTTTTTTTTTTTTTTTTTTTAAACATGGTCATGATTACTTTAATCATTACATGCTAATGATTACTATAATCATTACAAGCTAATGATTATTGTAATCATTAAGGGTTTTTTTTTTTTATATATAACATGGTCATGATTACCGTGCATCATAGCATACACTTAACCGAAGCCTTCCTTAATAAAAAAAAAAAAAACAACCCAGCGCAAAAGAAAAAAAAAAGAGAATTCACGGTTTTTTTTTTATATTATTCCGTGCTATCCCTTGAACATATATCATATATATATATCCGTTCCTTTATTTAAGTAGAAGCACGGAAATCAAGTGGCCTTTTTTTTTGTTTGGTTTGCAGCGTGACTCTGAATTACCGAATTCACGAATTTTTTTTTTTTATTTATTAAATTTTATACAATAAAATTATGCTCAATTAAATTGTTCTAAACACATATCAATATACATATCAAATTAAAATAATTAATAATTTGCATAAAAGTTTTCATAGCTGAAAAGCTATCTTATGTCCTTAATATCGCTTTATCCTCGCAATGGTTGCGCATAATGCCTCCGAGGAAGAGATTGCTACTTTTAGAAAGTGGCAAGATGATGCACGATTGGCTCAATGCATCATGCTCGCATCTATGAGTAACGAGCTCAAATAACACAAGATGAAACTATGGATGTTTTTCTTATATTCCGCACATCAAGTAGTTGATGGTGAGGAAAGTAGGACTGATAGATATCAAATATCTAAGGAGCTCTTCCGATCTAGAATGACCGATGACACTACAGTACAGATAAAAGTCCTTAACATTATCAATTTGATTGATCAATTAGGACAACGAGTTTTGTCATGGATGGAGAGTTGAGCCAAGATTTGATCTTGCACTTACTCCCAGACTCCTTTCACAATTGTTGTGAATTTTTCATATGAACAAGCTAGATATCAGCTTTGCTAATTTGCTTAACATGTTGAAAAATGTTGAGAGTCACTTTTCAACCAAGAAAGACCATGTCTAACTGGTAGGGGCCAAAGGATCTTCTGAAAAGAAGAACGATTCAAAGAAGGTATACAGAAAGGCGTAAACAAAAGATAATAAGAACAAAAGCGTCACGGATGATAAGAAAGGAGTTTGCTTCCACCGCAATAAGCCCGGACATCGGAAAGAAACTGCGAGAAGTATCTTGCAGAGGCTAACCAAAGAAGCATAGTGAAGTTTCGGTTATAAATACAAATTTGTTCATGATTTAAAATAAAATTTTCTTTAAGTCAAGGTTCTACTTGGGTATTGGATACCGATTTTTGTTATCATAAATATAGATTTATGAAGGACCAAGTAAGTAGAAAGCTAAACAAATATAAGTTATCCTACGTATGGAAATGTAGCAAAGGTTGCCATATTAGCCATAGAAACTTATAGTTTAGCAATGCCTACGGCAAATCTATTAAGTCAATAAGTTGTTATTGTATTCCAGTTCTTGTTAAAATATTATTTCCAATTTATTGTTGGACAATGAAATCTTTGGTATTATAATTAAGAACAATTGTTGTTCTATTTATAATAATAATGTTTTGTATAGGATCGAATATCACTTAATGGATTTTGTATACTTGACTTACGTGAAAATATATTTTGCAAATTGAACAAACTAGTATAAGAAAAAGGAGATGATCATTCAAAGAGTTGAATGTGTATTTGCTAAAATACAACGTGAATTATTTGAAAGGTTCAAAGAATTCGTAAATGAAACAAATTGGCAAAGTATTAAGATTCTTTGATTAGATCAAGGAATAAATACTTGTGCAATAAGTTTCTAGATCATCTCAAATGGTTTTCTTATAATGGACACATCCCGACACTGTTAATAATTGATTGATGTATCTCAAGGAAAATCATACCTTGTTGAATATGGTACGGTCCATAATGATTTTACTCGACATTCCAAAGATCCTCTCAGGTCAATGTCCTAGAAATGGCTACATATCTACGAAAATGGTAACCTCAAATTGCAATGGAGATAATTGTTCTAATTGATTTGTTCACAACCGGTTTAATATGGAGAACCTAAAGGGTCACACCATAAAAGGAAGAATAATTATTTAAGAAGTTAATGGCATAATCGTAATAATATGTTAAGTATATTTAATTTAATCTATGGTGATAGAATAAATTAAATAGCTTAATATTTATTATTTAATATTTTAGAAATATTAAATATAAATTAATAAGAGAGTCTTATTAATATTATTACAATTATTATTATTTTAATTTCTAAAAGAGTTTAGGAATTAATTTAATATAAGTACTCTCATTTATTCCTAATTGGATTAGGAAGGAAAATTAGTTAAAGGAGTTTAATTAATTATCCCTAATTAGATTAGGGAGCTTAATTAATTAAAAGAATTTAATTAAATAAATAAATCCCAATTCCTTAATTGTTAAAAGTGGGTTACCCACAACTATAAATAAGAGGAGTCTTATATATACGGATATTATATATAATATTTACGGTAATATTATATATATATTCTTAATTATGCCTTGAAATCCGTGCTGCTCCAAGTTGCCAAGTTTGAGTTCTGCCGAAATTATTTTTTTTTTAAAGAAACGGAACGGTTATATATATATATATATATATATATATATATATATATATATATTTTGAATAATATGAAATCTTATGCCTCTGAGGAAGAGATTGCTACTTTTAGAAAGTGGCAAGATGATGCACAGTTGGCTCAATGCATCATGTTCGTATCCATGAGTTTTTTTATATATTCTAACTGTTAGGTTTGTAATATTCATGAACGCAATCAAATTGCATAAAAAGTGCGGAAGCGTGTAAAATCAGAGTTTAAAAATTTACAAACCATATACCCGGATCATCCTTTATGCACAATTATTAATTAAACGAAAAGATAAAGAATAAAATCATATCCTTGAAGATCGAGCTTCCTCAGGTACAAGTTCACCTCCAAATCCTTTCGCGTTCATTCTTGAATCCACCGGGTTTGGTTCCTTCTTTTGATCAACGTTAGCCACCCAAATGTTTGGCCTCTAAAGGTGATCTACCAAGGAAGAAGAAAATTCAAGAAGATGGGTATTTGGCTCAAACCCTAGTTTTCTATCTCTATAGAAAAAGGTGTACTCTCCCAACAACTGGAATTATGTCGTATGTTGAAAAAGTCAACAACCCACCCACCCATAATAAGACTCCTCTTATTTATAGATGTGGGCAACCCACCTTAACAATTAAGGAATTGGGATTTATTTAATTAATTAAATTCTTTTAATTAATTAAGCTCCCTAATCTAATTAGGGATAATTAATTAAACTCTTTTAACTAATTTTCCTTCCTAATCCAATTAGGAATAAATGAGAGTACTTATATTAAATTAATTTCTAAACTCTTTTAGAAATTAAAATAATAATAATTGTAATAATATTAATAAGACTCCTCTTATTAATTTATATTTAATATTTCTAAAATATTAAATAATAATATTAAGCTATTTAATTTATTCTATCACCATAGATTAAATTAAATATACTTAATATATTATTACGATTATGCCATTAACTTCTTAAATAATTATTCTTCCTTTTATGGTGTGACCCCTTTAGGTTCTCCATATTAAAACAGGTTGTGAATAAATCAATTAGAACAATTTAATCTTACTTAAATAAATAAATTAAATAATTAATTTATTTAAATAAATAATATTTATTCTACAATAGGATAAGCCTCTCCCTAGCGATCAACGACTTTCCGGATAATATAGATTTCAACATTAATCATAAAAGAACCTTTGAGTAAATAGTTACCGCATAATTCAATCCTTCCACCATACAATGTCTCAATTAAATATAAGACATGGAATTATGTCAAGTCTTATTTTATTTAATTATATGTATTTCGATTCTTAAATGCACAACTCAAATAATGCAAATTAGAAACTCCTTTCTAATTTCATTACGCTTAACGCCAAGGACTCTTTGGGTTGTCACTTATCGAATCACATAGGACATTCTCTTCTTTTATTAGAAGTGGTAGATTCTTTATTGATCATACATTATCTCTATGTACAACTTATTATACCCAAGCATACCCTTAGATATACCCTAAGGGTCTTAAGGAATAAGTCAAAGTATAACTCATCATACACAAGATACTATGATGATCTCAAGTCCAAGGATCACTGTGTACTACTATCACTACAGAATTTCTATTGACAGCAAATAAAACTCCATTAGGTATTCCTTAGCGAGCCACGTTCGGTGAACTTATTCTCTAATAAGCACCTACATACTTGCTTTAGTGTCTCCACACAAATGATCATGAGATCAATCATCCTCATCCAATGAGCAAGCAACGTATGTACCAATCTATCCGATTCACTAATCCCCAATTTAGTAATCCAATGATTGGGAACTATTTTAGTTTTAAGCTTTCTAAGAATTTAGATCTCATTAAAATGATCATCATCATTATTCTAAAAGCATTGCTTAAAACTATGGGTTTATCACATATTATAAAAAAACAATCATCATGTAGATAATTAAAAGCCTTTAATAAATTAATACTTTTATTAATAAATGAATAAGATTGTTACAAAGTATATGCTTTATCATCAAACATGATTGGCTTGTGTGCATACTACTTTCAATCTCCTACTTGCACTAAAGCCAAATCATGGTATCTTATACTCTTCTTCTCTAAGTGACGATTATCCTGTTTGTTGGATAAGCTTTAGTTAATGGATATGTAATGTTGTTCATGAGAGTCCACTATCTCTATAGTGATTTCCCATCTTTCATTGATTCTAATAATCAAATGAAAGTGCCACAACACATGTTTAGATTCAAGATGAGACTTAGGAACTATTCCTAGTTCTGTATTGAACTTTTAATCCAAACAATCAACTTGCAGCTTCATTTATAGCTATATACTTTGTTTTAATCACTAAACCAAGAACTCTTTCTTTGTTTGGAACCTTTCAATTCATCGCACCAATTGTTCAAGATAACGCTTTACCTTAAAGTGGATTTTTCTGTCATCTTGGTCTGTCTGAAAAACTTGAGTCTGTAAAGCCCTTTAGTTTTAATTCAGACCCACCATGTATGTTCACATCCTTAGTGCCGGTTAAGAACTTTAAGATGTTTTTCACTGACTCATAGTGAACTTCTCCAGAATATGACTGATCAACATCAGGTCTCGTACATTTCATTGCATACATGATTGTCACTCATGCGATCTCTCTTCTTTTGGAGTCTTTGGGGACTATTAAGAGAGATACACTCCATAGCTCATCGACATGAGACATCTCTTAGAGTTTGCCATGCAAAACGACTTTAGCATCAAATGAATATACGTTCCTTGGGTTAAGTCGAGCATCCTCTTGAATCTATCTATATAGATTTTATCCCCAATTAAGATACTCTTCCAAATCATTCATGGAGGAATGTTTAGACAACTTTATCTTTACTGATTGTAGCATTGGTATGTCATTCCTTATCCGTTGTATATCAACATGTAGTACTAGGAATGTCACGATGCTCTAATTCGACCTTTTGTATTACACTAGGTTCATTCTTATTTTGATAAAATCAAACTCTTTTGATTTGTTTCATCAAAACGAATGTTTCATTTTTGAGAATATTGCTTCAATCAATTTCTCTGAGTGTCTACAACTCTTAACTCATCGTATGTAACTGGATCATCATCTTCTATGATGCGTACCTCATCATCATCATCTATGATGAATCCATACCTCCTAGGTATCTTCGGTACTATTCCAGATTTACGATTCGATTTTGTGGTACAATGGAAGTACATCTCTGTGTTCCTCTTATTTGACTTATAGTGTTTTGTGGTTCTTGAACTTTTCAAGATCTATTATCCTCCCACTAGCCCCTTCAATGATAAACGCCTTTATCTTAGAAGGCAGCGTGTTTCGTAACAAACACCTTTTGCTAAGTAGAATTATAGAACATATACCCTAAACTTACTTTAGGATGTCCCACAAATCGACACTTGTCAAATCTTGTCCCAAACTTATCCTTTTGAAACCTTTTCACATAAGTTGGAACCCCTTATCTTAACATACTTAAGATTAGGAATCCTCCCTGTCCATAACTTTTATGGAGTCTTGGGGCCGGATTTTGAGGTTACCATTTTCGTAGATATGCAGCCATTTCTAGGACATTATCCGGAAGGATCTTTGGAAATCGGTAAAATCATTATGGACCGCACCATGTCCAACAAGGTTCGATTTTTCATTCAGATACATCAATCAATTATTGCATATCAGGATGTGTCCATTATGAGAAAACTATTTGAGATGATCTAGAAACTTATTTCACAAGTATTTATTCCTTGATCTAATCAAAGAATCTTAATACATTGCTAATTTGTTTCACTTTCAATTCTTTGAACCTTTCAAATAATTCACACTTGTATTTTAGCAAATACACACATTCAACTCTTTGAATGATCATCTCCTTTCTAATACTAGTTTGTTCAATTTGTAAAATATATTTTTCACGTAAGTCAAGTATACAAAATCCATTAGTAATATTCGATCTCTATACAAAACATTATTATTATAAATAGAACAACAATTGTTCTTAATTATAATACCAAAGATTTCATTGTCCAACAATAAAATGGAAATAATATTTTTAACAAGAACTGGAATACAATAACAACTTATTGACTTAATAGATTTTCCAGTGTAGCATTGCTAAACTATAAGTTTCTATGGCTAATATGGCAACCTTTGCTACATTTCCATACATAGGATAACTTATATTTGTTTAGCTTTCTACTTCGCTTGGTCCCTTCATAAATCTATATTTATGATAACCAAAGTCGGTATCCAATACCCAAGTAGAACCTTGACTTAAAGAAAAATTTACTTCAATCATGAACAAAACAGCGATTATTGTGTTGAAACTTCACTAAGCTTCTTTTGTTAGCCTCTGCAAGATGCTTCTTGCGGTTTCTTTCCAAATGTCCGAGCTTATTGTAGTGGAAGCAAACGCCTTTGCCATCCATATCGCTTTTGTTCTTATTATCCTTTGTTTACGCCTTTACATTTACCTTCTTTGAATCGTTCTTCTTTTTAGGAAGATCCTTTGGCCCCTACCCAAGAAGACATGGTCTTTCTTGGTTGGAAAGTGACTCTCATCATTTTTCAACATGTTAAGCAAATCAATGAAGGCGATATCTAGCTTGTTTATATGAAAAATTCACAACAATTGTGAAAGGAGTTAGGGAGTGAGTGCAAGATCAAATCTTGGCTCAACTCTCCATCCATGACAAAACCAGTTGTCCTAATTGATCAATCAAATTGATTATGTTAAGGACTTTGTCTGCATTTATAGTGCCATTGGCCATTCTAGATCGGAAGAGCTCCTTAGATATCTCGATATCTATCGGTCTTACTTTCCTCACCATCAACTACTTGATGTGCGGGAATATAGTAGAAGCATCCATAGTTTCATGGTGATTTGAAGCTCGTTATTTTCGTGGATGCGAGCATGATGCATTGAGTTAATGTGCATCATCTTGCCACTTTCTAAAAGTAGCAATCTCTTCCTCTCGAGGCATTATTCGCAACCATTGCGAGGATAGGCGTATTAAGGACATAAGATAGCTTTTCAGCCATGAAACTATTCTCATATTCCTTAACCAATCCATTTAATTTGGTCCGATTAACTTAGCATCTAATA
Source organism: Panax quinquefolius (assembly GCA_020205615.1). NCBI lineage: Eukaryota > Viridiplantae > Streptophyta > Magnoliopsida > Apiales > Araliaceae > Panax > Panax quinquefolius. The sequence goes on from JAINUW010000338.1 coordinate 555,355, forward strand.
TGCTTCGCAGGTGATAGTAATTTAGACATTGTAAAATTCTGTAAATGAATTTGTAATTAACAACATTTTAACATACATTCTTTTATTAATTACCAAAATAATTTAGGTCTTATTTTAAATTGGTATCTCCCACTATTTTATTCAAATTATATTACCCTCACTTATATAGTTCGGCAAAATCTAATTAAAGATTTGCTAGTGAGAATAAGGATCCCATTTCAAATGTATATAGCCTTGTGGTGACACAACAAACTATATATAAATAAATAGGTAGACAACTTTTGTCAATTACATCAACTATGCAACTCCTTTTATTTTGCCTCTTAGATTATTTTGATCAAGTGGTGGCACATCCGAATCAAAATTATCCAAGTTAAGTCCTAACCTAGCACTCCATATATTCAAAAAAGAAAATATCATCCTTGTGGTGACACAACAAAATAATATTGTTCAATTTTCTTTATAAGCATCAAATGTGATAAATTAACATCTTAAATACTTAATACTTGCCTTGTGGTGACACAACAAACTCATATTAAATATTTAATACTCTATTAATTTTATCATGTTAGAAGGCTGATTCGATATTCCAAATATCTTTGAGCGCTTAGGACTTAATATAAAAATTGAGGGGTTTGTTATTAATTTGTCTCATCTTGTTTAATGTGGCATGCACATATATATATATATAAAATACGTCGTATATTAATGAACATGCGAAGCATGTTTGTATAATATATAATATATATAGTATAAGCATGCATATAGAATACTATATTCTACCTGGATTGATTATAGACTTTTATTCTAGTTTGGTTCACTAGAGCCACCAAGTGAACCAAAAGGTCAAACCCAAGGGGTGCAAGAAATAATATTTAAATATAACTATTACATTTAAACCCGGGCTTCATTACAAACGGGTCTTCAAGCGCTCCTTGTTCCTTGATCTCCAATTTTTCAAAATTAATTCTAACTATTCCTATTACAAAACTATTTAAAATAAATAGAAACCTTGATCAGCAGTCAAAGGGAAGTACATAGGAGAGAGATAGAATTTACATTAAGAAAAAATTAGAGAAGACGAGGTACGCAGACCCCATTTAATAAAACCCATACATTCATGCATCCAACTAAAATAAAATCCAATTATATTGGTCAATTGTCCATAATCAATCCCATTTATTATCATACACATCACCATATGCATCAATAAATAATATTCATCTTATGAATAATAAACATTTAATATATATATTGATATCATTTAATGGGCTAATTTAGTTAGTATAAAATCTATTTTTGAATCAAAATAAACTACTTTATTTTAATCCAAATTTAAATCAAAATAAAACTATTTTATTTTAATTTATCATATTTTGAATAAAATAAACTATTTTATTTTAATCAAAATCTTTAATCAAAATAAACTCCTTTATTTTAATTAATTATGGAATCCAATTCCATAAAAAAAAAATTATTAAAGAAAACACGGATATTCTTTCCTATTCACAAATAAACTCCTTTATTTTGAATAATATGAAATCTTATTCCATATTTAAATAAACTCCTTTATTTAAAGAAATTAGGATTTTCTTTCCTATTCACAAATAAACTCTTTTATTTTGAATAATATGAAATCTTATTTTAATATTAAAATAAAAGTTTTATTTTAATTTTAAAATTAGAATTTCATGCTAACTAATTAGAGTTGGAATTGGATTCCATGATAACTAATTGGAGTTGAAATTGGATTTCAGCTTTTCCTAATTTTCCCAATTAAATTGTTCTAAACACATATCAATATACATATCAAATATGAACAATTAATAATTCGCATAAAAGTTTGGCTCTGATGCCTCTGAGGAAGAGATTGCTACTTTTAGAAAGTGGCAAGATGATGCACAGTTGGCTCAATGCATCATGCTCGCATCCATGAGTAACGAGCTTTGACACAAGATGAAACTATGGATGCTCCTACTATATTCCCGCACATCAAGTAGTTGATGGTGAGGAAAGTAGGACCGATAGATATAAGATATCTAAGGAGCTCTTCCGATCTAGAATGACCAGATGACACAAAGATGCATGGATAAAAGTCATTAACATTATCAATTTGATTGATCAATTAGGACAACGAGTTTTGTCATGGATGGAGAGTTGAGCCAAGATTTGATCTTGCACTCACTCCCGGACTCCTTTCACAATTGTTGTGAATTTTTCATATGAACAAGCTAGATATCAGCCTCGCTGATTTGCTTAACATATTAAAAAATGTTGAGAGTCACTTTCCAACCAAGAAAGATCAAGTCTTACATGTAGGGGCCAAATGATCTTCTGAAAAGAAGAACGATTCAAAGAAGGTAAATAGAAAGGCATAAACAAAGGATAATAAGAACAAAACTGATACGGATAGCAAAGGAGTTTGCTTCCACTGCAATAAGCCTGGACACTGAAAGAAAATGTGAGAAGCATCTTGCAGAGGCTAACCAAAGAAGCTTAGTGAAGTTTCGGTTACAAATGCAATTTTGTTCATGATTTAAATAAATTTTTCTTTAAGTCAAGGTTCTACTTGGGTATTGGATATTTGACTTTGGTTATCATAAATATAGATTTATGAAGGGACCAAGCGAAGTAGAAAGCTAAACAAATATAAGTAGATCTATGTGTGGAAAATGAAGCAAAGGTTCTTTGCGCATTAGCTATAGAAACTTATAGTTTAGATCGCTTACTAGCAAATATATTAAGTCAATAAGTTGTTATTGTATTCCAGTTCTTGTTAAAATATTATTATTTCCATTTTATTGTTGGACAATGAAAACTTTGGTATTATAATTAAGAACAATTGTTGTTCTATTTATAATAATAATGTTTTGTATAGAACTGGAATATTACTTAATAAATTTTGTATGCTTGACTTACATGAAAATAATTTTGCATATTGAACAAATTAGTATAATAAAAGGAGATGATCATTCAAAGAGTTGAATGTGTGTATTTGCTAAAATACAAGTGTGAATTATTTGAAAGGTTCAAAGAATTGAATGAAACAAATTGGCAAAGTATTAAGATTCTTTGATTAGATCAAGGGATAAATACTTGTGCAATAAGTTTCTAGATCATCTCAAATTGTTTTCTCATAATGGACACATCCTGATATGCAATAATTGATTGATGTATCCGAATGAAAAATCGTACCTTGTTGGACATGGTGCGGTCCATAATGATTTTCTTGACATTCCAAAGATCCTTACGGGATAATGTCCTAGAAATGGTCGCATATCTACGAAAATGGTAACCTCAAAATCCGGCCCCAAGACTACATAAAAGTTATGGATGGGGAGGATTCCTAATCTTAAGTATGTTAAGATAAGGGTTCCAACTTATGTGAAAAGGTTTCAAAAGGATAAGCTTGGGACAAGATTTGACAAGTGTCGATTTGTGGGACATCCTAAAGTAAGTTTAGGGTATATGTTCTATAATTCTACTTAGCAAAAGGTTTTGTTCTGAAACACGCTGCCTTCTAAGATAAAGGCGTTTATCATTGAAGGGGCTAGTGGGAGGATAATAGATCTTGAAAAGTTCAAGAACCACAAAACACTATAAGTCAAATAAGAGGAACCTATAGATAGACCTGTTGTACCGAAGATACATAGGAGGTATAGATTCATCATAGATGATGATGATGAGGTAAACATCATAGAAGATGATGATCCAGTTACATACGATGAGGTAAGTGTTGTAGACACTCAGAGAAATGGATTGAATTGTACGGTAACTATTTACTCAAAGGTTCTTTAATGATTAATGTTGAAATCTATATTATCTGGAAAGTCGTTGATCGCTAGGGAGGCTTATCCCTATTGTAGAATACATATTATTTAAATAAATTAATTGTTTAATTTATTTATTTAAATAAGATTAGAATTGTTCTAATTGATTTATTCACAATAGGTTTAATATGGAGAACCTAAAGGGTCACACCATAAAAGGAAGAATAATTATTTAAGAAGTTAATGGCATAATCGTAATAATATGTTAAGTATATTTAATTTAATCTATGGAGATAGAATAAATTAAATAGCTTAATATTTATTATTTAATATTTTAGAAATATTAAATATAAATTAATAAGAGGAGTCTTATTAATATTATTACAATTATTATTATTTTAATTTCTAAAAGAGTTTAGGAATTAATTTAATATAAGTACTCTCATTTATTCCTAATTGGATTAGGAAGGAAAATTAGTTAAATGAGTTTAATTAATTATCCCTAATAAGATTAGGGAGCTTAATTAATTAAAAGAATTTAATTAATTAAATAAAACCCAATTCCTTAATTGTTAAGGTGGGTTGCCCACATCTATTAATAAGAGGAGTCTTATTATGGGTGAATGGGGGTTGTTGACTTTTTCAACATACGACATAATTCCAATTGTTGGGAGAGTACACCTTTTCTATAGAGATAGAAAAACTAGGGTTTAGCCAACCACCCCTTCTTCTTGAATTTTCTTCTTCCTTGGTGGATCACCTCTAGAGGCCAAACATATGGGTGGCTAACGTTGATCAAAGGAAGGAACCAAACTCGGTGGATTCAAGTTGAACGCGAAAAGGATTGGAGGTGAACTTGTACCTGAGGAAGCTCGGATCTTCAAGGGTATGTTTGTTCTTCATATTTTTTCGTTTAATTAATAATTGTGCATAAAGGGTGATCCGGGTATATGGTTTGTAAATTTTTAAACTCTGATTTTTACTCGCTTCCGCTAATTTATGCAATTTGATTGCGCACATGAATATTACAAACCAAACAGTGGTATCAGATATACATATCAATTAAATTTCCATGATAATTAATTCGTTACTCATGGATACGAGCATGATGCATTGAGCCAACTGTGCATCATTGTGACGCCCCCAAAATAGGTATACACCACACCCATTCTGAGTCGCCAAATACATGGTACAGAAACAACTACAACTTTATTATTACAACAGTAAAACTGTGAGTTTAAATACAAATATTATCTTTTAGACAATATCTATACTTAAATAAATCCCCATCACATTTATTGATACATTATTTTACAAAAATGGTGAGGACTACTAAACAACTCTCTCTAGAACCTTCATTCCATAATTACCCGACTAGTACTCGCTACATTCTCGCCTCCGAGAAGAAAAATGGAACAACAAGGAAAAGGGTGAGCTCAACTAGCCCAAGAAGAATGTTATGACTAAGATAATATACAACAAATTATCGTTAGTCTCCAACAGGAAAAAATCGATAGAATACAATGACAACAAGTTTCAGATCAATATTCGCAAATGAAATAATAATTCATAGAAGAGTTACGTAGAGAATGAAATCCACTATAATCTATGAATTTAGCAATATTTTATCCATCATCAATATTTTATCCCAATATTAACATCAATCAGATATTCATCTCAAATCAAATATTCATCTTTGCATCTCTGCCAAAGATATTCATCAATCGGTCATGTTCATCTCAACACTGTTCTCATCTTTGCACTAAAGGCCAAAGATATTCATCGATCATTATGTTCATCTCAACACCTGCTCATCTTTGCACTAAAGGCCAAAGATATTCATCATCATCATGTTCATTTAAACACCGCTCATCTTTGCAAAGAAAAGCAAAAGATATTCTTCAGAAATCATTCATCTTGCACTACACAGCCAAAGATATTCAATAATATCATCATTTAAGACCGAGGATGATGAAAAATATTTTTAAAGAAACGAATCCAAATGAAACAAAATGACAAGGATTAAGGATTCAGACTTGGTTTTATCCACGCCCAAAAATACCTCAAAAATAATCACGGTGGTGTAAAATTCAAGAATGATCAAAACATGGATACAATCAAAGCTAGTATCCGTAATAGATATTTTTATTTAAAAGAAAAATTTTCATTTTCTATTGAATAGTGCCGTATTCGTGAATAGTGTCAGATATCGTGAATAGTCTTAGTATACGTGAATAGTAACTCCGACACCAAAAGATAGAAATTCCACAAAAAACATCTTCACGCTTCATTAATAGTACTCGTGAATAGTAACTCGTGAATAATAACTCATGAATAGTAACTCGTGAATAGTAACTCATGAATAGTAACCCGACATGAAAAAGTTCCAAATTTGATAAAACTTCAGATCAATATTTCAAAGATAATGATATTGAAGAAATAATATCATTACGAAAAAAATAATATCCCTTACCTCAAAGAATCAAGATTTAGTTGAAAAACAGGATATAGTGTCAAGGAACTTACACCGTCTAACAATACTCAAAGTATACTCAAAATACTCACAAAATACACTCGATAATATAGAGAGAGAAAGAGAGAAAACTTGTTTCTGGTGTGATTTTCAATTCTAACTTAGCCCTCTATTTATAGGAAAATGTTAGCATACGCCAAGGCATTTTAACTCTAAACCCGATGGCTTTACTCGCTACTATTCCCACCCACCACATTTGAAAATTCAATTCAGACATTTCTTCACCAACCACAAGTGGGGCCCACTCAATTCTAGATTTTTCCACCAAAATCAATTATAACCCTAATTTTGAATCAGTCACCTCTTAAAATTCATAACAAATCATTCGTTCATTTTAACGGTTCAAAATTTGTGGACATATACTCAACTTATGTATGTATAACATATCCAAAAATTACAACGATCCAACTATCGGATTAAAAATTATAACCCTCGCAATATATCTCAAAACCCCCGATTTGATTTTTTAATACCTCCAATCCGATAAAATATCGATAAAACACCTCAACATTAATTCCTTCATTAATAACCACATAAATAAATCCATCATTTATATTCATATAAAATAAATATTTCCTTATCATATGAATCAATAATTAATTATTCACAAATAATATTATGTAATCACATTTACGACAAACCAGTCGTTCCTCAGAAAGAGGGGCTTTCAATAAGGATCTCTCCTTCATCGGGCGCCGCAATTAGGTGACCAAACCTCTCCTTAGACAGTAACTTTCTAGACATTGCCAATAATGTTATCTAATAATATTATTCAAATAATATGAATTATTGATCCGATAATGGGAAATCATCAGGGTGACAATTATTGAACAACAATAATATAAAATATCAACGCAAAGAATTATTGAATCAATAAAATAAAATATTGAATAAAGAATTCATCGTAATAATTATCGAGTAGTGCCATCTTACGTAAGGATCAATAATTCAACAATAATGCAATGCAGGTAATACCGCGCATCATGCGCAACCACGCCAGACATCAGTATTTTAACCACCGGGTATTCCAACGGTCTTAACTTGTCAGAATAACTACGCCGTTATTTATAACCACCCAAACTTTGTTGCTTTTCCTCATCCAATCTTTTCAGTTATGGGCCCACACATGGTCGCAATGCCGTCATTTAATATTCCTCGACAAAGATTTAATATTCCATGACCAAACGAATATTCCCAAACAACAATGAATATTTTATAACCACTTGCTTATTTTGAAATATTTATGTATTTTACCCATAACTAACCACATTAATCAAATCCACCCTTACTATTTCAAAATAATAAATAAAGGAAATTCCTTTTATTTAAAAAAATTTTGGGTCTTACAACCTCCCTCCTTATGAAATTTCGTCCCCTAAATTGGACGACGTACACTGGTGTTTCAAAAGATGAGGATACCTTGCTTTTATTTCCGCTTCCAATTCCTGTGTCATTTCCTCTATAGCATGATTCCTCCACAAAACTTTAACTTGTGGTATGACCTTTGCGCGTAGGACATGCTCCTTCCTATCCAAGATCTTGACAGGTACCTCCTCATACGTTAAGTCTTCGGCTATCTCGTCCGGTTCTAACTCAATAACGTGTTTCGGGTCGTCCACATATTTACGTAACATCGATACGTGAAAACGTTATGAACGCCGCCATACTTGGTGGTAAAACGAGTCTATAGGCCACAGTTCCTATTCGATCGAGAATTTTAAATGGATTAATAAATCGAAGGTTTGAGCTTTCCTCACCTCACCGATTCTCGCTTTTAAAATAACAACTTCTTGCACCTCCTTCTTCAAATTCATCAGCTCGGTGTGTAGCTTGAATAAATTTTAACTTTATCGATTATAGTCGATTATACTCAGATATCATCACGCATCAGTATATCATCACGTGGGTACCTAGAGTTTTCATCTCCATCTCTATTATTTGTATATTATACTTAAATGAGTCTTTGACAACATCGTACTCAGACTTGTATACGATCTTCTACTCAACACGCCACCTACCACGCTCGCTTTTCCGGGATGGCATGGTCGTAACATGTCTTTGAAATGAGTCTCCTCTTGAGTTCTTCAAGCTCTTCCCACATTCCTTGCTCCATTCAAATTTTGTATCTCTACGAGTTAGCTACGTTAATGGAATAGCGATTCGAGAATATCCTTCAACGTATCTCCGATAATAACCAACTAAGCCTAGAAAACTACGATTTCGACATCGACTTAGGTTGCTCTCAATCGTGACTCATATCCCAACCTTGGATAGACGTCACAATGACACCTATCGCTTTACTATCGCATCTAATATGACGTCCCTTACGAGAGAGTCGCTTAGGTGAATTCCACAAAGGAAGTCACAAGATAAAGGCTCGTGTACCAAATTTATAGTTGAATTTTTAACTCACGAAGTTCAATAGAGCCATTCGATATGAGATTTTAGAAATGAGTTTTGTACCGGGTTCAAAGTCGATACAAAATTTAATATCATCTTTGGGAGTAAGCCAAGAAATTCTTCGTAAAATACGCCGTGAAAAAATCAATAACAACAAGAATATTATTCAAATCGACGTGTCTTTATTCAAATCCATAACATGGACTAAGAAAACTTGACATCCGTAATAAACGAATGACTTCATGGCTTGATATGAAAATGTTTGACTACAATGGTTTGATCGCTTGAGTTCAATAACAAAGTTGCTTAGGAATATGAAAACTAACAACCTTACAAAAGCAATCAATTTTGGCATGATGAGTAGTTAACCAATCAATCCCCAAAAGCAAGTATCTTTAAAGAGATAAGGTCAATGTGTAAGGTAATGGTGCCAACTTGAATCAAACAAGATTTTTTAAACAACGGATGTAATGAAAGTTTCTCCTAACTGAGTCTCCATAAATAGGTCAAAGTCTAATTTCTCCGTAGTCAAGTTCAAACGTTGAGCGCAAAGCAAGAGAGATAAAAGAATGGGTAGAATCCGGTATCTAGTAAGGTATAAACATCGCAAGAATTTATAATTATCTAACCCTGCTAACTTCGTTCGGGTTCCTCAGATTTTGACCGGCCACGACAAACGCTCTTCCAAGAACCGTTGACTTTGACTTTTCCGGGACATCCTTTTGAGTCACCATTCCGTTGGACTGGTTTCGATATCGCATAATCTTTGTTTATATGTCCTTCCTTTCCACAATTATAGCATACCTAAACTGTTGTGGGCGGTTTCAATGATATGTCCCTCTTTCCGATTTATAACATACGACCGGTGGTCGTTCTCCTCCCTTAAAACTAGTTGCTATCTTGGCGCCGACGTCTTCAAATGGTCGTTGTTGAATCTCCTCTTTTAAAATCTCCTCCCGACTCGCTTCTTCTATTTTCATGACCACGATTACCACCAGAGTGGTTACCGCCTTTGTCCAGTATTCTTCTTTCTCCATTTGGTTATCGTTATTCGATGATCGCTATCTTGAGATGATCCTCGGTTATGGTCCCCGGTTGAACGTACTCGTTATCTCGCTCTAACAAACCGAGCCCTGCTGACAACATCTGAATAGAGAGAAAATTTATGAGAAATGAGATATCGACGTATGGGTTTCAAACCTCTAAGAAACATCCGCGTCATACGCTCCTCATTCTCCACCAAATGAGGTGCAAACTCGATAACTCCGCGAACTTCGCCTCCAGATTGGGACACCGCCATGTTATTCGCTTCTAGTCTAATAAACTCCACTTCCTTCATACGACGAATACTTTCGTGGAAGTACTTGTTATTGAATGCTTTCAAACGTCTCCCATGACACGCCGAAAATTGAATGGGTACGCTTACGTATTCCCACCGAAGTCGCTTCGCCACGGAACATAAAAGTAGCGAATGGAACTTTTCGTTCTTCTTCGCATCCCAAGACATCGAATATCTTGGTAATTTGCTTGACCCATGTTTCCGCCATGATCGGATCTCGCTTTCCCAGTAACTCGGTGGTCCCAACTCTTTGAATCGCTTGGTCGTGACCACCCGTGAATTGCTATCATCTCCTCCTCGTATTTTGAACACGAGTCTCCTCGTCTCGATTTTGCATGAACCGCAAAAAGCTTCTAAACATCCCTCGTTCATCATCGCTTTCAAGTGGTGTTATTCACAGGAGGTACATTGCCCACTGCTTGCACGCTCTCCTCGTTGTTAAGTCTGTGCATCTCCACGGTCTCATTTACACCACTATTAATATTCGAAACGACATTCACAATTCACCGTCATAAAACAAGGGTTAATTAAGGAAATCAATCACATAATATCCCTATATCTTGACTAACTAACAAATAAGCTTAGGTAGGACACACTAGCAAAGGATTTACTCGCTCTCTCCCTCCTAGTTCTATTCCCCGATCTCGCCAGAGATCATATCCCTAAGCTCGATATCAACCGTGACGCCCCCAAAATAGGTATACACCACACCCATTTCGAAAGTCGCCAAATACATGGTACGTAAACAACTACAACTTTATTATTACAACAAGAAAACTGTGAGTTTAAATACAAATATTATCTTTTAGACAATATCTATACTTAAATAAATCCCCATCACATTTATTGATACATTATTTTACAAAATGGTGAGGACTACTAAACAACTCTCTCTAGAACCTTCATTCCATACCGACTAGTACTCGCTACATTCTCGCCTCCCGAGAAGAAAAATGGAACAACAAGGAAAAGGGTGAGCTCAACTAGCCCAAGAAGAATGTTATGACTAAGATAATATACAACAAATTATCGTTAGTCTCCAACAGAAAAAATCGATAGAATACAATAGACAACAAGTTTCAGATCAATATTCGCAATGAAATAATAATTCATAGTAAGAGTTACGTGAGAGAATGAAATCCACTATAATCTATGAATTTAGCGATCCATCATCAATATTTTATCCCAGTAACATCAATCAATATTCATCTCAAATCAAATATTCATCTTTGCACTACAGCCAAAGATATTCATCAATCGGCCATGTTCATCTCAACACTGCTCATCTTTGCACTAAAGGCCAAAGATATTCATCAATCCATCATGTTCATCTCAACACTGCATTCATCTTTTGCACTAAAGGCCAAAGATATTCATCGATCCATGTTCATCTAAATATTCATTTAAACATTCCGCCATCTTTGCTGATCAGAAAGGCAAAAGATATTCTTCAGAAATCATTCATCTTCGCACTAGCCAAAAGCCAAAGATATTCAATAATATCATCATTTAAGACCGAGGATGATGAAAATATTTTAAAGAAACGAATCCAATTGAAACAAAATGACAAGGATTAAGGATTCGTACTTGGTTTTATCCACGCCCAAAAATACCTCAAAAATAATCACAAAGTGGTGTAAAATTCAAGAATGATCAAAACATGGATACAATCAAAGCTAGTATCCGTAATAGATATTTTAGATTTAAAAGAAAAATTTTCATTTTCTATGAATAGTGCCGTGATTCGTGAATAAAGGTCAGATACGTGAATAGTGCCGATACGTGAATAGTAACTCCGACACCAAAAGATAGAAATTCCACAAAAAAACATCTTCACGCTTGCTTAATAGTACTCGTGAATAGTAACTCGTGAATAGTAACTCATGAATAGTAACTCGTGAATAGTAACTCATGAATAGTAACCCCGACATGAAAAAGTTCCAAATTTGATAAAAACTTCAGATCAATATTTCAAAGATAATGATATGAAGAAATAATATCATTACGAAAAAAATAATATCCCTTACCTCAAAGAATCAAGATTTTTAGTTGAAACACAGGATATAGTCTCAAAGGAACTTACACCGCCTAACAATACTCAAAGTATACTCAAAATACTCACAAAATACACTCGATAATATAGAGAGAAAAAGAGAAAACTTGTTTCGTGTGATTTTCAATTCTAACTTAGCCCTCTATTTATAGGAAAATGTTAAGACGTCAAGCGGACTTAACTCGCAACCCGATGGCTTTACTCGCTACTATTCCCACCCACCACATTTGAAAATTCAATTCAGCACATTTCTTCACCAACCACAAGTGGGGCCCACTCAATTCTAGATTTTCCACCAAAATCAATTATAACCCTAATTTCCGAAGAATCACCACCTCTTAAAATTCATAACAAATCATTCGTTCATTTTAACGGTTCAAAATTTGTGGACATATACTCAACTTATGTATGTATAACATATCCAAAAATTACAACGATCCAACTATTGGGATTAAAAATTATAACCCCATAATATATCTCAAAACCCTCGATTTGATTTTTAATACCTCCAATCCGATAAAATACCGATAAAACACCTCAACATTAATTCCTTCATTAATAACCACATAAATAAATCCATCATTTATATTCATATAAAATAAATATTTCCTTATCATATGAATCAATAATTAATTATTCACAAATAATAATATTACAGTAATCACATTTATGACAACCAGTCGTTCCTCAGAAAGAGGGGCTTTTCAATAAGGATCTCTCCATCACTTGCGCGCAATTAGGTGACCAAACCTCTCCTTAGATGTAACTTTCTAGACATTGCCAATAATGTTATCTAATAATATTATTCAAATAATATGAATTATTGATCCGATAATGGGAAATATCAAAATGACAATTATTGAACAACAATAATATAAAATATCAACGCAAAGAATTATTGAATCAATAAAATAAAATATTGAATAAAGAATAACTCACCGTAATAATTATTGAGTAGTGCCATCTTACGTAAGGATCAATAATTCAACAATCTGCGGTAATACCGTAGTGCTACTCGTGTGCAACCCACGCCAGACATCGTATTTTAACCAACGGGTATTCCAATACCTTAATTCCAGAATAACTACGCCTGTTATTTATAACCACCCAAACTTTGTGCGCTTTCCTCATCCAATCGCTTTTCGTTATGGGGCCCACATGGTCTGCATTGTCAGTACGCATTTAATATTCCTCGACAAAGATTTAATATTCCATGACCAAACCTAATATTCCCAAACAACAATGAATATTTTATAACCACTTGCTTATTTTGAAATATTTGCGTATTTTACCCATAACTAACCACATTAATCAAATCCACCCTTACTATTTCAAAATAATAAATAAAGGAAATTCCTTTTTATTTAAAAAAAATTTCGGGGTCTTACAATCATCTTGCCACTTTCTAAAAGTAGCAATCTCTTCCTCAGAGGCATTGTCTGCAACCATTACAGGGATAGGCGTATTAAGGACATAAGAATGTATATTCTAACTGTTAGGTATGTTCCACTGTTAGGTTTGTAATATTCATGTGCGCAATCAAATTGCAAAATAATGCGGAAGCGTGTAAAAATCAGAGTTTAAAAATTTTACAAACCATATACCCGTATCACCCTTTATGCATTAATTATTAATTAAACGAAAAGATAAAGAATAAATCATACCCAAGATCGAGCTTCCTAAATGTACAAGTTCACCTCCTAATCCTTTTCGCGTCTATCTTGAATCCACCGGGTTTGGTTCCTTCCTTTGATCAACGTTAGCCACCCAAATGTTTGGCCTCTAGAGGTGATCCACCAAGGAAAACTAAAGAATTCAAGAAGATGGTGTATTTGGCTCAAACCCTAGTTTTCTATCTCTATAGAAAAGGGTACTCTCCAACAAATTGGAATTATGTCGTATGTTGAAAAAGTCAACATACCATACCACCTATAATAAGACTCCTCTTATTTATAGATGTGGGCAACCCACCTTAACAATTAAGGAATTGAGTTTTATTTAATTAATTAAATTCTTTTAATTAATTAAGCTCCCTAATCTTATTAGGGATAATTAATTAAACTCCTTTAACTAATTTTCCCTCCTAATCCTATTAGGATAAATTTCCTGGAAATTCTTTTTTTTTGCCAACTTTGATTACCAAGGTTTATATATATATTATTATTATTATATATATATATGTATATAAATTGTTATATATATATTCTCCAAAAATAATTTTATAATTAAAATAAAAGTTTATTTTAATCTTAAAATAAAAAGTTTATAATATTATTAAAAATAAAAGATTTATTTTAATTTTAAAATTAAATTTCATGCTAACTAATTAGAGTTGGAATTGGATTCCATGATAACTAATTGGAGTTAAAATTGGATTCTATTTTTCCTTAAATAAAGGAGTTTATTTTAATATGAAATTAGATTTCATATTATTCAAAAAAAAAGGTTTATTTGTGAATAGGAAAGTGAATCCATGTTTCCTTAAATAAAGGAGTTTATTTAGATATGAAATAGATTTCATATTATTCAAAATAAAAGAGTTTATTTGTGAATAGAAAGAAAATCCGTATTTCCTTAAATAAAAAAGTTTATTTAGATATGGAATAAGATTTCATATTATTCAAAATAAAGGAGTTTATTTGTGAATAGGAAAGATAATCCGTGTTTCCTTTAATAAAAGATTTTTTTTTTACATGGAATTGGATTCATAATTAATTAAAATAAAAGAGTTTATTTTAATTAAAGATTTTTTATATATGGAATTGGATTCTATAATTAATTAAAATAAAGGAGTTTATTTTGATTAAAATTTTGATTAAAATAAAATAGTTTATTTTATTCAAAATTGGATAAATTAAAATAAAATAGTTTTATTTTGATTTAAATTTGGATTAAAATAAAGGAGTTTATTTTGATTCAAAAATAGATTTTATAGTAACTAAATTTGCCCATTAAATGATATCAATATATATATTAAATGTTTATTATTTATAAGATGAATGTTATTTATTGATACATATGGTGATGTGTATGATAATAAATGGGATTGATTATGGATTATTGACCAATGCGATTGGATTTTATTTTAGTTGGATGCATGAATGTATGGGATTTATTAAATGGGGTCTGCGTACCTCGTCTTCTCTAATTTTTCTTAATGTAAATTCTATCTTTCTCCTATGTACTTCCCCTTGACTGCTGATCAAGGTTTCTATTTTATTTTAAAATAGTTATGTAATAGGAATAGTTAGAATTAATTTTTTTGAAAAATTGGAGATCAAGGAACAAGGAGCGCTTGAAGACCCGTTTGTAATGGAGCCCGGGTTTAAATGTAATAGTTATATTTAAATATTATTTCTTGCACCCCTAGGGTTTGACCTTTTGGTTCACTTGGTGGCTCTAGTGAACCAAACTAGAATAAAAGTCCATAATCAATCCAGGTAGAATATAGTATTCTATATGTGCATGCTTATACTATATATATATATTATATATTATGCAAACATGCTTCGCATGTTAATTAATATGACGCGTATTTTATATATATATGTGCATGCGCGCTAAACAAGATGAGATAAATTAATAACAAACCCCTCAATTTTTATATTAAGTCCTAAGCGTTCAAAGATATTTGGAATATCGAACGTCGCCTTCTAGCATGATAAAATTAATAGAGTATTAAATATTTAATATGAGTTTGTTGTGTCACCACAAGGCAAGTATTAAGTATTTAAGATGTTAATTTATCATATTTGATGCTTATAAAGAAAATTGAACAATATTGTTTTGTTGTGTCACCACAAGGATGATATTTTTCTTTTTTGAATATATGGAGTGCTAGGTCGGACTTAACTTGGATAATTTTGATTCGGATGTGCCACCACTTGATCAAAATAATCTAAGAGGCAAAATAAAAGGAGTCAGATAGTTGATGTAATTGACAAAAGTTGTCTACCTATTTATTTATATATAGTTTGTTGTGTCACCACAAGGCTATATACATTTGAAATGGGATCCTTATTCTCACTAGCAAATCTTTATTTAGATTTTTGCCGAACTATATAAGTGAGGGTAATATAGTTTGAAGAAAATAGTGGGAGATACCAATTTAAAACAAGACCTAATTTATTTTGGTAATTAATAAAAGAATGTATGTTAAAATGTTGTTAATTATAAATTCATTTCTGTAATTTTACAATGTCTAAAATTACTATCATCACTGGCGAAGCATATTAGATGCTAAATTAACTGAATCAATTAAATGGATTGGTTAAGGAATTTGAGAATAGTTCTCATAGTCTGAAAAGCTATCTTATGTCCTTAATACGCCTATCCTCAAGAATGGTTGCGCATAATGCCTCCGAGGAAGACATTGCTACTTTTAGAAAGTGGCAAGATGATGCACGATTGGCTCAATGCATCATGTTCGCATCTATGAGTAACGAGCTTGATAACGAGATGAAACTATGGATGCTCTTACTATATTCCCGCACATCAAGTAGTTGATGGTGAGGAAAGTAGGGACCGATAGATATCGATATCTAAGGAGCTCTTTCGATCTAGAATGGCCAATGGCACTATAGTATGCATAAAAAGTTCTTAACATAATCAATTTGATTGATCAATTAAGACAACTGGTTTTGTCATGGATGGAGAGTTGAGCCAAGATTTGATCTTGCACTCACTCCGGACTCCTTTCACAATTGTTGTGAATTTTTCATATGAACAAGCTAGATATCGGTTTTGTTGATTTGCTTAACATATTGAAAAATGTTGAGAGTCACTTTCAACCAAGAAAGATCAAGTCTTACTAGTAGGGGCCAAAGGATCTTCTGAAAAGAAGAACGATTCAAAGAAGGTAAATAGAAAGGCATAAAAAAGGATAATAAGAACAAAAGCGATATGGATAGCAAAGGAATTTGCTTCCACCGCAATAAGCACGGACATCGGAAAGAAAACTCAGAAGTATCTTGCGAGAGGCTAACCAAAGAAGCTTAGTGAAGTTTTGGTTTACAATACGATTTTTGTTCATGATTGAAATAAATTTTTCTTTAAGTCAAGGTTCTACTTGGGTATTGGATACCGACTTTGGTTATCATAAATATAGATTTATGAAGGGACCAAGCAGAAGTAGAAAGCTAAACAAATATAAGTAATCCTATGTGTGGGAAATGAAGTAAAGGTTGCATATTAGCCATAGAAACTTATAGTTTAGCAATGCCTACGGGCAAATCTATTAAGTCAATAAGTTGTTATTGTATTCCAGTTCTTGTTAAAAATATTATTTCCATTTTATTGTTGGACAATGAAATCTTTGGTATTATAATTAAGAACAAATTGTTGTTCTATTTATAATAATAATGTTTTGTATAGAACTGGAATATTACTTAATAAATTTTGTATACTTGACTTACATGAAAATAATTTTGCATATTGAACAAACTAGTATAAGAAAAGGAGATGATCATTCAAAGAGTTGAATGTGTGTATTTGCTGAAATACAAGTATGAATTATTTGAAAGGTTCAAAGAATTCAGAAGTGAAACAAATTGACAATGTATTAAGATTCTTTGATCGGATCAAGGAATAAATACTTGTGCAATAAGTTTCTAGATCGTCTCAAATGGTTTTCTCATAATGGACACATCCTGATACGTAATAATTGATTGATGTATCTGAATGGAAAATTCGTACCTTGTTGGACATGAAAGTGCGGTCCATAATGATTTTACCGACATTCCAAAGATCCTTCCGGGATAATGTCCTAGAAATGGTCGTATATCAACGAAAATGGTAACCTCAAAATCCATTTCAAGACTCCATAAAAGTTATGGACAGGGAGGATTCCTAATCTTAAGTATGTTAAGATAAGGGGTTGTCCAACTTATGTGAAACGATTTCAAAGGATAAGCTTGGGATAAGATTTGACAAGTGTCGATTTGTGGGACATCCTAAAGTAAGTTTGGGGCATATGTTCTATAATCCTACATAGCAAAAGGTGTTTATTGCGAAACACCCTGCCTTCTAAGATAAAGGTGTTTATCATTAAAAAGGGCTAGTGGGAGGATAATAGATCTTGAAGAGTTCAAGAACCACAAAACACTATAAGTCAAATAAGAGGAACCTGTAGATAGACCTATTGTACCACAACTGAATCGTAAGTCTAGAATAGTACCGAAGATACCTAGGAGGTATGGATTCATCATGGATGATGATGATGAGGTACACATCATAGAAGATGATGATCCAGTTACATACGATGAGGTAAGAGTTCTAGTGTGTACAAAAGGGACAGTGGGAGCGCCGTGGCATTCCTAATATTATATGTTGATATACTACGGATAAGGAATGACATACCAATGCTACAATCAGTAAAGATAAAGTTGTCTAAACATTCCTCCATGAATGATTTGGAAGAGTATCTTAATTGGGGATATAAATCTATATAGATAGATTTAAGAGGATGCTCGACTTAACCCAAGGAACGTATATTCATTTGATGCTAAAGTCATTTAGCATGGCAAACTCCAAGAGATGTTTCATGTCGATGAGCTATGGAGTGTATTTCTCTTAATAGTCCCCATAGACTCCTGAAAAGAGAGGTCGCATGAGTGACAATTATGTATGCAATGAAATGTACGAGACCTGATGTTGATTAGTCATATTATGGAGAAGTTCACTATGAGTCAGTGAAAAACATCTTAAAGTTCTTAACCGGCACTAAGGATGTGAGCATACATGGTGGGTCTGAATTAAAACTAGAGGGCTTTACAGACTCAAGTTTTTCAGACAAACCAAGACGACCGAAAATCCACTTTAAGGTAAAGTGTTACCTTGAGCAAGTGGTGCGATGAATTGGAAAGGTTCCAAAGCAAGAAAGAGTTCTTTGGTTTAGTGATAAAAACAAAGTATATAGCTATAAATGAAGTCGCAAGTTGATTGTTTGGATTAAAAGTTCATTACGTAACTAGGAATAGTTCCTAAGTCTCATCTTGGATCTAAACATGTGTTGTGGCACTTTCATTTGATTATTAGAATCATTGAAAGATGGGAAATCACTATAGAGATAGTGGACTCTCATGAACAACATTACATATCCATTAACTAAAGCTTATCCAACAGGATAATCGTCACTTAGAGAAGAAGAGTATGAGATACCATGGCGATTGGCTTTAGTGCAAGTGGGAGATTGAAAGTAGTATGCACACAAGCCAATCATGTTTGATGATAAAGCATATACTTTGAAACAATATTATTCATTTATTAATAAAAAGTATTAATTTATTAAAGGCTTTTAATTATCTACATGATGCTGTTTTATAATATGTGATAAACCCATAGTTTTAAGCAATGCTTTTAGAATAATGATGATGATCATTCTAATGAGATCTAAATTCTTTGAAAGCTTAAAACTAAAATAGTTCCCAATCGTTGGATTACTAAATTGGGGATTAGTGAATACGGATAGATTGGTACATACGTTGCTTGCTCATTGGATGAGGATGATTGATCTCATGATCATTTGTGTGGAGACACTAAAGCAAGTATGTAGGTGCTTATTAGAGAATAAGTTCACTTTGAGCGTGGCTCGCTAAGGAATACCTAATGGAGTTTTATTTGCTCGCCAATAGGAATTCTGTAGTGATAGTAGTACAAGTAATCCTTGGACTTGAGATCATCATAGTATCTTGTGTATGATGAGTTATACTTTGACTTATTCCTTAAGACCCTTAGGGTATATCAAAGGGTATGCTTGGGTATAATAAGTTGTACATGGAGATAATGTATGATCAATAAAGAATCTACCACTTAATAAAAGAAGAGAAATGTCCTATGTGATTCGATAAATGACAACCCAAAGTAGTCCTTGGTTAAAGCGTAATGAAATTAGAAAGGAGTTTCTAATTTGCATTATTTGGAGTTGTTCATTTAAGGATCGAAATACATATAATTAAATAAAATAAGACTTGACAAGAATTCCATGCCTTATATTTAATTTGGACATTGTATGGTGGAAGGATTGAATTGTGCAGTAACTATTTACTCAAAGGTTCTTTAATGATTAATGTTGAAATCTATATTATCCGGAAAGTCGTTGATCGTTAGGGAGGCTTATCCCTATTGTAGAATAAATATTATTTATTTAAATAAATTAATTGTTTAATTTATTTATTTAAATAAGATTAGAATTGTTCTAATTGATTTATTCACAACCTAGGTTTAATATGGAGAACCTAAAGGGTCATACCATAAAAGGAAGAATAATTATTTAAGAAGTTAATGGCATAATCGTAATAATATGTTAAGTATATTTAATTTAATTTATGGAGATAGAATAAATTAAATAGCTTAATATTTATTATTTAATATTTTAGAAATATTAAATATAAATTAATAAGAGGAGTCTTATTAATATTATTACAATTATTATTATTTTAATTTCTAAAAGAGTTTAGGAATTAATTTAATATAAGTACTCTCATTTATTCCTAATAGGATTAGGAGGAAAAATTAGTTAAAGGAGTTTAATTAATTATCCCTAATAAGATTAGGGAGCTTAATTAATTAAAAGAATTTAATTAATTAAATAAAACCCAATTCCTTAATTGTTAAGGTGGGTTGCCCATATCTATTAATAAGAGGAGTCTTATTATGGGTGAATGGGTTGTTGACTTTTACAACGTAATAATTCCAATTTGTTGGAGAGTACCCTTTTCTATAGAGATAGGAAAAACTAGGGTTTGAGCCAATACCCCTTCTTCTTGAATTCCTATTCTTCCTTGGTGGATCACCTCTAGAGGCCAAACACATGGGTGGCTAACGTTGATCAAAGGAAGGAACCAAACCCGGTGGATTCAAGTTGAACGCGAAAAGGATTGGAGGTGAACTTGTACCTGAGGAAGCTCGATCTTCAAGGGTATGATTTTATTCTTTATCTTTTCGTTTAATTAATAATTGTGCATAAAGGGTGATCCGGGTATATGGTTTGTAAATTTTTAAACTCTGATTTTTACTCGCTTACGCTAATTTTTGCAATTTGATTGCGCACATGAATATTATAAACCTAACAGTGGTATCAATTAAGATACTCTTCTCTTACAGTGCCAATCGTTTAAGATGTTTTTCACTGTCTTACAGTGATCTTCTCCAGAATATGACTGATCAACATTAGGTCTCGTACATTTCATTGCATACATGATTGTCACTCATACAATCTCTCTTCTTTGGAGTCTATGGGGACTATTAAGAGAGATACACTCCATGGCTCATCGACATGAGACATCTCTTGGAGTTTGCCATGCTAAACGACTTTAGCATCAAATGAATATATGTTCCTTGGGTTAAGTCGAGCATCCTCTTAAATCTATCTATATAGATTTATATCCCCAATTAAGATACTCTTCCAAATCATTCATGGAGGAATGTTTAGACAACTTTATCTTTATCGATTGTAGCATTGGTATGTCATTCCTTATCCGTAGTATATATCTACATGTAGTACTAGGAATGTCACGATGTGTTCCATATTTGACCCCCTTTGTATGTAATGGATCATCATCTTCTATGATGCATCATTCTCATCATCATCATCATCTATGATGAATCCATACCTCCTAGGTATCTTGGTACTATTCGATTTATGATTTGGTTGTGGTACAATAGGTTACATCTATGAGTTCCTCTTATTTGACTTATAGTGTTTTGTGGTTCTTGAATTTTTCAAGATCTATTATCCTCCCACTATCCCCTTCAATAATAAACACCTTTATCTTAGAAGGCAGCGTGTTTTACAACAAACACCTTTTGCTAAGTAGAATTATAGAACATATACCCTAAACTTACTTTAGGATGTCCCACAAATTGACACTTATAAAATCTTGTCCCAAGCTTATCCTTTGAAACCGTTTCATATAAGTTGGACAACCCCTTATCTTAACATACTTAAGATTAGGAATCCTCCCTGTCCATAACTTTTATGGAGTCTTGGGGTAGGATTTTGAGGTTACCATTTTCAGTGAGATATGCAGCCATTTCTAGGACATTGACCAGAGGGATCTTTGGAATGTCGGTAAAATCATTATGGACCGCATCTATGCCATGTCAACAAGGTATGATTTTTCCTTCAGATACATCAATCAATTATTGCGTATCAGGATGTGTCCATTATGAGAAAACCATTTGAGATGATCTAGAAACTTATTGCACAAGTATTTATTCCTTGATCTAATCAAAGAATCTTAATACTTTGCCAATTTGTTTCATTTCTGAATTCTTTGAACCTTTCAAATAATTCACACTTGTATTTTAGCAAATACACACATTCAACTCTTTGAATGATCATCTCCTTTTTCATATACTAGTTTGTTCAATTTGTAAAATATATTTTTCACGTAAGTCAAGTATACAAAATTTATTAAGTGATATTCCAAATTCTATACAAAACATTATTATTATAAATAGAACAACAATTGTTCTTAATTATAATACCAAAGATTTCATTGTCCAACAATAAATTGGAAATAATATTTTTAACAAGAACTGGAATACAATAACAACTTATTGACTTAATATATTTGCCCGTAGGCATTGCTAAACTATAAGTTTCTATGGCTAATATGGCAACCTTTGCTACATTTCCCGCACATAGGATAACTTATATTTGTTTAGCTTTCTCTACTGCTTGGTCCTTCATAAATCTATATTTATGATAACCAAAGTCGGTATCCAATACCCAAGTAGAACCTTGAATTAAAGAAAATTTTATTTTAAATCATGAATAAATTTGTATTTATAACCGAAACTTTACTAAGCTTCTTTGGTTGGCCTCTGCAAGATACTTCTTGCAGTTTCTTTCCAGTGTCCAGGCTTATTGCAGTGGAAGCAAACTCCTTTGCTATCCATATCAGTTTTGTTCTTATTATCCTTTGTTTACGCCTTTCTGTTTACCTTCTTTGAATCGTTCTTCTTTTCGGAAGATCCTTTGGCCCCTACCAAAGAAGACATGGTCTTTCTTGGTTGAAAGTGACTCTCATCATTTTTCAACATGTTAAGCAAATCAACGGTCGATATCTAGCTTGTTCATATGAAAAATTCACAACAATTGTGAAAGAGTCCAGGAAGTGAGTGCAAGATCAAATCTTGGCTCAACTCTCCATCCATGACAAAATCCGTTGTCTAATTGATCAATCAAATTGATTATGTTAAGAACTTTTTTATCGTATTATAGTGCCATTGGCCATTCTAGATCGGAAGAGCTCCTTAGATATCTCGATATCTATCGGTCCTACTTTCCTCACCATCAACTACTTGATGTGCGGGGAATATAGTAGGAGCATCCATAGTTTCATCTTGATTTCAAGCTTCGTTACTCATAGATGCGAGCATGATGCATTGAGCCAACTGTGCATCATCTTGCCACTTTCTAAAAGTAGCAATCTCTTCCTCAGAGGCATTGTCTGCAACCATTGCAGGGATAGGCGTATTAAGGACATAAGATAGCTTTTCAGCTATGAGAACTTTTCTCAATTTCCTTAACCAATCCGTTTAATTCGGTCTGGTTAATTTAGCATCTAATATGATTCGCAGTGATAGTAATTTTAGACATTGTAAAATTCTGTAAATGAATTTGTAATTAACAACATTTTAACATACATTCTTTTATTAATTACCAAAATAATTTAGGTCTTGTTTTAAATTGGTATCTCCCACTATTTTCTTCAAACTATATTACCCTCACTTATATAGTTCGGCAAAATCTAATTAAAGATTTGCTAGTGAGAATAAGGATCCCATTTCAAATGTATATAGCCTTGTGGTGACACAACAAACTATATATAAATAAATAGGTAGACAACAATTGTCAATTACATCAACTATGCAACTCCTTGTATTTTGCCTCTTAGATTATTTTGATCAAGTGGTGGCACATCCGAATCAAAATTATCCAAGTTAAGTCCAACCTAGTACTCCATATATTCAAAAAAGAAAAATATCATCCTTGTGGTGACACAACAAAACAATATTGTTCAATTTTCTTTATAAGCATCAAATGTGATAAATTAACATCTTAAATACTTAATACTTGCCTTGTGGTGACACAACAAACTCATATTAAATATTTAATACTCTATTAATTTTATTATGCTAGAAAGCTGACGTTCGATATTCCAAATATCTTTGAACGCTTAGGACTTAATATAAAAATTGAGGGTTTGTTATTAATTTGTCTCATCTTGTTTAATAGCATGCATGCATATATATATATAAATACGTCATATTAATGAACATGCGAAGCATGTTTGCATAATATATAATATATATAGTATAAGCATGCACATATAGAATACTATATTCTACCCGGATTGATTATGGACTTTTATTCTAGTTTGGTTCACTAGAGCCACCAAGTGAACCAAAAGGTCAAACCCTAGGGGTGCAAGAAATAATATTTAAATATAACTATTACATTTAAACCCGGGCTCTATTACAAACGGGTCTTTCAGCGCTCCTTTGATCCTTTGATCTCCAATTTTTCAAAATTAATTCTAACTATCCCTATGACAAAACTATTTAAAAAATAAATAGAAACCTTGATCAGCAGTCAAGGGGACGTACATAGGAGGGGAATAGAATTTACATTAAAAAAAAATTAGAGAAGACGAGGTACGCAGACCCCATTTAATAAAACCCATACATTCATGCATCCAACTAAAATAAAATCCAATCATATTGGTCAATAGTCCATAATCAATCCCATTTATTATCATACACATCACCATATGCATCAATAAATAACATTCATCTAATATATATATTGATATCATTTAATGGGCAAATTTAGTTAGTATAAAATCTATTTTTGAATCAAAATAAACTCCTTTATTTTAATCCAAATTTAAATCAAAATAAAACTATTTTATTTTAATTTATCTAATTTTGAATAAAATAAACTATTTTATTTTAATCAAAATCTTAATCAAAATAAACTCCTTTATTTTAATTAATTATGGAATCCAATTTCATATATATATAAAATAAAATCTTTAATTAAAATAAATTCTTTTATTTTAATTAATTATGAATCAATTACATGTAAAAAATAAAAAAAAATATTAAAGGAAACACGATTTTTTTCTTTCCTATTCATAAATAAACTCCTTTATTTTGAATAATATGAAATCTTATTTCATATTTAAATAAACTCCTTTATTTAAGGAAACACGGATTTTCTTTCCTATTCATAAATAAACTCCTTTATTTTGAATAATATGAAATCTTATTTCATATTTAAATAAACTCCTTTATTTAAGGAAATACGAATTTTCTTTCCTATTCACAAATAAACTCCTTTATTTTGAATAATATGAAATCTTATTTCATATTTAAATAAACTCCTTTATTTAAGGAAACACGGATTTTCTTTCCTATTCATAAATAAACTCCTTTATTTTGAATAATATGAAATCTTATTTCATATTTAAATAAACTCCTTTATTTAAGGAAACACGGATTTTCTTTCCTATTCACAAATAAACTCCTTTATTTTGAATAATATGAAATCTTATTTCATATTTAAATAAACTCCTTTATTTAAGGAAACATGGATTCTCTTTCCTATTCATAAATAAACTATTTTATTTTGAATAATATGAAATCTTATTTCATATCTAAACAAACTCCTTTATTTAAGGAAAGATGGATTTACTTCCCTATTCACAAATAAACTCCTTTATTTTAGAAAAAATAAAATCCAATTTCAACTCCAATTAGTTATCATGGAATCAAATTCCAACTCTAATTAGTTAGCATGAAATTTAATTTTAAAATTAAAATAAACATTTTTATTTTAAGATTAAAATAAACCTTTTATTTTAAAATTAAAATAAACTTTTATTTTAATTATAAAATTATTAAGAATAATATATATATAATTATTATATATATATATATATAATAAAATATATATATATATATATGTCAAATATATATATTAGTTAACATGGTTTCCCATTTTATAAATTAATATATATATATATATATATATATATATTATAATCCGTTTAATTCGTATGATATCATGCTTGATTTCCGTATATATATATGTTATCATGCTTGATTTCCGTGCAAAGTAAAAAAAACGTGGCTTTTGATTTCCTTGCACAATATGTTGCTCCCTTTTTTTTTTTTAAAGCATTCATGTAATCAGCACACAGTTTTGCGTTTTTTTTTTTTTTTTAAATTTTATACAATAAAATTATGCCCAATTAAATTGTTCTAAACACATATCAATATATAAATTAAATTTGAACAATTAATAATTTGTATAAAGGTTTGGCTCTGATACCACAGTTAGGTTTGTAATATTCGTATGCCTTGATTAAATTGCATAAAATAAAAGCGGCGAAGCGTGTAAAATCGAGTTTTAAAAATTTTACAAACCATATACCCGGATCACCCTTTATGCATAATTATTAATTAAGCGAAAAGATAAAGAATAAAATCATACCCTTGAAGATCGAGCTTCCTCGGTACAAGTTCACCTCAAATCCTTTCGCGTTCAACTTGAATCCACCGGGTTTGGTTCCTTCCTTTGATCAACGTTAGCCACCCAAATGTTTGGCCTCTCAGAGGTGATCCACCGAGGAAGAAGAAAATTCAAGAAGGGGTGGTTGGCTAAACCCTAGTTTTTCTATCTCTATAGAAAAAGGTGTACTCTCCAACAAATTGGAATTATGTCAGTATGTTGAAAAGTCAACAAAACCCCACCACCATATAATAAGACTCCTCTTATTTATAGATGTGGGCAACCCACCTTAATAATTAAGGAATTGGGTTTATTTAATTAATTAAATTCTTTTAATTAATTAAGCTCCCTAATCTTATTAGGGATAATTAATTAAACTCTTTAATTAATTTAACCTCCTAATCTTATTAGGAATAAATGAGAGTACTTATATTAAATTAATTCCTAAACTCTTTTAGAAATTAAAATAATAATAATTGTAATAATATTAATAAGACTCCTCTTATTAATTTATATTTAATATTTCTAAAATATTAAATAATAAATATTAAGCTATTTAATTTATTCTATCACCATAGATTAAATTAAATATACATAACTATATTATTACGATTATGCCATTAACTTCTTAAATAATTATTCTTCCTTTTATGGTGTGACCCTTTAGGTTCTCCATATTAAGCAGGTTGTGAATAAATCAATTAGAACAATTCTAATCTTATTTAAATAAATAAATTAAACAATTAATTTATTTAAATAAATAATATTTATTCTCTGATAGGGATAAGCCTCCTAGCGATCAACGACTTTCCGGATAATATAGATTTCAACATTAATCATTAAAAGAACCTTTGAGTAAATAGTTGCGTACAATTCAATCCTTCCACCATCTGATGTCCCGATTAAATATAAGGCATGGAATTCTTTGTCGAGTCTTATTTTATTTAATTATATGTATTTCGATCCTTAAATGCATGACTCAAATAATACAAATTAGAAACTCCTTTCTAATTTCATTACGCCTTGGCCAAGGACTCTTTGGGTTGTCATTTATCGAATCACATAGGACATTTCTCTTCTTTTATTAGAAGTGGTAGATTCTTTATTGATCATACATTATCTCCATGTACAACTTATTATACCCAAGCATACCCTTTGATATACCCTAAGGGTCTTAAGGAATAAGTCAAAGTATAACTCATCATACACAAGATATCTTATGATGATCTCAAGTCAAGGATTACTTGTACTACTATCACTCTACAGAATTCCTATTGGCGAGCAAAATAAAACTCCATTAGGTATTCCTTAGCGAGCCCATGCGTTCGGTGAACTTATTCTCTAATAAGCACCTACATACTTGCTTTAGTGTCTCCACACAAATGATCATGAGATCAATCATCCTCATCCAATGAGCAAGAAAGCGTATGTACCGATCTATCCGGATTCTAATCAGGATTTAGTAATCAATGATTGGGAACTATTTTAGTTTTAATCCAAAATTTAGATCTCATTAGAATGATCATCATCATTATTCTAAAAGCATTGCTTAAAACTATGGGTTTATCAATATCATTTAGATAATTAAACGCTTTAATAAATTAATACTTTTTATTAAAAATGAATAAGATTGTTAAAAGTATATGCTTTATCTCATCTTGTTTGTGCGCTTTGCTTGCATATATATATATAAAATAAGCGAAAGATAAGCTTTATAATATATTAATTAACATCGAAGCATGTTTGTATAATATATAAATATATATATATTGGTTCCTTTATATATTATAAGCATGCACATAAACACTATAAATCTATACTTATAGTATCCACAGGTTTGGTTCCTTTTGGTTGGCTAAACCCTAGTTTTTCTATCTCTATAGAAAAGGTGTACTCTCAACAATTGGAATTACGTATGTTGAAAAAGTGACAACAACCCCCCACACCCATAATAAGACTCCTCTTATTTATAGATGTGGGCAACCCACCTTAACAATTAAGGAATTGGGTTTTATTTAATTAATTAAATTCTTTTAATTAATTAAGCTCCCCTAATCTTATTAGGGATAATTAATTAAACTCCTTTAACTAATTTTCCTTCCTAATCCAATTAGGAATAAATGAGAGTACTTATATTAAATTAATTCCTAAACTCTTTAGAAATTAAAATAATAATAATTGTAATAATATTAATAAGACTCCTCTTATTAATTTATATTTAATATTTCTAAAATATTAAATAATAAATATTAAGCTATTTAATTTATTCTATCACCATAGATTAAATTAAATATATAACTATATTATTACGATTATGCCATTAACTTCTTAAATAATTATTCTTCCTTTTTTATGGTGTGACCCTTTAGGTTCTCCATATTAAATAGGTTGTGAATAAATCAATTAGAACAATTCTAATCTTATTTAAATAAATAAATTAAACAATTAATTTATTTAAATAAATAATATTTATTCTCTGATAGGGATAAGCCTCCTAGCGATCAGCGACTTTCCGGATAATATAGATTTCAACATTAATCATTAAAGAACCTTTGAGTAAATAATTACCGTATGCAATTCAATCCTTCCACCATCTGATGTCCCGATTAAATATAAGACATGGAATTCTTTGTCAAGTCTTATTTTATTTAATTATATGTATTTCGATCCTTAAATACTGACTCAAATAATGCAAATTAGAAACTCCTTTCTAATTTCATTACGCCTTAACCCGAGGACTCTCTTGGGTTGTCATTTATCGAATCACATAGGACATTTCTCTTCTTTTATTAGAAGTGGTAGATTCTTTATTGATCATACATTATCTCCATATACTGACTTATTATACCCAAGCATACCCTTTGATATACCCTAAGGGTCTTAAGGAATAAGTCAAAGTATAACTCATCATACACGAGATACTATGATGATCTCAAGTCAAGGATTACTTGTACTACTATCACTCTGAGGAATTCCTATTGACGGGCAAATAAAACTCCATTAGGTATTCCTTAGCGAGCCCGCGTTCGATTGAACTTATTCTCTAATAAGCACCTACGTACTTGCTTTAGTGTCTCCACACAAATGATCATGAGATCAATCATCCTCATCGATGAGCAAGCAGCGTATACCCGATCTATCCGGATTCACTAATCCCCGATTTAGTAATCGATGATTGGGAACTATTTTAGTTTTAAGCTTTCTAAGAATTTAGATCTCATTAGAATGATCATCATCATTATTCTAAAAGCATTGCTTAAAACTATGGGTTTATCACATATTATAAAAGCGACATCATGTAGATAATTTAAAAGCCTTTAATAAATTAATACTTTTTATTAATAAATGAATAAGATTATTTACAAAGTATATGCTTTATCATCAAACATGATTGGCTTGTGTGCATACTACTTTCAATCTCCCACTTGCACTAAAACCCGATCGTCGTGGTATCTTATACTCTTCTTCTCTACAAGTGGCGATTATCCTGCTTTGTTGGATAAGCTTTAGTTAATGGATATGTAATGTTGTTCTTGAGAGTCCACTATCTCTATAGTGATTTCCCATCTTTCGATGATTCTAATAATCAAATGAAAGTGCCCTGACACATGTTTAGATCCGAAGATGAGACTTAGGAACTATTCTAGTTACGTAATGAACTTTTAATCCAAACAATCAACTTGCGACTTCATTTATAGCTATATACTTTGTCTTTATCACTAAACCGACAACTCTTTCTTTGTTTGGAACCTTTCAATTCAACTGCACCTTTGTTCGAGGTAACACTTTACCTTAAAGTGGATTTTACGTCATCTTAGTGCATGCGAAAAACTTGAGTGCATTAAGCCCTCTAGTTTTAATTTAGACCCACCATGAATATGATCACATCCTTAGTCTTGGGTTAAGAACTTTAAGATGTTTTTCAGCATCTTCGTAGTGAACTTCTCCAGAATATGGTGATCGACATCGGTCTCGTATATTTCATTGCATACATGATTGTCACTCATGCGATCTCTCTTTTTGAGAGTCTATGGGGACTATTAAGAGATACACTCCATAGCTCATCGACATGAGACATCTCTTGGAGTTTGCCATGCTAAGCGACTTTAGCATCAAATGAATATCGTTCCTTGGGTTAAGTCGAGCATCCTCTTAAATCTATCTATATAGATTTATATCCCCAATTAAGATACTCTTCCCAAATCATTCATGGAGGAATGTTTGAACAACTTTATCTTTCTTGATTGTAGCATTGGTATGTCATTCCTTATCAAGTAGTATATATCATATATATATTAGGAATGTCACGCGCTCCCTTTGACCTTTTGTACACACTAGGTTCATTCTTAGAACTCTTTTACCTCATCAAAGCGAATGTAACTGCGGATCATCATCTTACCTCATGTATGTATGATGTGGATCATCATCCTCATCATCATCATCATCATGATGAATCCATACCTCTAGGTATCTTGGTACTATTCAGATTTACGATTCGGTTGTGGTACAATAATTATCATCTGAGGTTCCTCTTATTTGACTTATAGTGTTTTGTGGTTCTTGAACTCTTCAAGATCTATTATCCTCCCACTAGCCCCTTGATGATAAACACCTTTATCTTAGAAGGCGGCGTGTTTCGTAACAAACACCTTTTGCTAAGTAGGATTATAGAACATATACCCTAAACTTACTTTAGGATGTCCCACAAATCTGTACTTGTCAAATCTTGTCCCAAGCTTATCCTTTTGAAACCTTTTCACATAAGTTGGACAACCCCTTATCTTAACATACTTAAGATTAGGAATCCTCCCCATCCATAACTTTTATGGAGTCTTGGGGTAGGATTTTGAGGTTACCTTTTTTCGTGAATGTCTGACCATTTCTAGGACATTATCCCGAGAAGGATCTTTGGAATGTCGGTAAAATCATTATGGACCGCACCATGTCCAACAAGTGTACGATTTTTCATTCGGATACATCAATCGATTATTGCGTATCGGGATGTGTCCATTATGAGAAAACCATTTGAGATGATCTAGAAACTTATTGCACAAGTATTTATTCCTTGATCTAATCAAAGAATCTTAATACTTTGCCAATTTGTTTTCACTTACGAATTCTTTGAACCTTTGAATAATTCACACTTGTATTCAACAAATACACATTCGACTCTTTGAATGATCATCTCCTTTTCTTATACTAATTTGTTCAATATGCAAAATTATTTTCATGTAAGTCAGTATACAAAATTTATTAAGTAATATTCGGTTCTCTATAAAAAAACATTATTATTATAAATAGAACAACAATTGTTCTTAATTATAATACCAAAGATTTCATTGTCCAATGATAAAATGGAAATAATATTTTTAAACAAGCTGGAATCTGATAACAACTTATTGACTTAATAGATTTGCCGTAGGCATTGCTAAACTATAAGTTTCTATGGCTAATGTGGCAACCTTTGCTTCATTTTCCACACATAGGATTACTTATATTTGTTTAGCTTTCTACTTACCTTGGTCCTTCATAAATCTATATTTATGATAACCAAAAGTCGGTATCAATACCAAGTAGAACCTTGACTTAAAGAAAAATTTATTTAAATCATGAACAAAATTTGTATTATGTAGAAACTTCACTAAGCTTCTTTGGTTAGCCTCTGCAAGATGCTTCTGCATGATTTCTTTCCGGTGTCGGGCTTATTGCGGTGGAAGCAAACTCCTTTCTTTATCCGTATCGATTTTGTTCTTATTATCCTTTGTTTTTATGCTTTCTATTTACCTTTTTTGAATCGTTCTTCTTTTGAGGAAGATCCTTTGGCCCCTACCGGTAAGACTTGGTTTTTCTTGGTTGGAAAGTGACTCTCGACATTTTTCAACATGTTAAGCAAATCGGTGAGGCGATATCTAGCTTGTTCATATGAAAAATTCACAACAAATTGAAAAGAATTAGGGAGTGAGTGCGAGATCAAATCTTGGCTCAACTCTCCATCCATGACAAAACTTCGTTGTCTAATTGATCAATCAAATTGATTATGTTAAGAACTTTTTATGCATCTTATAGTGCCATTGGCCGTTCTAGATCGGAAGAGCTCC